>LNAC01000169.1:2058415-2146844 GCA_002007465.1 Ailurus styani | reverse complement strand
CTCCCCCTGTGAAAAAAAAAAAAAAAAAATTTAAAAAAAAAAAAAAAAGAAAAAAAAAAAAGAAACTTGCCAAATTGAAGTAGTGGGAGTCAAAAGAAGAAGTTTGGAGACAAATGTGTCCTAGACTGATAACATCATGCTCATGTATAATCCATGCTTTTTGAATTTGGAATATGTTTCATTCTTTTTCTTTTGCACTGTTTTGCATTGTTGAAGACATCAACAGCCCAAGTCACTCCTCTAAGTATTTAAATTTTCACCAGGATTACTAAGTGTCTATGTTGGCTAGACATGTGCCACATCTTTTGTAGATGAAAGTTTACTGTCAGCACTCACTGGCTGCCTGAACATATGTAATTCTCTAACTACAGTTAATCTTGTCCTTTAGATTTCTCAGATATTTACATAGATACTTTTTCTGTTTTCTCATACCTTGGTTAGCATGAAAATCCCTACTAAAGTCTTAAAACGTGGACCTCACAATTCCCCTCTCCCTTGTCTTAAAATGAAAGAAGTTTCACTTCCCTTCTGGAGTTTGGGAATCAGAGCAGATTGCCAACAGTTCTTTCCAAAGAAATCATCCTCAGGGTGCCTGGGTGGCTCAGTCAGTTAAGCATCTGACATCAGCTCAGGTCATGATCTTAAGGGTCCTGGGATCAGGACCTGTGTTGGGCTCCATGCTCAGCAGTGTATCTGCATCTCCCTCTGCCCCCTTAACCCCCCTTGTGCTCTCTCTCTCTTGCTCATACTCTCTCTCCTAAATGAATAAATAAAAATCTTTAATTTTTTACATAAACATTTAATCAATTTTTCAGTGTCTACTTTGGTAGACTACAAAGTGGTCTCACTTTGTCAAAACCTGGAAAGAATGAACCCATTTTAAAAACTTCGTTTCACATCACAAAACATTGCTGTAGATAGATTGATTCTGATATTAATCATACTCTTTTATTAGTTCTTCTCATGCCTTAGTTTATTTGTGATTCAGCTACATTTTTACTCACTTCAATGTTCTTTCATCTGCTAACTTCTCTTTCTCCTTTGTATTTTTCTCTCACACGTTTCTGTCCTATTGCGTTAAAACATAAATTGTCCTGCCAAGGTTCCTAACATTTCTTCATTCATTCAACCAATATTTTGACTAGATGTTATTCATAAAATATTATGCTCATTGATAAGGATAATGCAGAGATTATTCCACGTAACCTCAAGGAGCTTTTGATTTAATAAGGGCAATGGCCTGCATAAATAAATATTCTGAAATAGGAAATCTAACTGTTAATCCTCAAGTTTCTGCCTACATGTCTTCATTATAGCCCTCTTTCATAGGGTAATGTCAAGCATTCCACTATTTTTTTAATTTCCCAAAATTTTTTCATACATGCAAAATGGCCAATTTTTCAAAAATATTTGGTCAATGTGTTTACATATATTTAATTATGTGGTAGATAAAATATATCCATTTTGAAGCCTATAATACTTATTTTTTTCTTAGAGTGATTTAAAGATATTTATTTATTTATTTGAGACAGAGAGGGAGAGAGAGCACGAGAAGGGAGAAGTTCAGAGGGAGAAGCAGACTCCCCGTGGAGCTGGGAGCCCCATGATGCAGGACTTAATCCAGGGACTTTGGGATCTTGACCTGAGCTGAAGGCAGGTGCTTAACCAACTGAGCCACCCACATGCCCCACTTAGAGTAGTTTAGGTTACGATGTCAAGAACTCATTTTTATTCTGTTTTCATTTTAACCAAATTGATAGCCATATGCAAAGAAAATTTCAGTTTTATCTGTTTTATTTTTATCTTTACTGGATAAATTTTATTATTTTTCTTTAACCTTAAAAGAAGGCATATACAATTATGAAATAATTTCACTCTTTGCTTTCTCTATGTTCTCAGCTGTGTGCATCCTAGACCCCCAACCAGGCCCTTGCCAGGAGAACAATAAATTGCCACATGTTAAAACCCATTGGGTATTTCTTTTTATTCTTGACCAGTTGTTGATGGGTCATCTTATTCCACTTTTCATAGTAAATGTGAACCAGGTTAGAGTCTTGTCTTTTTCCTGTTCTTTAGTAATGCCAATATTCCAAACAAGAAAAAAAAAAAAAGAAAAGAAAGAAAATATAAATAAATGGAGGAAGGAAAAAAAGAAAGAAAGCACTATTGGCTTCTTATCATTTTCACTCTTTTTTTTTCTTTACTCCAGAGAATTAAAATGTCTTCTCCTAATAAATTTCTGTGCATTCTCACATATTCAAAATTGCCATCTTCATATAGTTCTCACTTAGCAATTCCAACAGATATGCAAAAGAAAGACAAATTAATATCTTCAACATTTTCTAAATAGTCCATTATGTATATATTAGTGTTAGAAAAGTATTCAAAGCTCATATTTTTCTTTTATCTCAACTTTTATGAGAAAAACAAACAAAAAACCCAAGGGAATTGCTTCTGCCATATTCATAGAACACACACAACTTTAGCATATGTGGAAATAGAATATTTCAAAACAATTTCTTTTTTTTAAAGATTTTATTTATTTATTTGACAGAGGAAGAGAGCTCACAAGTAGGCAGAGAGGGAGGCAGAGAGAGGAGGAAGCAGGCTGCCTGCCGAGCGGAGAGCCCAATGTGGGACTCGATCCCAGGACCCTGAGATCATGACCTGAGCCAAAGGCAGAGGTTTAACCCACTGAGCCACCCAGGTGCCCTCAAAATAATTTCTTGAAAACAAGTTAATTATATAGTTTTATAATATATTGCATTTAAAATTTTTGTACCAGCAATATTATTTTGGAACTATTATGCTTAAGTGATTTCCTCACTGGGAACCAATCTTAGAAAACTTTTTATAGAAGGATATAATAAAAATGTTTTCTAAATCACACAAAAAATCTCTATAGTAAGCATGTATGATAAAAATTACTTATTAACTTCTCTTGGTTTAACAAAGAATTTGAATGAATAATTACAAGGTAATTTTAAGCAAATACAATAACACTGCCTCCTAGCAATGAAACAGAGTATGATAAGCACAAGTCTTCCTGCTTTATTAAGAGCAAACACAGCGGGATCATTCTCTGTGAACTGTCACCCCTGATGTGCGACTTTGTGCCACCAAAAGAAGCATCTAGATCTGTTGACAGAATGACCCTGGGGAGCTACACTGTTAGAAATCACAAGTAGCAATAAAAACCATTGGAATCAAGGCTGCTAAATGCAAATGAATGTGGAAAGGCTACAAATAAGAACAAAGTGCATATCCTACGTCAGAAAAAGAAAGTGTCAGTTCAAAATTATGAGTCAAATTGCTTCCAAGGTATTCCTCTCTGACATATTTAAATCTACAAACAGTTGAATGAAATGTTTCAGAATCCAAATACATATTTTAAAATTAGCATATATTTTATATTTTTAGCAAAATATTGTGTGGCCGTATGTTAGAAAATATAAATAAGAAAGTTGAAACAAGCCATCAAATGTGTTACACATATGCTTGTATACATGCATCAGTAAATATTAAAGAAAAAAATTGCTTTGAGCACAATGCCTACAGTGATTCTACTTGGTTTTAGAAAGAATGTAGTTAGAGGAAGAAATTTTTAAGTTGTAGCATATTTACTTAGAGAAATCATCATCGTAATGAGTGAGTGAAAGAACTTCACATTTATAAAGTATTAAATGATAAAAAGAACTGATTTCTAAACTTTGTAACTTTTTTTTTCCAAATAGATGGAAAACTAGCGTAGGTGTCTGGCTTCCTTTCCTGAAACCAACAGAATCCTGAAGATCACATATGTTAACTCTCTTTTTGTTTCCCTCTCTCATACGCACATACATGTCTGCAGGCATGTGCATGCACACACATACACACAGACTATGAGAAGTCTGCAGGTATTCTAGAAATAATTTTATCCCCTTAGTGTGTAGATGTGTGGATGTGTGATACCGAGAGTACATCTGTATGTGTGTGTGTGTGTGTGTGTGTGTGTGTTGTGTGTAACTACAGAGAGCTGTGAATAAAATATTGGGCATGGGCTAGGGGAAAATCATCATAAAACACTGTTGTGAGAGTCTATCGAGATAGCACTGCTTTAGAAAACATAATTTGCTAAAATTGAAGATATACATATGATATGTATTAGTCAGCTCTGGCTTCCAAGAAAGAAGAAAAATATTTTTAGTAAGTAATAATGTTATAAACAGAGACACAGTGTCATTATGGTTGAGAAATTCAAGTTTAAATACAATGAGATAACACTGTATATCCATTAGATAGCAAACATTAAAAAGTGACATAATTTCCAGTGCTAGTGAGAGCATAAGCAATTGCAAAAGAGCTCTTTGGAAATACCATTAAAATGAAGTGTTAGTATATGCTATATACTAGTAATTTTGTTACAAAGTATTTAACCCAGTAAACCCATGGGACACAGTCATAAGGAGTCACATTTAAGGCATTCACCAAAATATCATACTGATAAGGTTAGAGAGAGGTATTGGTTCCTTCATTATAAAGAAATGTAAAAGTAAAATGGGTATATATACTTGATGAATATGTATGCAGCAGTCAGAAGTAATGAACTAGATGTACATACAGAGGCTTTATATTGTTAAATGAAAAAGACAATTAGGATACTATTAATGTATATTTCAGTGTATACACTTTGAAATCTAAATCATATTTTTAAGAATAGGCGGATAGGTGGAAGACCCATTTATGGAAGGTAGTTGAGAAGGGTTTTTTATATACAAGTAGATTTTTACTATGTAAACCAATTGTGGAAAGGACATTAGGAGGACATATATCCAGGATTGAATCCAGTATTGTGTGTGCATTGCTGAATGTGGGTTAGGGAGAGGGATAAGGAATAGAAACAAAACAACCCCCACTCCCCCCAAAAAAAGAGATAGAATACAGGATAAGCTATGAATGAAGGAATGTTAACAAATTTTTTGTGGACATATTGGGAAGCAGACATTATATGATATGATTTCCGGAGTGTTACTGAGGTTAGAACTCCAGAAATTCCGAAATTAATTTCCTAGCACACATTCTATGTTGACATCCACACATTTTTCAAATTGAACAAATTCAAATGATTCATTCCTTTTACTTTTTAACTTCCATCCCTTTAGACACTTCCTATTTTGGTAGTGACACCAATTGTTCAAGGCTATAAATTGTTCTAATCTAAATTCTCTATCTCACCCTCAGCTTTTTTCATCTGGATTACTATAGCCATCCAGTTGGTCTCTAATGCCTTCCTTTAATCATTCTTTTGTCCTGCCCAGACGAATGACTTTAAAACAGAAATATGACGTATTACTCCTATTGGAGACTGAGTTCTATGAAGCAAGGTACTTGTTCTGTCTTGCTTACCACTGTATCTCCAATACCTAAAACGATGCCCTGTGTATGATGGCCACTCAGGTCTTACTGGATGCATAGTTTGCTGGGTAGCTTCTAAATACTTCTTAGACTATCTCAAATTTAATGGATATCTATTATGCGATTAGATTGTAAGAAATACTGACTTCCATCTTGCTAGCACTTTGTTGTTGTTGTTGCTTTAATGAAGCAAATTGCCATGTTGGGAAGTGTTAGGAGGCAGAGGAGCTTCAGTAATGTATCCTCCAAACTGAGAAGGCAATGTAATACTGAAAAGTGAAGCCACTTCATATGGTTTACGAGTTTTATCCGAGGTGACTCACTGACTTGGGCAGTTGATCCAGGGCACCATGCAGCTGTTCTCCATTCCCGTTCTCCCCCCATCTTCCACAACTTAATCCCCAGCCTTCACGGAGTGAGGTGCACGGTGGTGAGGTCACAGGGCAGTTATCTAAGTGGTGCCACCTGTGTGCTAGAGGGATCGCTCATTATTTAAAGTGGCACCATCTGTGCAGCAAGTGGGAGCACAAGATGGAGGAACAAAGACGGAGTCAATGCTGTCGGCGTTTCTGCAGGAAGGTAAGGGTTCTCATCACCAACTCCAGTGTGTGGGTGCGGGGGGTGGGGGGTATCCCCGCACCACCGAGAAATTCTCAGACACAAGCTGAGTTTTCTGCAATTCAACTCAATTCTAACACTGTCTACCTGGAGATAGCATCAGATTCCACAGGTTAAGAACTCAGTCCCACAGCACTCTCCCCCACTTCAGATGCCGGGTGAAATTCAGGTTGCTACTTGTATTTCTGACCTGCTGGCTATCAGAGATTCCCACCAACACTTCCTTAGATTCAATTAATTTGCTAGAGTGGTTCACAGGATTCAGGAAACCAGTTTAGTCACTAGATTACTGGTTTATTACAAAGGGTATTAATGGATACAGTCAACAGCCATGTGAAGAGGTATATAGGGTGAGGTCCCCCCCCCCAAAAGGAGTTTTTGTTCTTGTGGAGTTTGGGGCCCTGAGTGGTGGTACCTGGAAGTGTTCCAGTTCGCTGAACTGTAAATCCTCTGAACCCCCTACTTTTGTGCTTTTTATGGAGGCTTCATTACATAGACATTAAATCATTGCTTAAAACATTGCCTATTGGGCGCCTGGGTGGCTCAGTGGGTTAAAGCCTCTGCCTTCGGCTCAGGTCATGATCTCAGGGTCTTGGGATCGAGGCCGCATCGGGCTCTCTGCTCAGTGGGGAGCCTGCTTCCTCCTCTCTCTCTCTGCTTACTTGTGATCTCTCTCTCTCTCTCTGTGTCAAATAAATAAATAAAATCTTAAAAAAAAAACAAAAACAAAAAACATTGCCTATTGGTGATGATCCAACCTCCAGCCCTTCTGCCCTCCCTGGAAATTGGTTGGGAGCTTCCAACCCTCCATTCATAACTGCTGCTTTCTGGTAACCAGTCCCCAAACCACCACCTTCTCTAGATTTCCAAAAGTCATCTCATTAACATAAGCTTAGTTGTGGATGAAAGGGGCTTGTTATGAATTAAAAAGACATCCATTTCACCTTTATGGCTCTGAAGATTTTTAGGATCTGAGAATAAGAGGCCAAATATTATTCAAAAAACAAAACAAACAAACAGGGTGCCCAGGTGGCTCAGTTGTTAATCATCTGCCTTTGCCTCAGGTCATGATCCCAGGGTCCTGGGATCAAGCCCGTATTGGGCTCCCTTCTCTGTGGGAAGCCTGTTTCTCCCTTTCTGACTCCCTCACCTTATGTACCCTCTCTGTCACTCTGTCAAATAAATAAATAAAATCTAAAAAAAAAAAACACCCCACAAAAAACCCCCTTCCATTGCTCCTATCTTTTAGTAAATTCCAAGGGTTTTGGGAGCTGGAAGCCGGGGACTTGAAGTAAAAATATAGATGAAATATATTTTGGTCATCTGATAGATTTCTGATAAATCACAGTATTTCGGGAGGGCAGTACGGTAGGGAACTGAGGACAACCCCTAGCCAACAATCAGCTAGGAAGTTAGGCCTTCAGACCAAAAAAAAAACAAAAAACCAAACGGAATTGCATCCTATAACGGCCATGTAAGTAAGGTCCTTAGTAGACAATATTGAAAGAAAAATGGGATGAATGAAATAATTCATTATTTTCTCATAACTGCCACAATTCTTTTAACTGTATTTTCTCTGGGTAATTTTACCTAAAGGACATACAACCTATTGCATATACAGTAGTGCTCACTTATGTATTAGAATGACAACTTCTGCAAAACTGCCACCCTCTCTCAACTCTGACCCTGAAGAAATACAAGAGAAATGCACGATGCTTTTCCTATGATTTTACTAGGTGTGAAAAGGATACATTTCATAAAAGCAGTATATAAGTTATAAAATTTCCTCTCACAGTGGCCTCTGATGCTGAAAAGTTTTTGTATATTTGTGTAGAGTAATATTTTAAAATATATAAAATATTTCATTATTGCACAACGAATTTATAATCTTGATTTGCTATCCTCTTAAATTGTAATGACGTAGAATTACTAGGAAATAACTTTGAAATGTGTTTTCATCATTTTGATTTTATATTCTGTTTTTAAATTCTATCTCAGATCAACTGATGTTTTGTTTCATTGTTTGAATATCTTTAGGCAGAGCTGAGTTTGTCTGCTAAGAAGAACTTTTTGGATAAAGTTTTTAGGGGACATGTTTTCCCCCTGATTGACAGTCCAAGTTATAGTTTCTCAGGGCATTTTTCTTTGTCTCATTTCCCCAGCTGCCAATCAGTGAGGAAATCAACACAAATAGTTGGACTGCTTTATCAGTATTCAGTAAAAATAAGATACCCTTGATTTATTGAATGTCTATTGCATTCTGAAATTAGTATTTCATGATTGTTCTATTGTGAGTTACAGAAAAACTTGAAAAAGAAATATAAAATGAAAGTGAAATTCACTTTAGAAATAAACTACAAAATAATTTTTAAACACAAAAATGATGAGAAATTTAGAAACAAAAAGGCTTGTGTAGCTAAAGGTATTATTATTACCCATTTATACAATGAAAAATATCTTTAAGTTCAGTTGTGGGCTCTGTATTAGTAAATTTTTAATTTTAAGCTGCTTTATATTATTTTAAAAATAGTTTATTTGTATGTAGCTATAATAAGTACTGTATTCCCAAATAAATTTCTCCTTACACAAAACTTCAAAAATGTTGTTATACATTTTTGTTATACAACTGCTTCAAAAATAAATTTTCATTTTCCTAAGGAAAAGACATTATTTTGTGAATATTTCTTTTTGCTTATTAGTATTTGATTTAAAAAATAAAATTTAACTTTCATTAATTTTAGAATCTGATTCTAAATTCTTAGCCTTAGGCATCTTGTCTAGATGTAATAATACGTGAACACCTTCAATATTTCCAACAAATACTCACATTTTTATTAAAGACTTCAGGGACTGGTGTGCTAGGTAATCCACATTCTGAGGCAGTTCAATCATGTTTGGATAATTCTGTTGTTAAAAGAGGACTTTTTATAGTCTTCTGTAGCTTTCCCCCTTATTAATTTTTTATTTTTTATTATTTTTAGATTTTTATTTATTCATTTGACAGAGAGGGAGAACCAGAAAGCATAAGCAGGGGGAGCAGCAGAGGGAGAGGGAGAAACAGGCTCCCCACCAAGCAGGGAGCCCCATGTGGGGCGTGGGGCTCGATACCAGAACCCTGGGATCATGACCTGAGCCAGCCGAAGATGCTTAACTAACTGAGCCACCCAGGCACCCCCATCCCCATTAATTCTTATCCTATCCTATGAATTCTTACATAGAAATGAAGAAAGTGACTTCCATATACTAGTCTTCAGTATAAATGCTATATTACAAAAAATCCCCAGTTTAATTCTCCACACTTTTTTGAGCTATGCTAGGTAGCTTTTAGTTTTCATTTTATCCTATATTCGTTTTCATTTGTATTTTTCTAATATTTTAGAAACATGTTTACTAGAAAGGAATGCAGTTTTCTAAGTCAAGGAAACTTACAATTTTGTGATTAGGTATGCCTTAAATCTCCATGAGCTACCTGAAATTCTGTGTAAAATATTGTTTTCATGAAGGTATTTTCTGAAGATGAAGTGTCATAATTTTCATCAGACTCCAGAAACTTTGGAAGTTCCTCAACATCTGACTAATTTGTAAGACAGGAATCACAACCTTTTAGATACCCCACTAGAAGGGGAAAAAATAAAAAGACAATTGTGAACCTGTATGCTTTCTTGGATTTTACATTAATAAGAAAGCATGACTTTTTTAGAGAAAAGTAGACTAAAATTACATGTACATGTACTGCCAATCCCCATTGGCAGATTCTGTATTTGCATGTCCACCTCCTGGCTAAAATGTATTTGGTTTTTGTTTCTTTTTTTCTTTAAGATTTTATTTATTTGACAGAGACACAGCTAGAGAGGAAACATAAGCAGTGGGGAGTGGGAGAGGGAGAGGCAGGCTTCCCATTGAGCAGGGAGCCCCATGCGGGACTCAATCCCAGGAGCCTGGGATCATGACCTGAGTCAAGCCAGACAGTTACCGACTGGGTCACCCAGGCGCCCATGGCTAAAATGTATATGTAACCCCAAATAGTACTCATGTCGCTGTATGTCATTCATGCACAGGTGCACACCAGCGAAAATTTGCATCACCCAATTGCAAGTTCCTGGCTGAATAAAGTGAACAAGGTGAGGCTCTGCCTTATTTCAGCTTTAGTAGTGTAAACAAGTATCCTTTTCATGGTCTACATAATGCTACATTTCCACATTGGTGTTTTTTTGTTGGTGATTTAACTTTTTCAAATGACTCCCCAAGCATAGTACTGAAGCACTATCTGGTGTTCTTAATTGAAAGAAGGTTGCTTTGGGTCTTATGGAGAACATACTTGTTAGATTAGCTTTATTCAGGCATGTGTTATACTTCTGTTGGTGTGATTTTAATGTTAAAGTGTCAGTAATATATCATTATATATAGTAATAGTTAGTGAGAATTCAAGTTGTCTTTAAACAGAAACACACACATAAACCAGGTTATATATTGATTAGTTGGTGGAAATGTGACCAGAAGCTCACAAGAACCTGTATTTTATCTAGGAGCAATGGTTTAATATTCACTAGTGTTTCCAGCAACTTTATAGAACATGACTACCAACTACCATGAGTAACTAGAGTCAACTGTATATACACATATATGTTAAATGAAATAATCTTAAACATTTATCACAAATCATTTTATCTATTTCAGGGATTGCTGTTTTGGGGCTAATTATATACTTTGACATTATTCTATTAAACTTTAGCCCATTCTTCTAATCTATCAGAAACTTTTTAGAACAGAGTTATAAATCTTTGTGTATACTTATCAGACTGGTTGAAAATTCATCTGAGTGTTGTGACCATATTTTCTGGTAATGTCTAAAATCCCATTATTAAGAATGTTGTCCATTTGCCTGAAAGACAAATGATTTAATTAAAAAATATTGAAATTCTGCTTCAAAGTATTTTGTCATTTACCTTTGAAGTTAAAAAGATAAAGCCAAGAGTTCTATCAGAGAATTTGTAGTCAAGTTGAATGAACTAGACAGGATGAGGTGCAATTGTTTAATGGAACAAGACTCCACATTTTGTAGTCAGAAAACTGATGTTCAAGTGCCAGTTTTATAACTTACCAAGTGCATTATTTTGATCAAATCAATTTGGTTGTGGGCTTTAATAACTTAATTATATCTAACACAGCTACAATTAGGATTAAATGAATTTATATGGGGAAACAGTTTGTAGTTTAGCAAAATTTACAATTGCTTTTAAAAAGGTAAGTTTACAAGTATCTTTATTAAAAAGCATGAGTCTTTTTAAGATAAAGATGTAATTTTGTTTCAATATCAAATGTGTTTTCTGCTTAATTATGAAAGGATAAATCTATGATGTCTTTATTGGTAGAGATAACATAGGAGGATGACTCTGGTAAAGTAAAATGAAGAACTTTATTTTGTGCACAGACAGTTCAATTTTTCTATAAAGTAATAGAATAGTAAAGTTAAAAAGAGCCTCATTTTGAACTTTATGGATGTTATATGAGCCTTTGTTAATAATTTTGTAGTCTCAAGAGAGACTATCAGTTTTTAAGTTGAGTTATATGAAGATAAATCTAAGAACTATGTAAGGTAGGCTGAAATGGGAAGATGCTAAAGGAGGAGAGAACAACTGTTAGTTCAAGGACGAAGTAACTAGGCTGGATTAAGATGGTGGTAGCCTGAATGAAAATGAAATTTAAAATAAGAACAGACAGGATTTTTGTTTTAAAATTTTCATTTGATTTTCAAATTATGGAAATGTGTGCATATTTTAATGACTGAAATACAAAATATAGAAATGCAAAGCTTATCATTTCTCTTGCTCTTTTTTCCAGAATGCACACTTAAACTAAACACACAAAGCTCTCTCACATCCTAGAGCTAGTTGATTTTTAACCCCCTAGTGTGTGTCTTTACACTGTTACTTCCACTTAAGTAAAAATATGCAAGCTTGTGTGTCCATATGTTGAGAATTATTTGCTTTTTTTTTTCCAAATGAGAATCATACTATTGCGTTGGTGTTTTAGATGATTTTTTTTAAAGGTTGGCAATTGATTTGATGATTGATGATGACTTAACAGAGGACAAGAGATCAGGGATAAGATAAATGTCTGACACAGGTAACTAAACAATAGACCCTTACAAGGAATAGGAAAAATGGGAGAAAGAAGTACTTTTTGTTAGAAAGAGGTAAACAACTAAAGTATCATTTAAATATTTTATACTTGGGCGCCTGGGTGGCTCAGTGGGTTAAAGCCTCTGCCTTTGGCTCAAGTCATGATCTCAGGGTCCTGGGATTGAGTCCTGCATTGGGCTCTCTGCTCAGCAGGGAGCCTGCTTCCTCCTCTCTCTCTCTCTGCCTGCCTCTCAGCCTACTTGTGATCTGATCTCTCTGTGTCAAATAAATAAATAAAATAAATATTTTATACTGAAATAGATTATTCAGTTAATCCAATGGACTAATTAATGGACTTCATATTTGTGTTTTCATAAAAAAATAGTCCAAGAAGGTTCTATCCCTCTTGTTTCCCATCAACCTTCTTCATTTATTTCATTTATTCAACATTTATTTAACATTTGGTGTATGAAAGATAAGTTCTTTGTTTTCTTTGCCTTAATAGGCCTTGCATTGTCTTGGTGAGACACACAAAATGTACAGATAACAGGCAAACAGAAAACAAATAGAAAAATGATAAAATAAAGTTAAAAAAAAATGATTTTCAAAGATGATAACTGATACCAACATTACTAAACAGGGAGATATAAAACAAAGAATGGAAGTAGATAGGAGGTGATATTTGTGTTGAAATCTAAGTGATTTAAGAGCCAGTCTTTTCTTATGCTTCTGAATTGCTTTTTCTTTACTATACTCCCATAGACACACACAGACATACATATGTTATCTGTATATATGTAATTCTAATATGTGTATACACACACCTGAGCTGCTGTAAACAAATTACCACAAACTTGGTGATTTAGAAAAATAGGAAGTTATTCTCTCACAGTTCTGGAGGCCAAACTGGGGGAGGGCTATCTCCTTTCTCTCTGGGGCTTCTGTGTGGGAGAATCCATTTCTTGCCACTCAGCTTCTGATGGTTCCAGGTGGTACTTGTAACAGCATCACTGTAATCTCTGCCTCTGTAGCTACACTACCTTCTACTCTGATCTGTCACATTTCCCTCCACATCATGCTTATAAGAACATCTGCCATTGGATTTAGGGCATATCTGGATAATCAATTCCTTCCAAAATCCTTGATGAATCACATATTTTGCCATATTAGGTAATAATCACTATCCTATAAGATAATATTTACAGGTTTTGTGAATTAGGATGTGGAATTTTTTTTTTGATGGCCATCCTATAGCCCCCTACACTATAGTTTGTATATTATTTAATTAATATACCATTATTGCATATACATTCCAGTCTTCCAATCACTTGTGAGAAATTTCCCCTTTTTTCTGATTCTATAGTGACGAACACAAAATTAGTGCTTATTAAATAGGCATTCGATTAGTCAAAATTTTTGTTAAAAATCAATGGCATGTTTAAGGAAATGTGAGAATGACAAGAGAAAAGAAGAAAAAAAATATGGAAGTAATAGGGGAGCCGGCATTAGAACTGAACTCTATTTTACCCTGAAAAATGTCATCCATGTGGGAGCCTGATAGCAGTGAGACATTGTCCTTTATATTCGTGAAAACATCATGTATTTATTTCTTCTCTTGCATATTTTATCTTACAGTTATGTCTATCTCCTATAGTCCGTAAACTATTTCATAGTTTCCTCCTCTTAATTTATATTAAAATGGTAAAATGAAGGGTTAACAGGATAAATTCCAGGAAGCATCAAGGACATCAGTCTGTATAATGAGCATTCATTCTCCATAATTTAAAAAAATGGTTTAATAAATCTCAGCAGCTACATAACAGATGTTTCATATGTTCTATGAATAAATAAATAGGTGAATTAGTGAATTAAAGTTGCTAGATGCTAATTCCTGGCCAGTATAACAAGAGGGAAAGAAAAGCCCAACATTGAGGAGGGCAAAACATCTTAGCCTAATAGTTTTGTTTTTCTTTCCAGATTGAATAAGAATTATATTCAGTTGAAAAAAGTGATGGAGAACATTTTTATCCTAGGTTATATTGCCTGTTAAGCAGTGAACTATGTAATGATTATGGCTATGACTTAAGACATGTTAACTCATTTGAAATCAAACTTTTTTTTAATGTTCAGTTAGCATTAACATTGCTAAAATTAACATTTTTTAAATGTTCAGTTAACTATATGGTACATCATTAGTTTCTGATGTAGTGTTCAGTGATTCACCATTTATGTACAATGCCCAGTGCATATCACAACACGTGCCCTCCTTAATACCCATCGCCCTGTTATGCCCTCCCCCCACCCCTTCCCCTCTGAGACCCTCAATTTGTTTCTTGGGATCCATAGCCTCTCATGGTTCATCTCCCCCTCCAGACTCTCTTCCTCTGTAGTCCTCCGTGCTATTGCTCATGTTCCATATATGAGTGAAACCATATAATAATTGTCTTTCTCTCAAAAAACAAATAACCCAGTCAAAAAATGGGCAGAAGACATGAACAGACACTTCTCCAAAGAAGACATACAAATGGCTAACAGACATATGAAAAAATACTCAACAGCATTAGCCATCAGGGAAATACAAATCAAAACCACAATGAGATTCCACCTTACACCAGTTAGAATGACAAAAATTATCAAGACAAGAAACAACAAATGTTGGTGAGGATGTGGAGAAAAGGGAACCCTCTTACACTGTTGGTGGGAATGCAAGCTGGTACAGCCACTCTGGAAAACAGGGTGAAAGTTCCTCTATTAAAAATAGAGCTACCCTATGAGCCAGCAAATTATACTACGAGGTATTTACCCCAAAGATACAGATGTAGTGAAAAGAAGGAGCACATGTACCCCATTGTTCATAGCAGCAATGTCCATAATAGTCAAACTGTGGAAGGAGCTGAGATGCCCTTCAACAGATGAATGGATAAAGAAGATGTGGCACATATATACAATGGACTATTATTCAGCCATCAGAAAGGATGAATACCCACCATTTGCATCAACATGGATGGAACTGGGGGGGATTATGCTAAGTGAAGTAAGTCAAGCAGTGAAATCAAACTTTTTTTGGTCTAAATTACATGGTACCTATCTTTAATTAAAATTTCTGTTGGATATTGGCAAGGTGTTTTTTCACAAGTTGACTTTTTTACTTAAAATGGAAAAGAAATACTGATTTTTAATTTGTTATGTTTGTAACTTAATAATCATTCAACGACTTATTGGGGGCTTATATGAAGTTGATAATAAAACACTAAGTTCTAGAATATATGAAAATGATGGGGAGTAACTAAGAAAGGTCAAGGAACTTAAGAAATTGTGATTTGCAGTTTACTTCCAAGAATCTGTAGTCCATAGGGTGATAAACCCTCTACTTATTAAAAATACTTAGAAACAGTTTTAGCTGGAGTTGAGGTGCTAAGGTTAATTGGAGTGTTTGTTGAAGTTCTAATGAATGTTGCTTATAAGACTGAGGATTGCTACAGGCTTATATGGAATTATTTTGGCTACTAGGCATTATTACATTTCTATGGTGTTATTTAAAAAAGGGAGGGGGGAGAGCAACTTATACATTTTTAACATTTTCATCAGAATTGTTCTAAACTATATAACACATATGTCACAGAATCATGAAGAAGGGAACTAACATTTCTGATGGGATATGAATCATATCACACAATATCTTTATTTCAAATATTCATAATTAGGATAACAGTAAAAGGAAGTAGATATGACAGATACTTCTAAAGGCTCTGCTTTAAAATTTATGAATCTCATTTGGATGCAGATGTCTAGTCAATCATGCATCTCTGGGGTTTCTCAGCTCTTGCTAACAGAGAGGTACGACAATTATAGTTATGTGTCACATTCCATACATTCATTACAACACAAAAGTTACATGTGCCATAATGAAAGTTAATATTTCCAGATATTTCCAAATATTGTCCAAGGCATAAAATGTTTAAGATATAGTGGTTTATTAATATATACCTCATTTTCACCATAAGAGCATATACTGACTACATGATAGTTACCAAAACGGGCGCAATAGCAAGTTTGAGAAGAAAACAAATAAGAAAAATTGTCGACAGTTATGTCCATACAAAAAGCAGCATGAAAATATTTATAGCAGCATCAGTCATTAATAGCCCAAAGGTGGAACCGACCCGAATGTCCATCAGTTGATAAATGGATAAAAATTTCATATATCCATACAATAGAATGTTTTTCAACCACAAAAAGGAATGAAGTACTGATACGTGTACAACATGAGCCTTGAAAACATTGTTTGGAGTGAAAGAAACCAGTCACAAGATACCCACATATTATTCTACTCAAATGAAATATCCAGAATAGGAAATGTATAGAGACAGAAAGTTAGCTTAGTGGTTGCTGATGGCTGGGGAGAGGGGATGAGAGAGTAATGGGTGATCACAGGGTTTCTTTTTGAGGTGATGAGAATGTTCTCAAATTGACTGTGGTTATGGTTGCATACATCTGTGAAATACTAATAACCATTAATTGTATGCTTTCAATTGGTAAATTCTGTGGAATATGAATTACATTTAAATCTGCTAAAAGGAAAAGTACTATGGACAGTACCCCTATGTCCTACACTGAATTTCCCTTTTATTAACATCTTCCATGTATACAGTACCTTTGTCAAAATTAATGAACATATATTGATGTATTATACTAGTGTCCATATTTATTCCAGTTTTCCTGATTTTTTTTAAAGAATATCTTTTTTCCCTTCCAGGATCCCATCCGTGATTCCACATTACCTTAGTATAGTAGTCTTATCTCCTTTGATTCTTATTGGTTTTGACAGTTTTTTAGACTTTTCTTATTTTGATGACCTTGAATTCTGGTCAGATATTTTATAGGTTGTCACTCGTTCGGAATTGTTTGATGCTTTTCTCACTAATGTAATGGGTTTTCAAAGGAGGGTCATAAAAGTAAAACACTGTTCTCATTACATTAGTCGAGAGTACATACGATCAATAGGACTTATCATTGTCAATGTTAATAATCACCTGGTTTGAGGTAATATTTGTCAGTTTTCTCCACCAGAAAGTTACTATTTTTTACCCCTTCTTTTTTACTTTTGAAAGGAAATCACTGTACATACCCCCAGACTTAACAAATAGAAGTTATGAGTCACCTTGTTAAGGGTGAAATACCTACATATTTGGGATTATTTTGCATGAGAGATTTAATCCTTTACTCAATCTATTTATATTAGAGGGGAATCATGGATATTTATTTTATACTTTATGATTCCATACAACCATCTTTATTTTGTTGCTGAATCATTGCAAATTTTTCAGTGGGAACTCTTGTAGTTTATTTCATTCAGTGTCCCTTTTACACACCCTCATCACTGGGGTTTTCTTTTTATAATTCTTTCCCTCAGAACTTCATCCTTTCCAACAATACAAGATGCTCTGTGCTCATTTTGTGCATTTCCTCCCCCAGTCCTAGAATCAGTCACTTCTTCACTGATCCCTGGTTTATTTTATTGGAAAATCCTATAGAAACCAAGATCTGGGTACTTAGGTATATTTGCTGCTCTGGGATGTTTTTGCTTCTAGGTTCTTTTAGCTGACAGGAGATACATGTGTGTAGCACATATTTATAAATTTTCTATGTATAACCATCTGTATATTAACTGAAACCTGACTTAGTACTGATATATCCAACTCTAATCCATTACTACACAGATCATTCTATTTTCTTCCTCTTGTTTACCTGTAACTGCCTACTCCAACCATGAGGAACCTGGATTTAACACTCTGCCTTCCATTTACTTAATGGGAATATGTGTTCAGTTACAGTATACATTTAAAATGGTTTCAGCATTGTTATTTTAAGTTATTTTTTCCAGTTGTATTGAGATAAAATTGACCTAGACATTGTGTAAATTTACGTTATACAGCATAATGATTTTTATATGTATATATTGCAAAAAGATTATGAAAATAAGATTAGTTAACACATTCACTACTTCACATATATTCTTTTTTTCTGTGTAGTGAGAACTTTAAAAACCTGCTCTCTTAGCCACTTTCATATATATCCTCTGCCGTACCACTGTGAGAAACTAGTCCATCCGCTAGAGTATAGTACTTATGTGCAGCTTCTTTTGCCTTTAGTCTTACAGGATCTACTTATTTTCAAAGTAACTTAGGATAGCCCATTGTTCCCTACTCCTTTTAGTGAGGTTGTTTCATACATTTGTGATCCATTTACATTTTTTATCACATTCCATATTCTACCTAGGGAATCGCTGATCTCCTAAATGCTTTCTTTTTATTTTTTTTAAAAAAGATTTATTTATTTTAGAGAAAGAGGGAGAGAGTGAGCATGAGCAGGGGGAGGAATAGAGGGAAAAGGAGAGAGAAAATCTTAAGTAGGCTCCCTGCTGAGTGTGGAGCCAGATGCTCCAGATCTCACAATGCCAAGATCATGACCTTAGTCGAAATCAAAAGTTGTTCACTCAGCTGACCAAGCCACCCAGGTGCCCCTAACTGCTTTCTTAAAAAAAAAAAATGTGTATATATATTATATAATTTATTTGTAATTTATATGTAAAATATATATTTTATATAATTTATAATTTATATGTAAAATATATTTATATAATTTATTTGAATTTTTATGTAAAATATATCACATATACATAAAATATGTATAGATGTAAAATAAAGTTTACTTTGTGTGTTCTAAAGTTCCATGACTTTTGACCAGTGCTTAATATGGTATCTTACAGAATAGTTTCACTGCCCTAAAATAGTTTTTGTGTTTCACTTTTGCCCTCCCCAGCCCCCTGGCAATCACTGCTCTGTTTATTGTCTCTGTAGCTTTGCCTTTCTCAGAATTGAAATATAATTGGAATCATACATTATATTGCTTTATGAGACTAGCTTCTTTCATTTATAAATAAGAAATTAAGATTTATCCATGTATTTTCATGGCGTGATAGCTCATTTTATCACTGGATAATATTCCATTGTATTCATAAACTGCAGTTGGTTTATTTCCCTATGGAAGAACATATTCATTGCTTCCATTTTTTGGTGATTCTGAATAGAGCTTCTGTACTCATCCATGTGCAGATTTTGTGTGTGTGTCTGGGCAAAAGTTTTCAAATTAGTGTATAAATTCCTAACAGTGCAAAAATTTAAGTAAATATAAGTAGATGTTCAATTTTGTGAGAAACTGCCAAACTGTCATCCAAAGTGGCTGTATCAATTTTTATTCCCACCAACAACTAATGAGATTTTCTGCTGGACCGTATCATTAGTACATATATCATGGTGCATTTGTTTCTTGTTTAATTGTAGCCATTGTAAAGTATGTATTGGAAAAAATTGTTTTAATTTGCATTTCCCTAAAGACAAATTATGTTAAGCAACTTCGCATGTTTATTTGCCCTCTGTGTCTTTTTTAGTGTGTTATCTATTTAGATATTTGCCCATTTTAATTGGGTTTTTTGTTTTCTAAATATTTAAGGTTTTTTTGGTGGTATATCTTAATTTTAATTTTTATTTAAATTCATTTAGCACACATATAGTACATTATTAGTTTTAGAGGTAGTGTTCAATAATTCATCAGTTGTGTATAACACCCAGTGGTCATCACATCATGAACCCTCCTTAATGCCTATCACCCAATTATCCCATCCTCCCACCCACCATGCCTCCAGCAACCTTAAGTTTGTTTTCTATACTTAAGAGTCTCTCATGGTTTTTCTCCCTCTCTAATGACTTCCCATTCAGTTTTCTCTACCTTCCTCTATGATCCTCTGCACTGTTTCTTATATTCCACATATGAGTGAGACCATATGATAATTGTCTTTCTCTGATTGACTTATTTCAATCAGCATAATACCCTCCAGGTCCATTCACGTTGAAGTAAATGATAAGTATTCATCCTTTATGATGGTTAACTAATATTCCATTAGTATGTAATTTTAGTAATATTCCATTATGTATATGTACATACATACACATACCATATCTTCTTTATCCATTCATACGTTGAAGGACATCTTGGCTCTTTCCATAGTTTGGCTGTTGTGGAAATTGCTGCTATGAACATTGGGTGCTGGTGCCCCTTTGGATCACTACATTTGTATCTTTGGTGTAGATACCTAGGATTGCAACTGCTGGGTTGTAGTGTAGTTCTATTTTTAACTTTTTGAGAAGACTCCATACTGTTGTCCAGAGTTGCTGCAACAGTTGCATTCCCACCAATAGTGTAAGAGCATTCCCCTTTCTCTGCATCCTCACCAACACTTGTTGTTTCCCAACTTGTTAATTTTAGCCATTCTAACTGGTGTGAGGTGGTATCTCACTGTGGTTTGGATTTGGATTTCCCTGATGCCAAGTGATGTGGAACATTTTTTAACATGTCTGTTGGCCATTTGGATGTCTTCTTTGGAGAACTGTCCATTCATGTCTTATGCCCATTTCTTGATTGTTTTTTGGGTGTTGAGTTTGATAAGTTCTTTATAGATCTTGTATACTAGCCCTTTATCTGATACATCATTTGCTAAAATCTTCTCCCAGTCCATAGGTTGCTACTAACTTTTTGTTGAGTGTTTCTTTTATTGTACAAAAGCTTTTGTATCTTGAAATTCCAATATTTCTTTTGCTTTTGTTTCTCCTGCCTCTGGAGAAATGTCTAGTAAGAAGTTCATGTAGCCGAGGACAAAGAGGTTTCTGTCTGTGTTCTCCTCTAGGATTTTGATGGGTTCCTGTCTCACATTTAGATATTCCATCCATTTTGAATTTATTTTTATATATGGTGTAAGAAAGTGGTCCAGTTTTATTCTGCATGAGGCTGTCCGGTTTTCCCAATGCCATTTGTTGAGGAGACTGTCTTCCATTGGATAGTCTTTCCTGCTTTGTTAAAACTTAGTTGACCGTAGAGTTGATGGTCCATTTGTGGGTTTTCTATTCTGTTCCTTTGATCTTTGTGTCTGTTTTTGTGCCAATACCAGACTGTCTTGATGATTACAGCTTTGTAATAGAGCTTGAAGTCTGACATTGGGATCTTTTCTGGTTCCATACAAATTTTAAGATTATTAGTTCCAACTCTGTGAAAAATGTTGATGGTATTTTGATAGGGATTGAATTGAATATGTAGATTGTTCTGGGTAGCATAGACATTTTAACGATATTTATTTTTCCAATTCATGAGAATGGAATGTTTTTCCATTTCTTTGTGTGTTCCTCAATTTCTTTCACAAGTGTTCTGTAGTTTTTAGAGTACAGATCTTTATCTCTTTGGTTAGGTTTATTCATAGGTATCTTATGGTTTTTGTTTTAGTCCTAGGTATCTTATGGCCATTGTAAATAGGATCGATTCCTTAATTTCTCTATCTTCTGTCTCATTGTTAGTGTATAGAAATGCAACTGATTTATGTGCATTGATTTTATATCCTGCCATGTTGCTGAATTATTGTATGAGTTCTAGCAAATTTGGGATGGAATCTTTTGGGTTTTCCACATAGAGTATCATGTCATCTGTGAAGAGTGAGAGTTTGACTTCTTTGCCAGTTTGAATGCCTTTTATTTCTTGTTATTGTTTGATTACTGAGGCTAGGACTTTTAGTACTAAGTTGAACAATAATGATTAGAGTGGGCATCCCTGTCATGTTCCTGACCTTAGGGAAAACCTCAGTTTTCCCCCATTGAGAAAGATATTTGGCTTTCTATACATAACTTTTATGATATTGAGGTATATTCCCTCTATCCCTACACTGTTTTAATCAAGAAAGGATGCTGTATTTTGTCAAATGCTTTTCCTGCATCAGTTGAGAAGATTATATGGTTCTTGTCCTTTCTTTTATTAATGTGATGTATCACGTTGATTGATTTTCAAATATTGAACCACCCTTGCAGCCCAGCAATAAATCCCATTTGATCGTGGTGAATAATCTTTTTAATGCACTGTTGTACATTAGTACATTAGTACTAGTATCTTGGTGAGAATTTTGGCATCCATTTTCATCAGGGGTATTTGTCTGCAATTCTCCTTTTTGGTGGGATCTTTGGTTTTAGGATAAAGGTAATGTTGGCCTCAGAACAAGTATGCAAGTTTCCCCTCCCTTTCTATTTTTTGAAACAGTTTCAGAAGGATAGGTATTAGTTCTTCTTTAAAGTTTGGTAGCATTCCTCTGGGCAGCCATCCAGCCTTGAACTCTTGTTTTTTGGGAGATTTTTTTTTAAAGATTTTATTTATTTATTTGACACAGTGAGGGAGATTACAAGTTACTAGGCAGAGAGGCAGGCAGAGAGACAGGGAGAAGAGGAAGCAGGCTCCCTGCTGAGCAGAGAGCCCGATGTGGACCTCGATCCCAGGACGCTGAGATCATGACCTGAGCCGAAAGCAGAGGCTTTAACCCACTGAGCCACCCAGGTGCCCATTTTGGGAGATTTTTGATTGCTTCTTCAATTTTCTTGCTGGTTCTGGGTTTGTTCAGGTTTTCGAATTCTTTCTGTTTCAGTTTTGGTAGTTTATAATTTTCCAGCAGTGCATCCATTTCTTCCAGATTGCCTAATTTGTTGGCATATAGTTGCTCATAAATGTTCTTAAAATTGTTTGTATTTCCTTGTTGTTGGTCCTGAGATCTTTCATTCATGATTTTATCAGTTTGGGTCCTTTATCTTTGGTAAGTCTGGCTAGGGGCTTATCAATCTTACTAATTCTTTGAGAGAACCACCTTCTAATCTCATTGATGTTATACTGCTTTTCTGGTTTCTATTTCATTGATTTCTGCTTTAATCTTTATTCTCTTCTGCTTAGATTTTATTTTCTGTTCATTCTACAGTTCCTTTAGGTGTAAGGTTAGCTTGTGTATTTGAGACTTCTAATTTTTTGAGAAAGGCTTGTATTGCTATGTACTTCCCTCTTAGGACCACCTTTGCTGTCACCCAAAGGTTTTGAACAGTTGTGTTTTCATTTTCACTTCTTTCCATGATTTTTCAAAATTCTTCTTTAAGTTCCTTGTTAATGCCCTGATTCTTTAATAGGATGTTCTTTAACCTCCAAGTGTGTGAGTTCCTTCCAAAGTTCCTCTTGTGATTGAGTTCAAGTTTCAAAGCATTGTGGTCTGAAAATATACAAGGAATAATCCCAGTCTTTTGGTGTCAGTTAAGACATGATATGTGACCCAGTATGTGATCTATCCTGGAAAAATTTCCATGTGTACTTAAGAAGAATGTGTATTCTGTTGCTTTAGGATGGAAAGCTATGTATATATCTGTGAAGTTCATCTGGTCCAGTGTGTAATTCAAAGCCCTTGTTTCCTTATTGATCTGCTTAGATGATCTGTCCACTGCTGTGAGTGGGGTGTTGAAGTCCCCTACAATTATTGTACCAATGTGTTTCTTGAAATTGGTTATTAACTGGTTTATATACTTGGCTCCTCCCAAGTTAGGAGCATAAATATTTATAATTGTTAGTTCTTCTTGTTGGATAGACCCTTTAACTATGATATGGTGTCCCTCTTCATTCTTTACTACAGTCTTTTGTTTAAAATCTAATTTGTAGTATATGAGGATTGTAACCCCAGCTTTCTTTTGCTGTCCAGTAGCATGATAAATGGTTCTTCACCCTTTCACTTTCAATCTGGAGGTGTCTTTAGGTCTGACATGAGTCTCCTGTAGACAGCATATGGATGGGTCTTAGTTTTTTATCCAATACAATACCCTGAGTCTTTTGATTGGAGCATTTGTCTCATTACATTCAGAGTAACTATTGAAAGGTATGAATTTAGTACCATTGTATTTCCTGTAAAGTCCCTGTTTCTGTAGATTGTCTCTGTTTTTTTTTCTGGTCTATGTTACTTTTGCACTCTCTTTTCCTGAAAGGATCCCCTTTATTATTTCTTCCGGGGCTAGTTTAGTGACCACCAGTTCTTTTAGTTTCAGTTTGTCCTGGAAGCTCTTTATCTTTCCTTCCATTCTGAATGACAGTCTTGGATAAAGTATTCTTGACTGCATGTTTTTTTCTCATTTAGTACCCTGAATATATCATGACAACCCTTTCTGGCATGCCAGGTCTCTGGATAGGTCTGTTGCCTGCCTAATGTGTCTACCATTGTAGGTCAAGGACCTCTTGTCTTGAGGTGCTTTCAGGACTTTCTCTTTATCTCTGAAATTTGCAAACTTAACTATTATATGTCAGGGTGTTGGTCTATTTTTATTAATTTTTGAGGGGGGGTTCTCTCTACCTCTTGGACTTGAATGCCGGTTTCCTTCCCCAGATTAGGGAAGTTCTCAGGTATGATTTGCTCAGTTATACTTTCTGTCTCCCTCTCTCTCCTTCCTCTGTGTCCCCAATAATTCTAATATTGTTTTGCTTTTTGGTATCACTGATTTCTCAAAGCCTCCCTTCATGGTCCATTAGTTGGTTTTCCACTCTTTTCCTCAGCTTCTTTCCTTTCCATCATTTCATCTTCTATGTCACCGACTCTCTCTTTTGCTTCATTTACCCTAGCTGTTAGAGCATTCATTTTAGACTATCTCAAAGCATTTTTAATTTTGACCTGATTAGACTTTATTCCTGCACTAAGAGACTCTCTAATGTCCATTATGCCTTTTTCAGGCCAAGCTAGTAACTTATAATCATTATCCTGAATTCTAGCCCTAATATTTTACTTATATCCATATTTATTAGATCTGTGGCAGAGAGTATTGCCTCTGGTTCTTTCCTTTGTTGTGAATGCCTCCTTCTGGTCATTTTGCCCAGAGAAAAATGGATCTCTGAGAGAATAAAATAAAAAATAACCATGACCCAAGAAAAATACACTCTAGACAAACTGGAAGAGGTCAGAAACAAAAGAAAAGAAATGGAAAAAAAAATAATATAATCTCACAGGTGGACAAAACAGTGATCCAGTTGATCCTGGGTGTATTTTGATCTATTTGGTAGAAGACAGTAAATCCCAAAATTGTAAAGGAACCAAAACCTATATATCTATACATATATACTGTGTGTGTGTGTATTATATATGTACAAAACCTATATATATATACACCCACACAAAAATATATATAAATATATATATATATATTATACAAAAATAAAATTGAATACAATGAAAAGAAGCCAAAATTGAAGAATACATCTGTAAAATGTAAAAATGAGAGTTAAAAAAAGACTTAAAAAGGCTTAAAGAGTTGATAAAATAAGAAACTAGTTGAAAAGGAAAAAAAATGAAAATTTTTACAGAGAATCATGAGAGAAAAACCTCTAATTTGATATACCATTTTCCTTTAGTGCTGGAGTTGTGCAGTTTTGTGTGCTTGGTAAACTTGGTATTCCCCTAATGTTCCAGCTGGTCTTCTGGGGGAGGGGCCTGACGATGCATTGATTCTCAGGTATCCTTGTCTGGGAGTTGCACTGCCGCTTGCCGGGGGGGCCATGCTCAGTGTAAGCTGCTTTGGTTTGTTCTATGTGGCTTTTGTTCCTTAAAGATTTTCTGGCTGCTTTAAGGATGAAAATAAAAATGGCTGCACCCTGATCTCTAGCCCTGAGGTGAAAAATTGTGGCCCTCTCTCTCAAGTAAACCCTCAGGAGAAAAGTTTTCACTTTTGTGTGTGCCAAACTCCGCAGGCTCTTGCAATGTTCACCCACACCACCCCTCCCCGGGGGAAGATGAAGGGTTCCTGGTTTCTGCACTGTACAGGGCCCCCGCACCAAGAAGGGTTGAAAGATCATGCTGAGGTTCAGGTTTATGGCAAACCCAGTTGAGAACCCACTCTTGGGTTCCTTGCTGATGATAGCCACTTTCCTACTCTGATGCTTGGGAACTGTGCAGGCTCAGGCACCCCTGTTCTTTCTGTGACCACAGGAATCCTGAGACCACACTGTCCCACCTAGTATTCTGCCCCACCTTGCCACCTGAGTGCCTTTCAGGCAGGGAAGACTCTTACTGGAGCAGATGTCTTAAAATTCTGATTTTGCGCTTGGGGGCTATGTTACTTTCTAGTAGCCAACCTTCGGAGTCACCCTTCTCCCACCATTTATCTTCTGATATAGCTCCTCCAAATCACTTCTCCACACCTCCTACCTTGTAAAAAGTGATCGCTTTTCTCTTTGTAGAATTCCAGCAATTGTCTTCTTAACATCTCCCGTTAAATTCATAAGTGTTCAAAATGATTTGATAGTTACCTAGCTAAATTCAAGGGACCAGATTAAATGAGGTCCCTTACTCTTCCTCCATCTTGCCTCCTAGTCCTCTTTGGTGGTATATTTCTGGTGACAAAGGATTTGGTGACAAATCCTTTATCAGATATGTATTTTGATAATAGTTTCTACAAGTTTTTATCTTTTTATTTTATTAACAATATCTTTTATAAAGAACAAGTTTTTAATTTTAAGAAAGACTAATTTTTCCTTCCACTGATACTGCTTTTGGTATTATATTTTAAAATTCATCATCAAATCTGAGATCATGTAGATTTTCACCTAAGTTATCTTCTAGAAGTTTAATAATTTTATGTTTTTCATTTTGGTCTATGATCCATTCTGACTTATTTTATATTTGATATATAAGATCTAGGTTAATATTTTTGCATATGGATGACCAATTGACATAGAGCCATGGGTTGGAAGATTATCCTTTATTGATTTGCCTTTGATCTTTGTCAAAGATTGGTTGACTATTTTTATTAGGATCTATTTCTGGGATCTATATTATATTCCATTAACCTATATTATTTTTTCATCAATATTATATATAAAAATCCTGTAGAAAGGTTGAACTCCGGTATTATGAGTCCTGTAATTTTGTTCTTTTTCAATATTGTGTTGACTCTATCAAGGTTATAAGTCTTTCTATGAGTGATTGAAGAATTTCTATACATTTTTTTAATTAAAAAAAAACCTCATTGTTTTATAACTTTCCACAGACAGGTTGTTTACATATTTTGTTAGATTTATACTTTATCATATTTTAATGCAACTTTGAATGGTATTTTTAATTTTTTTAAAGGTTATTTATTTGAGAGAGAGTGTGTGCAAGTGTGCTGAGGGGAAGGGGCAGAGGGAGAGGGAGAAGCAGACTTCCCTACTGAGCAAGGAGCTTGACATGGGGCTTGATCCCAGGACCCTGAGATCATGATCTGAGTTGAAGGAAGACACTTTTTTTTTTTAAGATTTTATTTATTTATTTGACACACAGAGATTACAAGTAGGCAGAGAGGCAGGCAGAGAGGGAGGAGGAAGTAGGCTCCCTGCCGAGCAGAGAGCCCGATGCGGGCCTCAATCCCAGGACCCTGAGATCATGACCTGAGCCAAAGGCAGAGGCTTTAACCCACTGAGCCACCCAGGCGCCCTGAAGGGAGACACTTAAATGAACAACGCATGTACCTCTTTAAATGGTAATTTTATTTTTTAAATTTTTTAAAAAATTTAAAAGATCTTATTGTCAGAGAGAATGTACCAGCAGGGGGAGCAGCAGGCAGAGGGGGCAGAGGGAGAAGCAGGCTCCCCACTGAGCAAGGAGCCTGATGTGGGACTTGATCCCAACACCCTAGGATTATGACCTGAGCCAAAGGCAGCTGCTTAACTGACTGAGCCACTCAGGGGTCTCATAGATGGTAATTTTCAATATAAATGCCATCTGTTTATTGTTCCTGTATAAAAAAAAATTGTTATCAACCCTGTACCCTTGTACAACTTACTTGTGTTCTAGGGGGTTTCCTTTTCTTCTTCTTCTTCTTCTTCTTTTTTTATTTTTTTTTGGTCTATTCTGTTATTTTTTATATAGGCAANCCTTCCTTCCCTTTCTATTCTTTACATTTTATTTCCTTTTCTTGTCTTAGTGGACTAATTAGGATTTCCACTATGATACTGCATAAGATGGTGAGGGGAGGACCTTATTATTGCCTTTTCAATTTTAGGAAGAATGTGATCTGTTTTGTTCCATTAAGTATAATATTAGCCATAGGTTTTTTTGTAGATGTTCTTTATAAAATTGAGGAAGTTCCTCTTGATTTTTTAGTTTTCTGAGCCTTTTTTTTTCATAAATAGTTATTGGATTTTGTCAAATGCTTTTCCTTTATCAGTTGATATGACCAAATGCTTTAGTCTGTTAATCTTTAGTTTGTTCATATGGTGTAATGCCATGATTGCTCTTCAAATACTGAACCAGCCTTTTACATCTGGAGTAGAATCCCAGAATTCTGTAATACTGAAATAAATCTCACTTGGCTAAGGTTCATAGTTCTTTTTTTTTTTTAAGATTGTAATTATTTGTTTGACAGAGAGATACAGAGAGAGCACAAGTAGATAGAGCAGCAAGCAGAGAGAGAGGGAGAAGCAGGCTCCCAACTCAGCTCAGAGCCTGATGTGGGGCTCTATCCTAGGACCCTGGGATCATGACCAGAGCTGAAGGCAGTGGCTTAACCGACTGAGTCACCCAGGCACCCCAATAATTCTTTTTATACATTGTTGTATTCAATTTGTAAATATTTTATTGAGGATGTTTATGAAAAATACTGGTGTACAGTTTTCTGATGAAGTTTTTATATCATTTTATTATTAAAGTAACGTATGGAATAAGTTAGGAAGTATTACCCCTGTTTTTATATACTGGAAAATATTATGAAGAATGGAATTATTTCTTCCTTAAGTGATTGAGAGAATTTTACCAGTGAAATTGTAATGGACAGCTACTTTCATTTTTGGAATATTATTAATCATTGATTCAATTTATTTAATAGATGTCATAGTATTCAGGTCATCTTTTTCTGCAAATAAACTTGGTAGTTTTGCCTTTTTTTTTTAAAGATGTATTTATTTTAGAGAGAGAAAGAGAGCATGAGTAGGAGGGGAAGAATGAGAGGGAGAGAGAATCTAATGCAGACTCCACACTGAGTGCAGAGCTCAATGCAAGGCTCCATCTCAGGACCCTGAGATCATGATGGGAGTTGGAAGCTCAACCAACTTCATCACCCAGGCACACCGGTAGTTTTTGCCTTTCAAATTATTGTCCTTTTTCATCTAACTTACCAAATTTATAGGTAAAAAATTGTTTGTAGTGTCCTTTATTATCTTTTTAGTATCTGTGAAATAAGCAAAGTCTCTTACATTTCTGAAATTTATAATTTGTGTCTTCTCTCTTTGTTATCCTGCCTATAAATGCATTCATTTGGAAAGAAACAACTTTTGGTTTTGTTGATATTCTCCATTGTTTTCCTATTTTCAATTTCTTGATTTCTGATAATGTTTATGATCTCTTTCCTTCTGCTTGCTCAAGCCTTAATATGCTCTTCTTTTTCTAGTTTCCTAAAGTGAAAGTTATGTTATTGAGTTTTTAGAACTTTCCTCTTTCCTGATGCATGTATTATGTCCTATAGATATCCTGCTCCCATTGGATCCCACACATTTGATAAATTGTGTTTTCACTTTCATTTAGTTCATAATACTTTAACATTTCTTTTAAGACTATAATTCTGGCCTTTGTATTATTTAGAAATGTGTTGTTTAATTTCTAAACATCTGGGTATTTTCTAGCTATTTTTCTTTTTAATAAGTTTTTATTTAAATTACAGCTAGTTAACATACAGTGTAACATTAGTTTCAGGTCTACAATGTAGTGATTGATTCAGCACATCCATATATCACCCAGTACTACTGTGTTCCTGTTATTCATTTCTAATTTAATTCCATTGTGGTCTGAGAACAAAATTTATATGATTTCTATTTTATTAAATTGTTAAAGTATATTTTATGACCCAGAATGTGGGTGATCTTGGTGAATGTTCTGGGAAGAACGTGTGTTCTTTTGAAGTTGAATGAACTTTTCTTTGAATTTCAATTTGATCAGTTTGATTCAGGTCAACTATATCCTTATAGGTCAATTATTAACATGAACTGTGGAAGCCTCTAATTGTAATAGTGGATTTATTTACTTCTCTGTTCAGTCCTATTACTTTTGCCATATATATATATATATATATGTATATATATATATGTATATATATATATTTCTTTAAAGATTTATTTATTTATTTTAGAGAGAGAGCACAAGCAAGTGTTAGTTGGGGGAGGGACAGAAGAAGAAAAATCTCAAGCAGACTTTCTGCTGAACATGGAGCCTGATGTTTTGCTTATTGGCTTAATCTCACCACCCATGACCTGAGCTGAAATCACCAGTCAGACACTTAACTTGACTGAGACACCCAGATACCCCTACCTCATATATTGTGACATTCTATTTTTAGAAGCATACACATTTGGGATTGCTATACATTGTTGAAGATTGATCTCTTAAGTCTCTTTACCTGTGATAATTTTTATTGATCTCAAGTCTGCTTTGTTTGAAAATAATATAGCTCTACTTCAGCTTTGACTTAAGTAGGGTTAGCATGGTATATCTTTTTTTTTATCCCTTCACCTTTAAGCTATTAGTCTTTCTATTTGAAGTGTGTTTCTTTTAGACACATATAGTTTTTTTATCTACTCTGCCCATCATTGTATTTTAATTGGTTCATATATCATTCATATTTAAAGTATATAAAGCTCTTCTTCAACTTAAATGGCATTACATCTGAATAAACCCATTGTAAATTGAAAATGTTTTTAGTTGAAAATGCATTTAATGTACCTAACCTACCAAACATCATAATTTAGCCTAGTCTACCTCATACATGCTCAGAACACTTATATTAGCTTACATTTAGGCAAAATTGTCTCATAAACCCTATTTTATAATAAAGTGTTGAATATCTCCTGTAACTTATTGAATACTGACAGCAAAAAACAATGATTATATGGACACATAAGGATTGTAAATGTATCAGCTATTTACCCCTGTGATTGTACAGCTAACTGGGAGCTATAGCTCTCTACACAGCCCAGCATCATGAGAGGGTATCATATCTCATATTGCTAGCCCAAGAAAGAATCAAAATTAAAAATACAGTTTGTGGTAAATGCGTATCACTTTTGCATCAGTAGCTGGATTAATATCTACTATGTCTGGAACCATTTTCTCTTTGTTGCTAGAGCTCCCTTTATCTTCTTCCTCCAATAGAATATTTTATGTAAGTCATCCTTTAGTATATCAACTACACTTTAAGTTGGCTTTTTATTTGTTGCTTAGAATTTACAGTATACATTTATGACAAATTTTAGTCTACTTTAAAATAAAACTATCTCAGTTTAAATTTAGTGCAGATACCTTTTAACCTTCCTCTGTCCTTGGTGACAGTTACTGTCATTCATCTTATTTATCTATTTGCTATAATCATCCAATACATTGCTAATATTATTACCTTGAATAATTATCTCTTAGATCAGTAAGGAAGAACAAAAAAATATTTTCCTTTACCTTTTTATTCCTTGCTTGAAACCCTTTCTTTATGTAGATCCATGTTTCTAACCTGTGTTTTCCTTCTGCCTAAAGAATATAATTTATCAGGGCAGGTCAGCAGGTAATGAATTTCCTCAGCATTTGTTCTACCTAGTTTGTCTTTATTTCTCTTTCACTTTTTTTTTTAAAGATTTTATTTATTTATTTGACACAGAGAGAGAGATTACAAGTAGGCAGAGAGGCAGGCAGAGAGACAGGGAGAGGAGGAAGCAGGCTCCCTGCTGAGCAGAGAGCCCGATGCGGGCCTTGATCCCAGGATGCTGAGATCATGACCTGAGCCGAAAGCAGAGGCTTTAACCCACTGAGCCACCCAGGCGCCCTCTCTTTCACTTTTTAAAAATGTTTTGAAACCAGAACATTTATTATTGTGTGACTAATCATTGAAATCCTTAAGATGAACTGGATGCTGCAACATCTTGGGTTTAGGTATTGTTCCTTCATAGAATCCATGCCTGAATCTGTGGTACACAATTTTTGGGTGCCTTATTCCACCCATCCCAGTGGTATTTCATCTTTTAGCTTTGGCACTCCAGTTATACTTTCTCTTTTGCTTGCCAGGATAGCCACACTTGCCACAGGTTGACTTCTGAAAGTGATATTAGAGCAACGCAGCAGCACAATGTGTGTGTCTTATCTTGAGCCTTTCCAAATGGATGACATCCCCTTTGTCATCTTGTTTCTGCTGCTGAGACCAACCAGCTTTCTTTCACTTTTGAAAATTAAATTTGCTGGATCTAGAAATCTTTAGTTTGTTTAGTTTAGTAGTTTTTTTTTTCCTTCAAAGCCTTTCAACTCTACTCTCTTCTCTTCTTACGGATTCTGATGAGTAGTCCACTGTAATTTATATCCTCGTTCCATTAGAGGTAAAACGTTTTGTCTACCTTTGTCTCCTTTCAAGATTTTTCTCCTTATCCTAAGATTTTCTGAAGTTTTAATATGAAAAGTCTATATGTGCATTTTGGATTATTTCTTAATGTTTAATTTTTATGTGTTTACTTAGCTTCTTTAGTATTTTGGTGTCTGTTATTAATTTTACAAAGTTCTTGTCCATTATTCAAATATTTCTTCTGCTTCATTATCTCTTTCTTCTTTTGGTATTACACTTATATGCATGTTGCAACTTTGAAATTGTCCCACAGTTCTTGTATTATATTATAACTTGCTAATAGGCTAAAAAGCTGGTATGAAAATGGGAAACAGCTTTCAACACTTACTTTATAAGGATGACCTATGAATGGCCAATATGCACATAAATAGATGTATAGCCTTATTCATTAGGTAAATGCAAATTATATCCAAATTTTATCCCATGATGAATCCATTAAGTAATTGAATTTTTTAAAAGTGGTAATATCAAAGTAATGATGAGTTTAAACAACTAGAACTCCATATACTATTTCTGGGAATAGAAAATTGTACAGTTGTTTTGGAAAATACAATTGCAATATTTTATAATGTTCAAGTTACTCTTTTTGATTCATAACTTCCACTCATGAGTAATTATCGAATGGGAATTAACATATGTGCTGACACAAATATGTTCATATGGGTAATCATAGCAGGATTATTCATTAAAAACTGGAAGCAAATAAAATGTCCACTAATCAGTAAATCAGTAATCAATAAAAATAATAATAATGGATATTGGTATATCTATATTATGCTTGGAATGGTATATTATGCTTGGTATATCTATATTATGCTTTACTTGGAAGTAAAGAGACATGTAATATTAAAACTCAAAACAGGTGAATCACAAATTACTATGTTAATGGGAAGCAAACACAAAAGGCTATGTATGAATTGATTCTAATTATGCTAATGAAAAATTCTAAAATAAAGCAGATTAGTGGCTATGTTTTGAGGTCGGATTGGATTGATTGCAATGTGGCAAGAGAAACTTTTTAGTATCTGTGGAACTGTCCTAGGTCCTGATCATTGTAATGGTCATTGCAGTTGTATATAATTAAAAATTTATCAAACTATACACTCGAGTTGAGTGAATTTGATTCAGTAGTACCTTAAAAAAGGGTAAAGGAGAAATCTTGTTCACTATATTCCACAAATAGGTAAAGAAAAATCATTTTTGAATCTCTTTGGAGGCACATAATTTCCTCTCTTGGACAAGTAGAAACATTTATTTTCATTTACTGCACCAGATGTTTTGCTTTACTTGGAGAATTTTGATTCCACACTGCACAAAATCCCTCATTTTGTGCTGCCATTGACAATCTAGTTGCACCTACTTTTTGACTTAGAACTATTCAGTCAATTGACAAACTCCACCTTTGCCCAAATGCTGGCAGTTCTGGCCAGCATAGAACTTTGTACTTTATTTGATTTAGAAACAACAACAACAACAACAACAACAATAAAAAACCAAGAAAAAAATACCCCAAAGTTTTTGGAGATAAATCAGGATGTGTGTCTTACTCTCTTAGGCTTTTGTTTCTTTATGGTAAAAAGAATCAAAGAATCATTTGTCTCAAAGAGCACAGGTCCTATTTGATAGATGCTAAATTATATATGCAATATAGAAAATTTGAGGACTGGCTCAAGAACAGCTGAATGATTTTAGTAGTAAAATTGCTCCTGGAACTTCTACTTGATTATTTGATCGAATTTATTATAGAATGGTATTTCTAAAAATAAAAAATACAAAAAAATGAAGATTGCCAATGACAATTAATTGCATTTAAAGATAAATACTTAAAACGTTTTTTATTGTATTAGGGATTTTCTTCAGTAATATACTTATGAGTGAAAAACTTTTTTTTTTGCTTTGAAATCTTCTCAAAGTAATTTGAACACTATTCTTTTAGAAACATACTTTTTTTTTACATATTTTTGTTGTTAATGGTTAAAGTCCTCCATATTTTTTAGCTTGCTTCTTACTGTGTTTCTAGGATGTTACATTAGGAGTTTTAAATAATTTATAATTTTGCTGTAAAAAATGATTTATCTTCAGTTATCTAGTATAGTGATATTTAATTTAGCCAAAATTATATGGATAATACATTGCTTCAATTGCCCAGACTTACCTTAAGAACAATAAACTTAAGATATTGGTGGCCAAGGCAAAGACTATTTGAAGAAAAATGACCATTCTTTTTTGTTTGTTTTTGTTTCCTTTGGACAGTTCTTTTACATTTAAAGTTGTATCATTGAAGTCAGTAAAGGAGAAACGTTTTTATCAGCAAATTTCTTGATCAGCAATATTTTACTTTGATATTAAATTTTACCTGTCTTTATTGCATAAAATATTGTCGAGCTTGAGTAAAAATATATTCTGTGAAGCATAATTAAATTATCTTACTTTAGTGCCTCTAGTATCTTGACCAGATTTCAGACACATGTGAGAGCTAAAAATCAGGCATACTTTCTAGATAGGGTAAAAAAGGTGAAACTGGATAAAAATCTGAAGGAAGAGTAAAGGAGTAGAATACTTCAGAAATTTGGGGTCAGTATCAAGAAAATTTTTAGAAACTCAGTACTATGATTTTCAATTCTATCATAACAACTGTCTTCTCGCTCCTTTACAATATTTTGTGAGAGTGAGTCATTGCTGTATAATTAAATGATGGTGATGGATAGCTTTCTGGGAAGGCCAGCTGAAGGCTTATTTCTTTAGGAAAGAAAAGCATAGCTTTCATTTCATTAATAATGGCTGTAGACATAGAGACAAGAATAAGCTTTTGAAGTTTGGCCAGCTCTGGAAAAGGATAATTTTATTTGGGTTCCAGATTAACCACTAGGGAAAACTATGTTTCCCGTTACTTTTTCTGTCAACCCTAGAGTTTCTGAAGAGATACAATAATTTGTTTTGTCTTTTTTTTTTTCTGGAGGGAAATCTAAAATAATTAGGGTAATTTGTACACAAAATTATTGCCCCAGATCTTATAGAGAGTGAAAATGACCGTAATTTTACAGGCAGTGTTTAAATTAAAAACAGGGATAGTGGGCATAAGGTTTAAATGCACAGGCTGTGCAGTCATGCATATCGGCTCCATTAGGAATCTGTCTCCTCCACCACATGTTGTGTGGTTCTAGAAAAGTTATTTAATATCCCTAAGATTCCATTTGTAAAACTGGAATTAACTTGAAAGGGCTGTTGAGAGAAATAAAATTAATTAATATAAAGTCCTTAGCACAATATCTGCAATAGAATAAGAACTTAAATATTATTATTAAGTTGCCTTTAAACAGATTGCCTCAAATGACACTAAGTATATAGTCTGCAATTAGGATTGCTGTATACATGTCTTAATTGCAACTCTAAATTAAAAATTAAAAATAGGTGAAAGCTATAGGATAAACCTCTGAGCACCATTATTTCAGTTGCTAAGCCTATGAAACTTTAGCTTATAGTCACTGCCAATAAATGGTACTCTCAGCTAAAGATGTCATGATCACATTTTTTCGTCCCCTCGCACCTGCAAGTTTTGCTTCCAAACTAAACACCCACACTATTGCTTGATTACATTTTTCTTAATTAAATGGTGTGTACAGCTTGCATTTTCAGTTAACACAGCAAAAGAAGCCTGCATTCTCATAAGTCATTTTTATGAGTTGGGCCCCTATCATTTTAATGTGGCAATTAATTAAGTGCTTAATAAAACTGTGCTTTATTATAGCAAAGCCTGGCTGCAGGAATGTAGTTATGGATGTGTCAGCATTTTTGTTACTAACTCCTTTTTATCTTCTCAGTAATTGTAGTATAAAAATTTGCTTTGGGTACAAATTTTGAAATAGTTTGAATTGCAATAATAAACAGTTCTTCAGATATAAAAATAATTTTAGTGTGAACCTGTATATAAAGAGATAGTTAACTGAATTATTTTCCTGCCCCTACCCAAGAGTACTGTTTACTTAACATTGAAATATAGTCTACCTGCCTACTCATTAATGATTTTGCTCATGCCAAGAGATTCTCTTCACTCTTTTAGCTGAGTGGTTACCTCCTCAAGGAAAATGTACTCCTAAAGAAGATTTTAAATACAGCATGAATGTTGGGTTGTAATTTCATTATATCTTGATTAGGAAAATGCTCATAATAACTCTGATTACATGGTTCTTTTTAACAATATAATACATAGGAAAATATCCTTAGGAAATATTTCCAAATAAAAATCCAAAATCCAATAATTAAGCCTGTTACATTTTAAGAATTACATCCTGAACAAAAGTTCAGAAAATGAATTCTTCAGAAATGTTCAGTAAAATATTTACCCTAAAAGTTTCTGAGTGCCCCAAGTTGTTACATACACCAAAGGATGTCTCTGGTGTCCCGGTTTTCTTATATAATGATATAAAATTATTCAAAATACTAAAACCTCAACACTCTATTATAAATATTTATTAATATGTATTTTTATGTAGTTTGTCTCTGAGCATTTTAGAAAAATAATGGGGTTTTTAGAAGAATTTTTAACTAGGTGGGTTAGAAAGTAAAGAATACATTTAAACACTAGCTGGTTTAATATAAAATTCTTGCCACTCTTCTGGAACAACTAAACCAAAGTGGTACATTTCTCCTCAAAAACTGGTTAGTTTTCAGAAATTTGAAACCATAGCGGAGCACAGAATTAACGGGTACATTTTGGAATGTGTGTGTCTTTTCCCTCTCCTGTGTAAAGCCCCCGACTGTGTTCAGATATACATGAAAATATAACATTTTTTGATTGTGCATATTAAGAAGACCAGTGAAACATAGAACAACATAAGAACTATTGATAATTTCCAACAGACTAATATATACGAATGCAGTTAAGTTTACAGAGTGCTTCTACCATCTGAATTCAGGAAAATATGAAATCTTTCCCGTAAAAGAAAGAATATATAGATGGAGAAAATATATATGACTAATCAGAGGTTTTGTTAAATTACCTAAAATTTTAATCCCTGGCTCTTGTTTCTAAACAAAGTTTTAAAATATATACTATAATGCAATAAATTCAGGTGTAAAAATTATTCATGAATATGATCTAGTATTCTTTTTTTTAAAAGCTTTACTTGTTTTAGAGAGAGTGAGCGTGGGGCTGAGGTGCAGGGGGAGAGGAAGAGAATCTCAGGCAGACTCCCCACTGACCTGGAGCCTGATGTGGGGCTTGATGTGGGGCTGGATTTCACGACCCTGAGATCATGACCTTAGCCGAAATCAAGATTTGGATGCTTGACCGACTAAGCCACCCAGGAGTCCCCATAAGCCAGTATTCTTATGTTTATTTTATAGGTATTTGAGCCAAGTGCTTTTGATTTTTTTTTAAAGATTTTATTTATTTATTTGACACACAGAGAGATCAGATCACAAGTAGGCAGAGAGGCAGGCAGAGAGAAAGGGGGAAGCAGGCTCCCCGCCGAGCAGAGAGCCCGATGCGGGCCTCGATCCCACGACGCTGAGATCATGACCTGAGCCGAAAGCAGAGGCTTTAACCCACTGAGCCACCCAGGCGCCCTGCTTTTGATTTCTAATAGGTAGTAGAGGTTTACAACTCTTAAGGCCTATGGCATATAGTATGTAATTTAAGAGGCTCATTATTACTATATTCACTAGTAATTTTGACTTTTTAATAATGTGTTTCAATACAGTTTGTAACGAAATTTTATCAGGTAAACAAAGGAATAAAAACTTAGAAAACTCTGCAAGGTCTGTATTTAGATATTAGAAGTTTATGTAAAAAGCCTAAAGGAAAATACAGTTACTTTTCAATACTTTTTAAAGTCTTCACTTGTACCATGGTTCTCCAACAACTGTCAAATACTTAAAAATTGTGGTAATATAAACCTAACAGAAGGACACAAAATGACTAAACTGTATATTCTTGTAAATATCAAAAATTATCATGGGCGCCTGGGTGGCTCAGTGGGTTAAAGCCGCTGCCTTCCGCTCAGGTCATGATCCCAGGGTCCTGGGATTGAGGCCCGCATCTGGCTCTCTGCTCGGCAGGGAGCCTGCTTCCTCCTCTCTCCTCTCTCTCTGCCTGCCTCTCTGCCTACTTGTAATCTCTCTCTCTGTGTCAAATGAATAAAAAAAAAATTATCAGACATATCAAAATTATTTGATAAAAAGCAGCTTGAACAATTTTAAGATGTCAGTGTAAAGAATATGTGTTCTTCCTTCATCTGAAAATCATTGAAAATAAATACAAAAATACAAAAAAAAAAAAAACCCTAAGTTTGATGAAAGTAGGAGAGAATGATAGTGTTAAAGCACCATAGTTGGAAATGGGCAGAGTGGTAAATGCCTTTGCAAAGTAAGTACGGTGAAATCCTTGCTCCCTGCAGAGAGAAATCCCAAATAGAAATAAGATAATTTCACTGAAGAACTCTTGAAATATCTAAAAAATAGTTGCATGAGGGGCACCTGGTCGGCTCAGTTGGTTAACTGTCTAACTCTTGATTTTGGTTCACTTCATTAATTTAGGGTCATGGGATTGAGCCCAGTATCAGGCTCTGTGCTGAGTGTGGAGCCTGCTTGAGATTCTCTCTCTCCCTTCACCCCTCCCTCCCACCTCTCTCTGTCTAAAAAAGAAAAAAAAAAGTTGTATGAAGTACTGTGAAGGATGGGGGTGAGAATGAGCCATAAAAGGAAAGAGGTTGGTCTAAAGAGCATAGATAAAGACAAATTTGATTCCCCCAAAGCTACAGCACTCTGAAAGCCAAATATCTTCTCTATCTAGTTTATCCTTAGAATCAGGAAAAGCATGAACTGGAGAAATTGAAGCAAAAGTCTCTGGACTGGAAGGCTTAGGCACAATAAAGAGAATTAAATTATGAGTAAAAAAGCAGCATTTTCAATAAAAATTAGCTCAATAAATGGTGAGAATGTTACAGTACTAATTTTCCCTACTCAATCACTTGGAGAATTTTTTTTCCCCCCGAAAGAAAATTAGCCTTGGAAAGCCTGTGGATACTGACTTTTAGGATAACTCCATAGAATATTTCTCATTCCCTGACCATCCTATATTCATTTCCAACATATAAGTACACCTGTCCTTAACAGAACTTTCAGTTATCTGTTTAGTACTTAGATTTGAATATGAAATGCCAAAGAATCAGTAGAATCTGTTGAGAGTCTCCATCAGGAAAGAAGCTAAACAAAACAAAAACAAAACTAGTAGTGGAGAAAGGAAAAGAATATAGCAAATGCAGGAAAATAAAGTGTCAAAAGCTGCAAACTCCAATTAATATCCTTAGAAAAGTTACAGCATCTGTAACACAAAAAGATCGCAAACCCACTGCATACAAGATAATATAAACTACAGCAGTTGAAATAATTTAATAGAAAGGTTGGAAAATTGATGAAATCCTTAAAAGTAGGAAGATATTTGAAGCAAAGAAAATAGATGAATTCAAGAAGTGTGAAATCCAACTAACAGTATTTTCTAAAAGAAAAAAATACATAAAGGGAGAGATACTCAGGTAATGACACAAGAAAACTTCCTTGGATTGTGGTTAATCGTCTCAAGAATAAAAGGTCTAGAAAGGACCCTGAGAATGAAATAAAAGAAAGACCCAGCCTAAGGCATATATCGTTGTGAATTTTCAGAACACCAAGATTAAAATAAAGATTATGAATCCTTCCAGGGTAAAAGAAAAAGTACACAGGAAGGATGGGAAATAAACAAAGCATTTTAATATCAACAGCAAAAGAGAATAAAACCAAGGAGGCATAGTTTGAAAATTCTTAATGAAAAAAATTCATAGTAGGGATTTCTATTCTAATCAACCTTTTTTTTTTCTGTTGGGTGACAACTTAATTTTTTAAAATATTTTTATTTGTCAGAGAGAGGGAGTGAGAGAGGGAGAGGGCGGAGAGTGAGAAACAGGTTCCCCACTGAACAAGGAGCCCAATGTGGAGCTCAATCCCAGGATCCTGGGACCATGACCTGAGCAGAAGGCAGATGCTTAACTGACTGAGCCATCCTGGTGTCCCTCTGATGGGCAACTACTTTAAAAAGATATTCCCATGAGTCCAGTTTTTACAAATCTGCCGGAAAATATTTTTCATCAAATCAACCAAGAGAAAGGTAAACATGCTGCTCCACAAATGAGAAAGTAATGGGAGAAAGAAGGATATCAAAAGAGAGAGTAGAAATATGAACAGTAGCTAATATGTCTCCAATATTTAAGTGCAAGGTATAGAATTAATACTTTAATTGTCTACAATATGAACAAATCCACAGTTATACTATTGGATGGGAGACCCTGGTGCAAAAGAGTACAAGCTATATTATTTGAATTTCTATAAAATCAAAAATCAATCCAACATGGAAATCTTTATTCTCATGGAAATTCTAAACTATAATGTTGCAAAATAGATTTAAAAAATAAAGAGTCAATATTTTTATTTTTTTTTTTTTATTTNAGTTATACTATTGGATGGGAGACCCTGGTGCAAAAGAGTACAAGCTATATTATTTGAATTTCTATAAAATCAAAAATCAATCCAACATGGAAATCTTTATTCTCATGGAAATTCTAAACTATAATGTTGCAAAATAGATTTAAAAAATAAAGAGCCAATATTTTTAAATCCTAACTAGAAGACTTGACTTTTCAAACATAGGAAGATTTTTGTTTTCTTGTTTTTGTTTTGTTTTGTTTGTTTTTGTTTTTCCCAGAGAGAAGGTTTTAGGTCATAATTGAGATTTTAGGTGTGCAATAATTCATATGCAAAAAAATAGGATAATTTTCAGAAGTGTGGAAATTGCCTGCTGCAACTGGAAATCATTCCAAGTCTTTGTGTACCTCTCTATGAACATAAATGATTACCTTTAATTGCATGAACCACCTTTCTAGATTAGGAAAGAAAAAATACTTTGGATGCTTACAATTTTTCTTGGACTAATTCTGTGTTCTCATTAGCATACCTATTCCCTCCAGTTTCTGCCCTCATTTGTACCTTGTAAATAGTTTTTAATAATTCCCCTTCCCCATTCATTCAAATGCTGACCTTTATATTTCAAAAGAAAATTACTAGTGAGGAAAGCTTCTCAACACACACACAAAATAGAGGGCAAATTTACCTTATACTTGAATGTTTTTCTCTCTTAGTTCACATTAACTCTACTCATATCTAACTTATACTTTTTCACCCCATACCTGTAAAAATGCTCCTTTTAATTTCGGATAACCTTTAACTGACTAACTTCATTGTGGAGAAGATCATTTCTGTTATTTTGTACTCTTATAAATTGTCCTTTAAAATTTCATATACAGGGCGCCTGGGTGGCTCAGTGGGTTAAAGCCTCTGCTTTCGGCTCAGGTCATGATCTCAGGGTCCTGGGATCGAAGCCCGCATCGGGCTCCCTGCTCGGCAGGGAGCCTGCTTCCCCCCTCTCTCTCTGCCTGCCTCTCTGCCTCCTTGTGATCTCTCTCCCTCTGTGAAATAAATAAATAAAATCTTTAAAAAAAATAAAAATAAAATAAAATAAAATAAAATTTCATATACATATCTTACAAGATTCTTAGAGTAGCATGGTCAAAATCTCTAAGAATAAGTGAATAATTACCATATTAATTTAGATATAACAGACATATTGCTGTTCTTTTTTTTAATATCATGTCTAACCTTTATTGAGAATTACTGTTCTACCCTTACATACAAATTTTAGTTAAAGCAGAATTAATGTACTTTAAATTTGTTTTAAGTCTCTAGGGATTGGTATATGTCTTTAAGAGTCATGTGTATGGAGTTTTATTTCTACAGTGTTCAATCGCCTTTTTAATGCAATTTTTAACGGTTGTAGTTACCTATGTTATCTGGAAACACTTTATGTTAATGACATTTTAATAATAGTAGTAAAAGTACTCCAAAGTCAATAGTATGTCTCAAAATATGACTATAGGGATGGAAAGTATTACATTAAGCTATGTGTTCCTCAATAATTCATAATTTCTTAATGTTCACATACATCACCTCAGTTAAAAGAACAATCTGCCTGTAACTCTGTTGGAAGTGTGCTTATTTGTTTAAACAGATGGGCATGCCCTGAGGTTCATTCTCTAGCTTAAATGCACAATTGGCTTTATGATTTTAAGAAGCAGCTGATGAAAAAGAGTTGGGTAGGCAAGAGCTTGTTTGGGATGTTCAGCAAAGGAGACGCAATATGACAAATCATTCGGTAGTCATGACTCCTAGACGTTGTTGTTGTTGTTTTTTGTTTGTTTTCATTAAGAATACTTTTAAAATAACTGAATTATAATTATCAGATTAAATTACAAGAGGTAATTCAAACTAGATTTTTAACACTCAGAAATATGTCCCTCAAAAGAAAAAAAAAACACATATCATCATTCAAACTAAGAAGTTAAGGGTCACTACTTATGATGACTCAGATATATGCAGTTATTTTTTTACATCAAATAGCAAGTGGTCTTATTCCAGAAAAACTTAACTTTCCCTTTATTTTATATGTCCTTTTAATAAAAAAATGATGGCTTTTACATTAATTTTGGTGAGACTAAAGTTTATCTTATATATACAGAATTTCAGTAAAATGATAAAAATTATCACTCCCACTAAATAACATTTAAGACTTAAAAGAGTTCTGTATTCTAGAATTTCACTTCTTTTTAGCTTACTTGCTCAAAGAGTGAGTCCCTTAACTTTTCTGTGTCTCTAACTCTTTCTTAGTAGTTTACAGACAAAAATTCTAAAGTGTATCATAAGGATGTTTTGGGAAGTGTTAAACAGAATTCTGGAAATATGAAACCCAAACTAGGGAGGGAGGGAAGGAGGAAGGTAGGAAAATTAAGCAGTCCAGAATAGTTTTCTTAGCTCTGAAAATTACCTTCAGCATACCCTTGAGACTGTTGACTCAACACTATTAGTGATATATCCAAGAACACATTTAATTTAAAAAATCTTTAAATAGACTTTTGGACATTTTTTTCTCACACACATTTTTTCAGGAGTTTTTGAAAATCTAAGAGTTGGTTAATTAAAGCTTATCTTATTCCATGATAATGTGTGTTTTTATATCTCAAGTTGTTGGCTAACTATTTGACATCTACCTTCACTGATGGGATAGCGATTTTTAAGGCAAATACCTTAAGCTCTTTACCATTATAAATTCCACTTTGATATTAATAGATTCTTGATTTATCTTTTCATGTAGTTCCATGGAAAGAAAAAATGCATTTAATTCAAAGTTGACATGTGCTTCACCTTAGTCTGAAAATGTGTTTGGAAGTGGCAGGGAATATGGGATTCAAGTTATTTGAAATTCAATCAAATTGATATGTGTTATAGAGAATTCAGACTGTTCTAATCATAATTATCATTATGTCATTATCTTTGCTATACTATATTATTGACATAAGGTAAAAGAATACAGGGGCGTTTGGGTGGCTCAGTGGGTTAAAGCCTCTGCCTTCGGCTCAGGTCATGATCTCAGGGTCCTGGGATCGAGCCCCACATCAGGCTCCTTGCTCGGCAGGGAGCCTGCTTCCTCCTCTCTGCCTACTTGTGATCTCTCTCTCTCTGTCAAATAAATAAATAAAATCTTAAAAAAAAAGAAAGTAAAAGGATACAGCAAAGGTTGGACTGGCTTCCTAAACCAATAAAGGCACATTTATAGTTTCCTTATCAAAGCTTCCAATGACTCTATGTATAATTTGTATTTATTTTCATCATAATTTGGGAAAAAAATCTTGCTTATAGCTTTTCTGCTTTTAAAAATATTTTAATTCTTTTGGTTTCATCGCATACATTTTCCCCCAAATTTCCTTGCCTATATAGTAGTTATTTACAGCACAGAATGCCAAGACATTATCATTTCTGACACTGAGTCAGCCTTAGTTCAATGAAGTTTAGAAAACTTGTAGAGACGGCACCAGTATCTAAGCTATCACCTTCATCCATGATTGTTCTCTATCAATTTGTCACATTTTAAGGATGACAAAACAAACTAAAAACAATAACAACAACAAAAAACTAAGATGCTCTGAAGTGAATCTTAAGGAGAAATGGTAAAAAAAAAATATATGGTAAGTTTTCTTTGCTCAAGATGTCACTGCATGTGTAAAATCAGGGATGCTAACTCATGGTATTTTGGGGCTGACTAATTGCACCCACACAGACTCACTTGATAACTTACAGCTCAAATAAGAAGTGAGTGCACTCTTCCATGTCTAAATGCTATATTCCACTGTATTAATAGAAGTCATGTTTATTAGCATAGAGAGTTCCTTCCTCCTTTGCTGGCTATGTCCAGCCATCAGTCACTGCACTTACACTCATGAACTATATAGTATAGAGACTGCTATGGAAGATTGTGCCTATTTTATACAGCCCGTGAACTAAAATACTTTTTTACATCTTAAAAGAGTTGCAAAAAACTAAACACAAAGAGCAAGGTGCACAAGAGAACTTAGGTAGCCTGGAAAACTTAAAATATTTACTTTCCCTTTAAAGAAAAAAATTTCATAAGTGACCAGTGTGTGTGTGTGTATGTGTTTGTGTGTTTGATTTGAATTCTTTCAAGTTTTTCTGTGGCTGTTAACTGACTTGGAAATAAAGAATGCAGCCAAAAATCCTTTCTATCTCTTTTCCTGGAAATAGAGTCTTAGTAAAATTTGTAGGACTTAATTATTTTTATTTTTTTTCCAATATGTATTTCCTGATCCTATCCTTTCTATCTTTAAGTTCCCATAAGCAAAACCGGCCCAGATCCTCTATATGTATATATGTGTCTTTGTATGTATATGCCATATGTGCTTGTGTACATATTATACATTTACATACATACACAAACTACAGATATATATATACTCATATGTACACATAAATAAGTATATGTATTTCTGCTTTGGGAAGCAAAAAACTGCATATCCTCTTTCCAAGTGTCTATAAATACTTTCATTAATGGGAATTAGGAATAGAAAATCTTTCAGATGAGGGGTTTTCTTTTTTATTTGTTCTTGATTCCTTAGGGAAACTATTGTTGTGGACTATGATTAACAAATCTATAGTAAAGTATTTTGCTGAGTTGATTGGGGCCATATTATAAAAGATTCCATCAACCAAGGACCTTGACATTCTTATGTTGGAGTATGGAAAGCGAGGACATAAAATAACTATTTTATCAATTATGAGTTGTACTATGAAAAGTGGTTTATATACCCCATTATTTATTTTCTTTCCCACAACACTCCTGAAAATACTACCGTGCTTATTCAATACATGAAGAAACCCAGGTAAAGTTTAGTAAATACCTTAAGTATCAGCTCTTTCAAACAAACCTGGTAAGGAATGCAAAATATAGGAATGAATAAATTAAAAAGCCTAGGTTACTTGGAGGAAGAGGCATCATAGAAGATATGTGCTTGAACTCATCTAAAATGAAAGTTTTGGTTGACCTAATTCAAGGTCATTGAGACCTTATAAAGTAAAGCAGAATACTCCAAACACTAAAATTATATATAATCAAGAAAAATTGTACTTTACTACTAGTACAGCATCTGAAGCTAGCTTTCTTAGGAAATGGCCCATAAGGAAGAGATTTTCAAATAGGTCAATTATGCAATGTTCTTAAAATAATACATATCAGGCAACATGTGGGACAGATTTGGAGAGAGGGAGACATTGACCTATGGCACAGCACCAGAGACAATAGCCAATCCCACTGGGGTTCTGGAGCTGGGAAAATGCATGAGATTTGGTGAAAATTGAAATAAGAGGGCTAGACCATTGTATTCTGCATCTATCAGTCAATGGAGTTATGACTATTCCTGGTTATTTATTCCATCTGGGAACTGCTCCTTATGATTCTGGTTCGTTTTTCTCCGATAAGGATTCATACAGTAGGAAAGTTTATGGGGAAAAAAAATAGAATACTGGTCTTGAGGCTGCGACTCTTGTTCACTTCTCCCAACCATTCTAAATTCCCTTTACTTTTGTCATTTCCATTATAGACCCAAACTGTTATCTGGCGGGGTGATCTAGACTCTCCTCCTTGAGGAGTCTGAGTTGCTGGTTAACATGGATGAACAAGAGGCTGGGGGAAGTTGTGCCTCTAAAAGTTCACAATCCCTTGCCCCATTGCCAGATTTGAGCAAGTTCATAGACTCAAAACCTTTGAGGACAGGCTTGATCCACATAAAAAACAAAAACCAAAAACTCTGAAACAATGGCAAAATATTTGGTAGTGAATCTCCTAGTTTTTATCCAAAGAGAACCACAGTCCTTGTTCTCACCCTAGAAGAATATCAGATGTGTTAAGAAAAGTAACACAAAACTAGAGATCCTCAGAGCTCTGAAAATTAGCAGTAATGCATTTTGTTAATAACATAGGTAAAAAAAAAGTGTGTGACAACATTAAACCAAAATATGTGGAGAGAAATTGAGAACATACTGTTATAGAGTCTTTTTCTATACATGAAGAGGTGTATTCTTGTCTGAAGGTAGACTTTGGTTAATGAAAACTATATGATCAGTTAATCCTAAGGAAGGCAGGTAAGGAGGGAAAAAGAAATAAGAACAGATGGAACAAATAGAAAACAGTAAGTACGATGTTATATTTTAATAAAAACATAGCAATAATTATTGAAAACATAACATGTTCTGAACATATCAATGAAAAGAGATTGTCAGATAGGGTGAAAAAATAAGAGTGATCTCTGGGATGTCTACAAGCAACCCACTTTAAATATAATAACATAGGTTAAAAGTAGGGTAGACCAGTCACTAGTTAAAAGGCAGGTTAGAGGATCCCTGGGTGGCTCAGTCAGCTAAGCGTCTGTCTTCAGCTCAAGTCATGATCCCAGAGCCCAGCGCCTTGCTCTGCTCCCTGCTGGGGTTTCTGCTTCTCCATCTGCCCTTGACCCAGTTTGTGCTGTCTCTCAAATAAATAAATAAAATCTTTAAAAAAGAGGTAATTTAGATGTCAGACAAAGGAGACATCAGAAAAAAATAATTACCATGGATAACAAGTGGCATTACAAAAAAACCAAAAAACAAAACAAAATGTTGCATTACCTAATGCTAGAGGTGTCAATTCTCCAAGAAGATCTAATAATTCTATATATGTGTGCATTTAAGAGTTTCAGTGTACAATGAATTCAAGCTTTATAAAATTTAAAGGAATAGCTAAGTCCACAATCACAACTCTAGGCTTTAACTCTTCCTTTTAATAAAATATACAACACATCTATAAAAAGTCAGTAAGAATAGAGAAGACCTAAAAAAGTGAATCAATTTAAACACATTATCATAACATGCTGCCTCCAACAAGAGAGTGCTATAAACACTTTTCAACTGTATGTGGAACATTCACATAGACCATATTCTGAGTATAAAGCATCAATAAATTTAACCAGATACACATCAATACTTTTTGTTCGTCAGCTTTGAGAACCTTATAATTCATTTCATGGTTTATTATATAATTTACTTTACTTTTCTTTTGAATTATGCCAGTCTTAAGTAGAGAGATGTAAAACAAAACAATGAAACAAAACAAAAAAAGATAGGACATAGGAAATTATTAGTTATTCTGGTATATTGCTTTGTCATAATCATGAAAAGTGAAAATATCTTCCAATTTCTGAACATTTATTGTGAGTCACAATTTGTACCAAAATGTCATACCTGGATGATGAATTATCATGGTTCAGATATGATAATCCTGCACAGGAATCAATGTTTGTTATACTGTGCCATCTTTCTTTTGACTGGTTAAATGAAGACCCACCAATGCATTATTTTCTTAAAATTTCTTGATACAAAATGATTCTGGAAAATCGTCTGCTTAAGACACACACACACACACACACACACACACACACACACACACACACACACATTTTCAAGAACTACTAACCTTATGCAATCAAACATGAAAATACACATTCTAGATTTACCGATATACATCTTAAGTCATAATTAAACCAGTAGATCTAAATCTCTTTTTGAAATAGGTGAGATACAAAGTCATTAAAATAAGTACCCATGAGCTATAATCCTCTATTATAATAATATTTGGAAGACTCAAAATTCCACAGCAAAATATCTATGGGACTAAGGGTGCTTTACAGGATGTGCACGTTGAGGAACTGAGTAAATGTTGTGCCTTGTTAGATAAAGGAAACAACATATGCTGCAGCTTATAAATATGTATTTAATATAATCCCCAACAGGGCAAATGAGTCATGTATAATAAGTAAAATATGTTTAAGGACAAAATTTATTCATAAAGTATTTTCATTGTCAGTATTAAGAAGGATACCATTTGTTTTGGTTTTAGCCGTGTTTTATAATATGTAACTTGTATAGTATAAATTCATATCCCTTAATTCAAGAATACAGACTCATGTATAATATAAACCCCTATCAGTACCATAGCAATGGATTCTCACATAGTGACCATAAGAAAATGTTTATGATAAACACAACTTAAACATCAACTGCCTGATGGAAGGTCCAGATAGATAACTTTGCTATTAATGATCTGAGAAAATGAATGAACAAGTTTTATCTTTTTTTTAAAGATTTTNAAGATTTTATTTATTTGTCAGGGACTAGGAGAGAAAGAATGAGCACAAACGGGGTGTAGCAGGTAGAGGGAGAAGCAGATTCCTCAATGAGCAGGGAGCCCAATGCGGTACTTGATCCCAGGACCCTGGGATTATGACCTGAGCCGAAGGCAGATGCTTAACTGACTGCTCCACCCAGGCATCCCTGAACAGGTTTTAAATAAGATTTTAATAAGCCTTATAGTATAGGGGTAAACCTTATAATATCAGGATACTTAATGGAAGTTTGCAGAATATATTAGAAAGTAAATCAAAGAACTACATTTTAGAATGATAAAGAGGTAATCACTTCAAGTGGAACATATGGAAATACAAACTAAGGAAAAATAATCAGATGCTATCAATAGGATTGGTTGTTTGGAAAAATATAATTTATTATGTGACACAGGTCGTGCTGAACTACAAGTGAAATGGGTGAGCATTGTGCTATGGTGCCAAGAAATATCAGTACATGTGTGACTCAGTATTCAGTTCGTCTGTCATTGTGGAAGGCATTTCCATTTCTTTTCAGGCATTCCTGTGAGAACTAAATTACGTATTTTAAAAATTGGAGGACGGTGGGAGGGATGGGGTGGCTGGGGTGATGGAAACTGGGGAGACTAAGTATTGTGCTGAGCGCTGTGTATTGTGTAAGACTGATGAGTCACAGACCTGTACCCCTGAAACAAATAATATGTTGTATGTTAATAAAAAAAATTTGGGGCTGTTATGATCATGAAAATATAAGCAGCATTAAGCAGCTTTAAGAGTAATGCATAGCACAGAAACCTGGAGAAAAATGATGTATAAATAAAATCTTAAGAGATTAATAGTTTTGCCTGAGCAAAATCTTCACAGTAACAGTATTGGGTATTTTTAAATAATATGAACCTCAATACTTGATTTAAGTATTTTTACCAGAATATCATAAAATAAGTGGAGATTGTCTTCTCATTTATAATTTGCTTGAACAATAAACATAATTTTGAAGTGTTCAAAACATTCATATTTAGGGGTTGATTTGAAAACAAACAAGGTGGACTGAAGGAATCCTACAACACAGGTTGAGCAAAAGCAAATGAGCTGCCAGGGAGGAATCCTGAAAGATGTGGCTTTCCTTTCTTTTCTTTCTTTTTTTTTTTAATTATTTGCCCCAGGGGTACAGGTGTGTGAATCATCAGGCTTACACCTTTCACAGCACTCACCATAGCACAAACCCTCCCCAATGTCCATAACCCAGCCACCCTATCCCTACCCTCTGACCCCCCAGTAACCCTCAGTTTGTTTCATGAGATTAAAAGTCTCTTATGGTTTGTCTCCTTCCTGAACCCATCTTGTTTCATTTTTTCCCTCCCTACCTGCCACAACCCACCGCCCTGCCCCTAAAATTCCTCATATCAGAGAGATCATATGATAATTGTCTTTCTCTGATTGACTTATTTCTCTTAGCATAATACCCTCTACTTCCATCCACGTCGTTGCAAACGGCAAAGGATGTGGCTTTCTTAAACTCTATTTTTTGTATTTTCTTACTGGAAAGAATATATGTATTTTTTCCCAGTGCAATCCATTCTTCAAGACTTACTGATTCAGAGATGGTAATAGATCTCTCCATCTGGCCTTTAGGATATCTTTCCTGCAGTTAGTTATTTGTAGTTTGTAGTTGCAAGCACAATAGAGCACAGTCAATGACTCAAAGAAACAGCTAATCCTGATGTGGTTGTAATTCTTGTTAGAACGTTAGGGTAGAAGTATTTGTTCTCCCGGTCAGGCACAGGGAGAAGTTAGTGTGAATTCAACATTATTTTATTTTAGTGTTTACTTTTTAAAAATTTGACAATATTATCTAATTAATAGAAAATGTTTGACCACATCTAATTACTCTGCTTCCAGACCCACAACCATCTTCTGAATTTTACTTTTGTTAGGAATACCCTTAATTGTTTTACATGGACCATTTCAGTTCATATTCCAAGAATAACTCCGAATTAATAGTGTAATTAAAGATTATAAAATTAGGGCGCCTGGGTGGCTCAGTGGGTTAATGCCTCTGCTTTCGGCTCAGGTCATGATCTCAGGGTCCTGGGATCGAGGCCCGCATCAGGCTCCCTGCTCAGCGGGGAGCCTGCTTCCCCCTCTCTCTCTCTGCCTGCCTCTCTGCCTCCTTGTGATCTCTCTCCCTCTGTGAAATAAATAAACAAAATCTTTAAAAAAAAAAAAAAGATTATAAAATTAAAACTATGTTGACATAATGCCTATCAAAGTAACTTTATTTCAGTGGAAATTCATACAAACCATTTATTCTGAGTTGTGAAAATAAAAGTTGGAATTTAGATTAATAGTAAAAAATTAATCAAGTTACCACATCCTATACCTTAATTTTTGCTGTATTATTATAAAAGATTCTAAAAGATTAGTTTTTTACCCTCTGACTAAGAAACTTTTTTCCAAGGTCTACTTATGAGGGGAATGAGGGGATTTTATCAAGATAAAAGGAAGGTGACATCAGTTTGGGTACAAATGCAAGAACATCTCCTTTTCAGAGCTAAATAGGAGTGAACTCTCCTAAGTGTGAAAAGTTATTTCTCAAGTAAAATAGGAAAAGATCAGATCAGACCACCTGTGACCATTATCCATATCCAGCACAAATAGCCCCGGTGAGAGAGCAAAATCAGTTCATTTTCTTCCTGAGAACAAAGTATATTTGCCAGAGATTTTTTGTTTCTCTGCCCCTCACTGACATAGAGAAATAATAAGCCAAATTCTCCCTGGTGCCTAAGTCACTCCCTCACAGTAAATTTAGATATTAAAGAAGAAAATGTTGCCTCCTTCTGATCCATAAACTTGCATTCAATGCCTTGTTACTAAAAGATAATTTATTAAAGAAGTATAGTAACTATGAAATAAGTTTTTCAATTGCAAGTTTGTGTGTTTGTGTATGTGTATAACACATGTATATGTATTTAATTTACTCTCAAGTACATTATATTAAAGAAAATTAATGGGTATAACTTACAAAGACGTTATTTTACTATTTGTCTATTTACAACGATACTTGACTGAATAGATATTCTGAGTATATAAAATAATGAAATTGAGCTCCTTTTAAGTGCATCAATTATCTGGCACTTTAACATTGATAGCAAATAAAACCATGATTTAAAAAAAATACTTTCTGAATTTCTTAAGAATTTTCAAATTTAGAAGGGAATTTCTTGGTGTTTGTGTGATCTTAAGGAAGTAATTCCACCTATCATTTTCTTCATGTTGAAACTCAGCATGTTGAAACATTTCCTTACTGTGATTGCTTTTCAAATATAATTCTGTGATTCAGTGAATTATCTAAGCACAACACATGTATCAACTTGGACACTTTGATGTTATTTGTCTTTTAAAGTCAAGCTTTCCTTTATTCAATTATGATTGAACATCTATCATGTGTCAGGGTTTATGGTAGACAGAGGAGACAAAATGACACCAAACCCAATTTATCGGCATGGAATATATAGTTAAATTATCAAAATAATATATTTTAAAGAGGTCCTAAATATCAGTTAGGGCAGTAGTTATTGCAAAAAAGTGAATAATCTGATTCTAAAACATGTTATGAAACTGATCAAATTGTACCTAGGTCTTAGTGAATATCGGGCTTTCATATTTTTTGGTTTTTGTTTCAAAGTATTTATTATATTTCGCTTTATAACATACATGTTACATACTTGCTAATACATATAGTGCATTTGTATATATACACTTTACATATCGGAGGTTTCTTTGTATTTTTAAAAATATTAATTATAGGGCGCCTGGGTGGCTCAGTGGGTTAAAGCCTCTGCCTTCGGCTCAGGTCATGATCTCAGGGTCCTGGGATCGAGGCCCGCATCGGCTCTGTGCTCAGTGGGGAGCCTGCTTCCTCCTCTCTCTCTGCCTGCCTCTCTGACTGCTTGTGATCTCTATCTGTCAAATAAATAAATAAAATCTTTAAAAAAATATTAATTATAGTATAGTTAAACTGTTTTATTAGTTTCAGTTATACAGTATAGTGATTCAACAATTCTGTGTGTTACTAATACTTATCATGATTAAGTGTACTCTGAATCTCCTTGACTTGTTTCATTCCTTCCCCCCCGCCCCCCAGTTCCCATCTGGTAACAATTTGTTCTCTATAGATAAAAATCTGATTTTTGTTGTTTGGTTTCTCTCATTTTTCTTCATTTGTTTCTTAAATTCCACATATGAATAAAATCATATGATATTTGTCTTTCTCTGACTTATTTCACTTAATGTTGTACACTCTAGATCCATCCATGTTGTTGTAAATGACAAGATTTCATTCCTTTTTATGGCAGAATACCATTCCATTGTGTGTGTGTGTGTGTGTGTGTGTGTGTGTGTATGTATGTATGTATATATAATGTCCTCTTTACCTATTCATTAATCAGGACAGATGGGTTGCTTCCATATCTTAGCTGTTGTAAATAAGGCTGCAATAAACATAAGTGTGCATATATCTTTTTGCATTAGTGTTTTCATATTCTTTAGGTGTATACCCAGTAGTAGAATTGCTGAATTGTATGGTAATTCTGTTTTTAATTTTTGAGGAGCCTGCATACTGTTTTTCATCCTGGCTCCACCAGTGTGCATTCCTATCAACAGTGTACAAAGGTTCCTTTTTCTCCAAATCCTTGCCAACACTAGCTGTTTTATGAGTTTTCATTTTAGCCATTCTGACAGGTGTAAGGTGGTTTCTCATTCTGGCTTTCATTTGCATTTCTGTGGTGATAACTGATGTTAAGCAACTTTTCATGCATCTATTGGCCATTTGTATGTCTTTGGAGAAATTCTGTTTATGTCATCTGCCCATTTTTAATTTTATTGTTGTTTTGGTTTTGGGGCATTGAGTTATGTAAGTTCTTTATGTATTTTGGATACTAGCTGGATATGACATTTGCAAATATACTCTTCCTTTGAATAGATTGCCTTTTAGTTTTGTGGATTATTTCCTTTATGTGCAAAAGCTTTTTGTTTTGATGTAGTATCAGTAGCTTATTTTTGCCTTTGTTTCCCTTGCCTAAGGTGACATATCTAGAAAAATGTTACAGATGACACGAAAGAAATTATTGCCTGTGCTCTCTTCTAGGATTTTTATGGTTTTAGATCTCACATTTAGTCCTTAATCCATTTTGAGGATCGAGTCCTTAATCCATTTGTATTTGGGTATGGTGTAAGAAAATGATCTAGTTTCTTTCTTTTGCAAGTAGCTGCCCAGTTTTCCCAACATTTACTGAAGATACTCTTTTCTTCATTGCATATTCTTCCCCTCTTTGTTGAATATTAATTGACAATGTAATCCTGGGTTTATTTCTGGGTTTTCTGTTCTGTTATATTGATCTATATGTCTATTTTTGTGCCAGGACCATACTGTTTTGATTACTACAGCTTTGTAGTATTCTTGAAATCTAGAATTGTGATGCCTCCAGTATTTTTTATTTTCAAGATTGTTTTGGCTATTTGGGGACTTTTGTGGTTCCATTCAAATTTTAGGATTGTTTGTTCTAGTTCTGTGAAAAATGCTGTTGGTATTTTGATAGGGATTGCATTAAATGTGTAGATTGATTTGAGTAGTATGGAAAATTTAGCAATTTTTTTCCCCAATCTGTGAACATGCCATATCTTTCCATTTGTTTGTGTCATCTTCAATTTCTTTCATTAATATTATAGTTTTCAGAGTACAGGTCTTTCACCTAGTTAGTTAACTTTATTCCTAAGTTTTTTTGTTTGTTTGTTTGTTTTGTTTTTTTTAGTGCAACGGGATTTTTTTTCCTTAATTTTTTTACTACTTTCTTATTAGTGAATAAAAATGCAACAAATTTCTGTATATTGGTTTTGTATCTTGTGACTTTACTGAATTCATATATCAGTCTCGGTGNCAACAAATTTCTGTATATTGGTTTTGTATCTTGTGACTTTACTGAATTCATATATCAGTCTCAGTGGTTGTTTGGTGGAATCTTTAGGGACTTCTCTATATCGTGTCATGTCATTCTACAAATAATGAAAGTTTTACTTCTTCCTTACCAATTTGAACAATTTTATTTCTTGTCTAATTGCTATGGATAGGACTTCACTACTATGTTGAATAAAAGTGGAGAGAGTGGACATCCTTATCTTGTTCCTGATCTTAGGGGAAAAGCTCTCAGGTTTTAATATTGAGTATGGTGTTAGCTGTGGGTTTTTCATAGATGGCAGTTATTATGTTGAGGTATGTTCCCTCTAAACCTACTTTGTCGAGGGTTTTTATCATGAATTGTTGTTTTATTTTGTCAAATGTTTTCTCTGCATCTATTGAAATGATCATATGGTTTTTATCCTTTCTCTTTTTGCTGTGATGTATCACGTTTGATTGATTTTTGAATATGGAACCACTCTCGCATCCCAGCAATAAATCCCACTTGCTCATGGTGAATGACTTTTTTAGTGAATAGTTGGATTCTGTTTGCAATTATTTTGTGGAGGATATTTGCATCTATGTTCATCAGAGATATTGGACTGTAGTTCTCTTCTTTTGTAGTATCTTTATATGATTTTGGTACCAGGGTAATGCTGGCCTCACAGAATGAACTTGGAAGCTTTCCTTCTTCTATATTTTTGGAATAGTTTGAGAAGAATAGCTATTAATTTGTTTTTTGTTTGGTTAGAGTTCTCCTGTGAAGCCTTCTGATCCTGGAATTTTGTTCGTTAGGAGTTTTTTGATTACTGATTCAGGTTCATTGCTGGTAATTCATCTATTTAAATTTTTTATGTCTTCTGATTCAGTTTTATGTCTCTGATTCAGTTTTGGGAGGTTATATATTTCTAGAAATTTACCCGTATTTTTTTTAGGTTGTCCAATTTGTTGGCATATAATTTTTTTTAATAGTCTCATAATGCTTTGTGTTTCAGTGATGTCAGTTGTTATTTCTGATTTTGAGAATTTCTCACACACACACTCTCTTTTTGGGGGGGTTGTCTGGCTAAAGGTTTATCAGTTGTGTTGCTCTTTTCAAAGAAGGAATTCCTGGTTTCATTGATCTGTTGTTCTGTTGCTTGTTTGTTTGTTTGTTTTTAAGTTTCTATTTTAATGTTTATCATTGCCTTCCTTTTACTGGTTTTGGGATTTGTTTCTTTTTCTAGCTCCTTTAGGTGTAAGGTTAGATTTTTATTTGAGATTTTTCTTATTGAGGTAGGCCCGTATTGCTATAAACATTCTTCCTATAACCACTATTGCTGAATCCTGAAGATTTGGACCATTATGTTTTCATTTTTATTTGTTTCCATGTAATTTTTTGGTTTCCTCATTGATCTCTTTGTTGACCCATTTATTATATAATAACATGTTATTTAACCTCCATGTATTTGTATTCTTTCTAGATTTTTTTCTCATGGCTCATTTCTAGTTTCATAGTGTTGGAGTGGAAAATTGCATGGTATGACTTCTATCTTTTTGAATTTGTTGTGACTTGTCTTTCACCTAATATGTGATCTATTCTGGAGAATGTTCCATGTGCACTTGAAAAGAATGTGTATTCTGCTGTTTTAGGAAGACCTCTTAAGAATATATCTGTTAGAGCCATCTGGTCCAATGTGTCATTCAAAGCCACTGTTTCCTTTTGATTTTCTGTGTGGATGATCTGTTCATTCAAGTAAGTGTGGTAAAGTCCCCTGCTATTATTGTATTATTATCGATTATTTCTTTTATGTTTGTTTTTAGCTGCTTTATGTATTTGGGTGATCTCACATTGGATGTATAAATATTTACAACTTTATCTTTTTGTTGGATTGTTCTATTTAACATATCCTGGTGTCCTTCTTTGTCTCTTGTTACAGTCTTTGCTGTACCATTTGAATATGGTACAGTGTTTTCTTTACCGCTGAGTATGGTCTTTACCATTGAGACTTATGGTCTTTGGTCTTTGAGACTATGGACTTATGGTCTTTCCTTTCCAATCAAAGAGTCCCCTTTAATATTTCTTGTAGTACTGGATTACAAATACTCTTATAAGTATTGCAACTCCAGCTTTTTTTTAATTTCCATTTGCATGATAAATTATTTTCCATTTCAAAGGGTTCCCTTTAACATTTCTTGTAGGGCTGGCTTAGTGGTAGTAAATTCCTTTAACGTTTGTCTGGGAAATTTTTTCTATTCTGAATGATAGCTTTTCTGGGTAGAGTATTCTTTGCTCATTTTTCCCCCCTTTTAGCACTTGAATATATCATGTCAATCCCTTCGTGCCTATAAAGTTTCTATTGAGAAGTTTGCTGATAGCCTTATGGGGCTTCCCTTGTATGTAACTGATTTATGTTCTCTTACTGCATTTAAAATTCTCTCATTATCACTACCTTTTTGCCATTTTAGTTACTATGTATCTTGGTGTGGCCCTCCTTAGACTGATTTTGTTGGGGGCTCTCTGCACCTCTTGGATCTTTTTTTTTTTTTTAAGATTTTTATTTATTTGTTTGACAGAGAGAGAGATCACAAATAGGCAGAGAGGCAGGCAGAGGGAGAGGGAGAAACAGGCTCTCCACTGAGCAGAGAGCCCAATGCAGGGCTCTATCCCAGAACCCTGAGATCATGACCTGAGCCAAAGGCAGAGGCTTAACCTGCTGAGCCACCCAGGTGACCCTCTGCACCTCTTGGATCTTAATTTCTGTTTCCTTTCTCAGATTTGGGAAGGTTTCAGCTATTATTTCTTCGAATAAATTTTCTGCCCCTTTCTCTCTTCTCTTCTAGGATCCCTATAACGCAAATGTTACTATGCTTAAAAATGTCAGTGAGTTTCCTGCCTTTATCGTTATTTTTTCTCTCTCCTGTTTTGCTCGATTTACTTCTATTACTTCGCCCTCCAGATTGCTGATCCATTCTTCTGCTCCCTTTAGTCTACTATGTATTCCATCTAATTTATATTTAATTTCAGTTATTGAGTTCTTCATCTCTGATTGGCTTTTTCTTATGTTTTCTATTTCTTAACGGTCTCACTGAAGTCCTCCACTCTTAAGTCCAGTGAATATCTTTATGACTATTACTTTAAATTATCTATCAGGCATATTATTTATCTCCTTTTCATGGAGTTAACTGCTATAATTTGTCTTGTTCTTTCATATGGGGCATATTCTTTTGTCTCTTCATTTTCTCAAACTCTCTATTTCTGTGTGATAGGGAAGCCCACTACATTTTCTGCTCTTGAAAGTAATGGCCTTATGAAGAAGAGATCTATAGTGCCTATAGTGCAACGTCTCCTGTTCACCAGGACCCAGTACTTCAAGGATGTCTCTTACCTGTGTTATGTGTACCTTCCTGTTGTGGCTCAGCCAAGTTTGCCTTTATGCCAGTCATCTGCATTGGATCCCTTTGTCTGTTGTGGGCAGAATTTGGTCCTTGTGTTGTTTGGGCCAGTCTGGAGTTGTCTTGGGTTGAGTTAGATCAGGTGTTTTCTAGAGATGCAGTAGCACTGAATTGCAGGGCACTTTCCCTGTGTTGTGTATTGAGAAGCTTTAGTTTCTGGGTGATGCTGGCATTAGACCAGATATCTGCTCCCAGTCCCCTGCTGGAGCCTCAGTGAGACTTGTCTATGTGGTTAACTTCCCCCTCTCGCTGGGGTAGAGTCATTTTGGAGTGGTGGTGTCCTCTTTCTGGGCTGCTTGCATACAGCCAAGTTTGTGGCATTGCTTTGAACTATTGGAGGGGCCAGGTCCACAGTAAAATGTGGGAGTGGGGTGTGCAGTGCCAGCAAGATCTGTGCCACCACAGGAGGGGATCTTCAGCCACTAGGGATGAGAGAAGCTTGGTGGAGGAAGGGGACCTGCAGAATTGTGTGGCGGCACAGCAGCAGTGTTAGCAGGAGAGGTCGGGCAGCTGCCCAAAACTCCTGCCAAGGTTGGAGGGTTGAGGGGGTAGACCCACAGAAGTGTGTGGGGATGGACCCGGTGGTATTGGCAAGTTAGGTGGAGAGTGTTGTTGCTGTGCAGGTTCCCACAGGTGTCTGTGTAAATAGGCTGGGGGAGGGGAAGGAAATGATACTTGCCAGCTATTTGATTCTGGAAAAGTTTTGCAGTGATTCCTGTTCCTCCAGCACATGCTCTGAGATTAGTAGACAGATCTCTTTCCTATATAGCCAAGGTGATTTTCAAATTGTTGCTTATGTCATTTATCTTTGAGGAGCTTTTTGTTGTGCTGTTTCTTTAGGGTTAGGGACTCAGATTTCTGTCACTATTTGGCTTTCCCAGAACCAAACCTGCTGATTTTTAAAGTTCTAGGCTTTAACCATATGATTTCACTGATATGTGGAATTTAAGAAATAAAAAAAGATGAATGTAGGGGAAGGGAAGGAAAAATAAAATGAGATAAAAACAGACAGGGAGGCAAACCATAAGAGACTCTTAACTATAGAGAACAAATTGAGGGTTGCTAGAGGGGAGGTGGGTAGGCAGATGGGCTAAATGTGTGATGGGCATTAAAGAAGGCACTTGTGATGAGCACTAGGTATTATATGTAAATAATGGATTACTAAAGTTTCCTGAAACCAATACTGTGCTATATGTAACTAATTTGAATTTAAATAAAAACTTGGAAGGTAAAAAGAAAAGAAAAAGTTCTAGGTATAAGCCTCACCAATTGTAAGAACTTGTGAAATTCAGCCTCTTTGGTTTTCAAAGCCAAGTGTTTTGGGGGTTCATTTTCCCCATGTGGGTTCCCATGCCTGAGGTGTGTTTCTTTCCCCTCTCTGTGCCTAGTGTCCCTCCCTTCAACACAGTCCTACTAATCTATTTAGCTCTTGATAGTATCTCCAACACCCCCCCCCCATGCTCTGCAACATGGCCCCTTTTCTACATTTAGCTGTGGAGAGTCTGTTCTGCCAGTCATTTGGTCATTTTCTGGGTTATTTACAGATTGGGTGTTATCTAGTTGTATCTGCGGGATGCGGTGAATGTAGGATCCTCCTATTCCATCTTTACTGGAAGTCTTCCACTTTCTGTATTGTTTGTTTTGTTTTTCATATCATTTTTAACTCTTCTTTATTTAGCATTTTCTCACAAGCATTTTCTGAGTTCATTTTTTCAAAATCATAAGTTAAATACTTCCATAATCCATATAAGACACAATATAATAATTCAGTTTTAGAAGTTAATTTTCTTTAATGTTAGTAAAAGTAAATAAATATTAATATTACTCATGTTATAAACATATGTATGAAATTCAAGCATTTCCTGATATTTGGGAATATAATTTTTTATTATACTTTTAACCATTGTAAATAATATAATGATATTTATGAATAATTCATTGTTCTAATTATTTCTTATTTTGTATTGATATATCCCATGCAGTAAAAATCTTCCAACCATTCAAATGTCAGTGAAACTATCACCCAAAGTCTATAAACTTATGCTTGTACAATTAACAGTCTTCCTCTCAACTCATAAACTTGTAAATTTCTCTAATCTACACTTATTCCTGAAAAATAGCATCAAATTGTTTTTACACAAATACAAAATGTTGTTTACATGTATTTCTTCAAACATCTTCAGTGGTTCTCTACTTACTAGAGTAAGAAATCTAGCTCTTCTGACTGATATTCAAAATGCTGTCACACCAGTTTAGATTTATTTTTCCTAATGTATCTTCATGCATTTTCCCAAACAAAATTATAGCTGAAGCGTTCAAAGAACCACATGACTTTTACAAATTGCATATCTATATTCCTAATACTTTCATGCTGACTTAATCCCACATGTCTGTCCAAAATTTGGGAATCCATCACCAACAACCCACCAAGAGAGTTGCTTTATTTGTTGTTGTTTATCAGAATTCCTATTGCATTCACTGATACAACTACATATTTAATGGCTATTCACATTAAAATTCCTTTTAATTTTTTAGTGAAATTTTGGTTATATTTCTTATATATTAACCATACCAAGTTCATTGGAAATGAACTGTAAAAAGAGCCCTTTTTTCTAGACCAGTCACTGACACTTAAAAGCCAGCAGTTCAACTCACCTTATCATCTGTAGAAAAGCTATGTACATCCTGCCCATTTCTCATGATTATTCAGAGAAACAAATGAAATAATGAATTTTTTAAATGTCTATTAAATAATATCTATTAAATATATCTATAATATCTATTAAATAAATCTATAATATCTACTAAATATATCTTAAAATGTTTAATATATCTATTAAACTGACATTTTCCTTTGTACTTTCTTCTAATATATTCAAGGTTATTCTGAAGTTTCCTTATAATACATATAAGAATCGGGTATATTTGTATTCATAATATAGACCAATTCTCAGAGAAGATGACAGGAATAATCCACCATATGTTTTGTACCCTCTTTAAAATGGTTCTTCTATTGGTTCCAGTAACTGGATATAGTAGCATAATCAATTTCATGTCATTTGTTATGAAACAAAACAATTTCAAAAAAATAAGAATAAATCACTTCCAGGAATTTTCTCTGTGTTTAAAATGCGAACAGGAGTCAAAAGTTGTATTATTTCTGTTTAATGTGATTAACAAATAAGAGCCAAATTAAAAATAAAATGGAATAGAAGGGAGAGCATGTGCATTAGTGTTGTGGGGTAACTGGTCATAGTAATAATAGAAATAGCCACTACTTGTCCTTGAATATAATAGTAAATTGGTTTGAGAAAGTATAATATTGGGTGAAAATAAGATAATATGGAGGATTTAAGCAAATAAAGCTTCTTATAAAAATTTCAAAAATTCAAATAGGTGAAGTAAAGAGATAGTGCTTCTGGCATCTTTTCATCTCCCACATTAGGAAAGTTCAGAGAGCAAATTATAAAACAACCAATGAAATGTGTATTTTTTTTATAAAGCTTCTGGGAAATTTATGTATGACAGAGAAAGTCAAAGTCTCTTTCTAAAACAGTCTTCTAAATGCATCAGTATTTGCTCTCATTATTATGGAAATCATAAATCTGATGACCTGACCTTGAAATATAAAGTAACCCCTCTATTCTTTTTCTCTTATTTAAACAGTCTCAGTTAAGGGCGAAAATGAAGGGTAACTGACACATTTTAAGAAGTTAAAAGTTTTTGTGGAATAAAATAAATAAGTATATTATTTAATTATGATTGGGTTTATACTATAAATATATTTTTTGCCTATTGTCTAATAACCAAATGTCACTTAAATAATCACTGAAACACTGAAATTAAGCACTGCATAGTCTATTGAAGACATTTTTTTGGAGAAATGTTGATAATCAGTTAGCAGATATGCTATCTTCCCATTTAGCCTATAGCAACTCTAAAATGGTATGTCCTAAAAAAAAACTGTGTCTTTTAGATTCACATGAAAGATCATTTAAAGTCATCTTTTCTATGAAGTTAAGAGTTTCAGGATGTGGCAAATAGTCTATTTTTTTTTCCTTTTGTAAAAATATTACCATTAGAAGGAATGAGATGCTGTTGTAATGGGGAGTGTAGCCTGTGATTTTCAAACAGCTGTGGTTTCCTGAAAGCCAACTTTCAAAAATTAGGTTATTTAATTCGTCCAATTTTACTGAAAAAAAATTATGTTATCTAGCTCAGATCTGGATTAGCATTTGCACATCTTCTAATCTGTGGTAGGATGACCTCAGGACAGACATCTGTTTGGATGTCTTGGATGAGTTCACATACAACCATCTGTTCATGGAAGAGTAGCCACTTCAAAATTGGTCAGAACCTTTGATGAGACATTAAGGGCACAGAGTTTTTCAGTATTGCTCTATTCTTACTATGTTACACTGAAAAACAGAACAAAACAAAACATGAGAATTGCCATGGTTTAGGGTATATCAATCAGCGGCATATTAACTGAAGATTCTAAATTCTTTCATAGAATGCTAAACTTTAAATGAACACCAAAATTAATGGACGTATGAAATCTGATAGCCATAGTTTGAACAAATATCTCAAATCTATAACAAAACTAATGAATAATGAACTATTAAAAACAAACTTCTGATTATAAAATAGCGCTGTGATTTATTTATTTTAGAGAATGGGGAAAACAACTGCAAAAACAATAAATCTACAACTTTTAAACAAGTTGAATTTGCTGTGATTGAGAAACAAAATATGACCTACTGTTTTCTCAGCAAATAATAATAAATTTGAAGGATAAAAATGACCCACCAGATTTTCAGAATGATGAGTCTTTTAAATTTTTCATAAACTAATGCAACTATAATCATTTATAAAAACAAGAATGAATATTACATCAGAAAATGTAGCATTCTAAGCTACTTGACACTGTACCAACCCCTACCATCGAGGTGTTTCAAGTGCATTATTATTATTTGGGCTCTCAATATACTTAGAGATGAGAATATTTATGATGAAAATTCTAACAGTCAGCATAGACCATCTGTTTTGTGTAAACATAACCTCTTAAGTAGCTAACACAACAAAGTACCTTTTTCTTTTATGGGAGAGTTGGGGTTAGGTTTTTGTTTGTGTTTATTGTTTTGTACTTTTTCCTTGCTCATAAAATACACTGCAGGTTTGGGTTATTTGACAAAGGAGCTGACTTCCAATCTGTGGCTCCACCTAAATAGTTTCTTCCGTGATTACTGTAAGAGAGTAGGGTCTTGCACTAGCAACTGAATGCATTGGCCAGAAAGAGACACATGCCATTTCTGTCCCCAAGCCATTGGCCAAAATAAGTTGCATAGCACTATCTAGTTAAGGATGAGGTAGAAAATATAATCTGTGGTTGAAAAAGAAAAAAAAATCAGAAAGGTGAGCACACAAACATGTATATATGCATGGATGTAGATTATACATATAGGTATATGCACATATGTGTGAAATATATCTGTATCTTTATTCTTTATTAGGAAGAAGATAAGACATTAACCCGTGTGTCAGCTGTTGGATGAGTTTGAGAAATGTTTTTAATTTTACCATTTCACATCCTTTCTTAATACTTAAATCACATTTTAAAAAGCAAAGAGCATCAAGTCCTAATTTCACTTTTTTTTTTAAAGATTTTATTTATTTATTTGACAGAGAGAGAGAGAGAGATCACAAGTAGGCAGAGAGGCAGGAAAAGAGGAGGAAGCAGGCTCCCTGCCGAGCAGGGAGCCCGATGGGGGCCTTGATCCCAGGACCCTGAGATCATGACCTGAGCCGAAGGCAGAGGCTTTAACCCACTGAGCCACCCAGGTGCCTGCTAATTTCACTTTTATCAAAACCTTTCTACTTATACTATCCCATTTCATCTCATACTATACATTACATTCATTATTCTACTATACAGTATTATTTCCACTATACATGGGCCATGTAGGCTATATGCCTTTTAAAACAATTAGAACTTTTATCACATATATTTTTTCTCATATCTTATGATGATTTAATTGTGGTGTTTGAAAGACACAAATGGATTTACTTTAAGTTTGGTAGTCAGGATATCAGATTTGTTACTTCCTAAATGCATCCCTTATATGTGAAGCACAGTGCTGAGCATGAAGCTTTTATTTATTTCATTGTATATCTTTTTGAATTTTTTCCACAAAGAAAAATGTTTTAATTTTTAATTTCTCTTGGAGAAAGCTCCTAAAATAATGTTGTTGTTTTCAGAGCCAGGTGTATTGGACAAAATGGATCCACAGGAAAGACTTCAGGCAACCTTAAGATTCAGGTAATACATAATGAATATATTCTTAACTGCATGACTTCCATAACAGTCCTATTTTAGATGAACAAATCAGAAAACAAATGTTAACTGTCTGTCTTCATTCTATTTACAATAATGGGTGCAGCTATAGTCTTTAGTGACTACTGGAACCTAATTTCAAAGTCGTCTTAGTGCAGGAAATGGAGATAAATAGAATACACCTAAAATCTCTAGCTTACTAGTTCTTGATCACTATTTAAAAATAAAACTTTGTTTATATTCAATTATGGTGTTCTTATATAAGAATGTAACTCTAAGGAATTTTAGTAGAGCTTATAATTTGTTCAAGAATATGGTGGCAGTTTGGGAGATAAGTCTGCAGTGGGAGAGATGCAAAGACCAAAAATCTGATCATTTTGTTTCATGGATGATGGAAGATGTTCAAAAAAGTTGGGAAGTGGTCTCAACTCACAAAGTTCACTAGTGATGGTGCCAGGATTACAATCCATCCTTTCTGCATGATTTTTATAGTATCTCTTTCATTTTAAAGCATGGCTTTCCAACTTTAAAAAAGGGGGGGGGGCGGTGGGAACCTGGGTGGCTTGGTTCATTAAGCCTTTGCCTTCAGCTGAGGTCATGATCCCAGAGTCCTGTGATCCAGCCCTGTTTCAGGCTCCCTGCTCAGCAGGGAGTCTGCTTTTCCTTCTCTCTGCCCCTCCCCCTGTTCATGCTCCCTCTCTCTCAAGTAAATAAATAAAATCAAGAAAAGAAGAAAGAAGGAAAGAAGGAAAGAAAGAAAGAAAGGTAGGTTTTCCAGGGATAACTACCTGAAATCATATTTTTTATTAGATTTCCAAACATGTCTTAGCCTTTAAATTCTGCCATTTTTAATCAGAGCTCATTTTATGTTCTTCACCAAGAGTATCAAGTAAATATGAAGTAAGTACTCCCCAGAGAATTAAAAAAAAAAGAAGAAATACATTAATTTATTCAGGTAGATAGACTATTTTTTTTTTTNTTCTTCACCAAGAGTATCAAGTAAATATGAAGTAAGTACTCCCCAGAGAATTAAAAAAAAAAAAGAAGAAATACATTAATTTATTCAGGTAAATAGACTATTTTTTTTTTAAAATGACTGATTCACTATCAGCCTTCTCTAAGCCTCCCACTGGGCAGCTAAAAGCAGTGGGAGAAAAATCACACACCGAGGAGTTTGTTAGCAATATAAGTGCATAGTCACTGACCTCAGCTGGACCTCAATACTTGCTGAAAATTTTATTAATACATTTGTTTTGTCTAGTTTCTGTAGTCAAACTTTTCTATCCTCCACACTCCTCTACCTGAGTGGTTCTCAGCAGATGACCTTGCCTCCTACTTGGTAGAAAAAATAAAGTCTGTCACAAGCAACCACCTCAAATTCCCTCCACCAAGTCTTTGATTCTACATCTATCTGCCCTTGTTTTTAATTTATATAAATGGTATTTTTTAATAGAACCTGTGTGTCTTCAGGGAATATCCATGTTGGACTATGTGTGTATATGTCTGCGGGAGTGCATATGTCTGATATTTGCTTCTAACTGCTGGATTGTATACAGTGTTGTGTATCCACCATGGTCTTCCTATTTCCCTAGTGTGGCTTTCTGAGAGACTTCCAGAGTCCCACTGCTATTAACAATTCTGTGATAAACATCCTCAAATGTATACATGTGAGAGAATTGTTTTTTAAGTTGACATGTTTAAGAAGCAGGATTTTTACCTATACTTACCTTGACTGAGTGCAGATACTTATAACTAGAATAGTTTTATTCCTGTATATTTTCAGTTGCAGTCCATTATTCTTTCATTTATACAGCTGATAACAAAATTTAGCATATTCCAGGTTTTCCTGATGGAATGCTGGCAATGTGTTAATAGGTTGTTTTTAAGTTTCAGTTCTGTAACTAATAAATTTGAATATCTCTTTTCATTTGTTTGATGGAATTTGGGGTTTCATCTTCTCTGAACTGGGTATTCATATCTGCTTGCCAGTTCTTCTGCTAGGTTGTCTATATATATTTTGATTTCTAGACATTTCTGTTTATTTTAATGTCATGAACTTACTTTAGATAATGAATTTCTGTTAGGTTTTCTGTTGCTACTATAAAATTCATTTTTGTAAGACTGTTTCTTTTATCGAGACATAATTGAAACACAGGGAAACCCACTGATCCTAAATTTACATTTGGATAAGTTTTGACAAAGGCATAAACCTGTGTAAGCCATATCCCTCTCAGTGTGTGTGTGTGTATGTGTGTGTGTAGTTATATATATTATAACATATAATATTATATAGTATATATAATATTGTTATAGTGTTATATATATCACTATTATATATAATCATAATATATCACATATATACATATTATATGTATAATATATAATACATATATTATGTACATATAATACATACGCATTATAAACATATAATATACATGTGATACATATATATTATGTAATAATAATTATATATATAATTATATAGTGTAATTATATAATGTCTATAACAATATATATTTCTCCACCCCAGAATTCTTCCTCTTGCCCATTATCAGTCAATTTCAAGTTTTGCTCAAGCAAGCGTTGTTTTGATTTCTATCACCATGGATTTCTCTTACAATGGCTTTGCCTACTCAAACTTCATACAAAGGAAATTATACTGTTATGTACTCTTATGTGTCTAATTTCTTTCAGTCAGTTGAATATTCTTGACATTATCCATGTAGTTGCTTGTACCAGTAGTCTATTTTTGTTAATTGCTGAGTAGTACATCATTGTATTAGTAGGACAATTCATTCGTTTTTCTCTCGATGAAAACATGGTATGTTTTCAGTTTGGGCTAGAATGAGTAAAGTTACCATGAATAGCTCTGTAGAAGTCTTAGTGTAGGCATAGTTCATTTTTTAAAATAATGTCTAGAAGTGGAATTGCTGAATTCTAGAGTAAGTGAACTTTATAAGAATTGCCCAACAGTTAAAAAAAAAAAGTTGGACCTTTTTATCCCCATCAGTAAGAAAGTTCAGGTGGCTCCATACGCTCAACAATATTTGTTATTATCAGATTTTTTTAAGTCACATAACTTTTCTATTTTAGCCATTGAAAATCATACAGTTGCCTCTGAGGATTCCTACAGCTACAAATACCAGAATGTTATGTTTTATTATTATTTAGTTAAAATATATTTTAAAAATTTTCCTTTTTATTTTTTTCTTTGATTCTTGGGTTGTAGAGATGGGCTTTGTCTAATTTTCAAGTATTTGAAGATTTTTTGAATATATTAATGTTAATGATTTCTAATAGTACATCTTTGTGACTCAGAAGCCATTCTCTGAATGATTTTGATGCTTTGAAATTTATGGAGACTAATTGTTTTGATGATTCTGAATTAATGTCTTATCTTAACTTGAGAAGAATGTACTTTGCTTTTATGGAGTGAGGTTTTCCACATATATATATATATATATATATATATATGACATCATTTTGTTTACTTGTGTGATTCAAATTATTTACATCATTTTAGATTTGTCTGCTTTTTTCTTTTGGTTACTGACAATGTAATGTTAAAGTCTGCAGCTATGTTTGTGGGTATGTTTATTTTTCCCTTTAATTCTGTCTTTTTTCCTTTATCTGGGATCTGTACTATTGCATGCATGCAACTATTACACTCTAAGTATTTTTTATAACATGACCCTTTTGTCAATATCAAATGGCCTTAATTTATAATCTTGTACTATTTATAATTAACTTTTTTTCTGATATTAATGGAACCACTTCAGCTTTCTTTTTTTTTTTTTAAAGATTTTTTTTATTCATTTGACACACAGAGAGAGATTACAAGTAGGCAGAGAGGCCGGCAGAGAGAGAGGATAGAGGAAGCAGGCTCCCCGCTGAGCAGAGAGCCCGATGTGGGCCTTGATCCCAGGACCCTGGGATCATGACCTGAGCCGAAGGCTTCGGCTTTAACCCACTGAGCCACCCAGGCGCCCGCACTTCAGCTTTCTTATGCTGCATAGAAGAATGTTTGTGTAAAATAAGTTTTTCCTTTTTATATTGTCAATATCAGCTTTATTTTGGAAGTGTTCATTATGTGTTTGTATATTAGTTTATTTTTATTGTTTGCATACAATAAGATGATGAGCTTCCAAAATCAGAATAATTATATATTTTCCTACAAAGAAATTGCCCAAGTAATTATTGCCAACTATGCAAAAATGTTTGTATTTTTTTCTCCTTAAACAAAATTTTAAAATTGAGTTATCTATTGGGACTAGATTTAGATGAACAATAATTTCCTGGGTGTAGTTTCTTAGCTTCTCTAAAGCTAAGGCTATATTACGCTCTGTGCTATATGATTGTCTAAGACATTCTTAGGGGCTTATAATTATTTTATTACTTTATTACAAATTGCACCTGAACTCTATCACTTTACATATTTAATTCTAGGTGTACTCTATTTTCTTATTAGATTTTTAAAAGTGCAATTAGTCTAGTCTCCATTACTCTCCAAATGTCTAGATTTTCTTCTCCCATTTTTTCCCTTCAAGACAAGTTTAAAATATTAGTTCAGTATCTTGGCTACTAAAAACTCATCATTAATTTTATTTCCCTCTTAATTTATAGCAAGCTATTATCCTTCATGTCTCATTCCCTTCTGCTACATTTGTTGCCTGTAGCTTTTATTTTATGCTCTCACTTATTTTCGCTTTCTGTCAAGCTCTACCAATCAATGTGTGTGGATGTGTATCTGTATATTTGTGACATCTTACTTTATTTTGTGCCAGGCAATTAATATTTCTGAGTTTTTATATTGTTTTGACTTATCTGTCTTTCCTTTATATATTAAAGATCATTGTATTTCATGTTGAGAAATACAGTAAACAAAAATTCCATTAATAAAAATTCCTCTCTAATAACCTTATAAAATGTACCCACTCAGGACGATAATGCTTTCTCCTTTTCTGTTTTTGTTTCTCCCCAAACACTGTAACAGAACTATAAAGGCTTCTTTTTAAACGGATGTAACTTAGAAGTTAAAGTTAGTTGAACAGTTTATGGCAGTGATAATAAAATGAGGAGAAAACTGGCAAATTATTATACCTCAAAATAGCTTCTTTTTTCTGTTAATTATGTGTAATTGGTATACACATAGGCAAAGGTCTTCTTCAAAATGTTTGCAAACCAGAAAAGATCACATTAATTTTCAGGTGAGCAAAAAGGATCAAAAGAATAAGGGAAATTCCAGAAAAATATTTTGTGGAGTACAGTCATGATTTGGAAATGCCATTCTAAACAGAAGAATTTATAACTAAAAGTTCTACTGAGTAATATCTGAGATATTTGAAAAAGATATTTTACTGGGAAAAAATAATGCTGTTGTTTAAGTGGATTTCTTCAGATTTTATTCATCTGTTTGTGTGTGTGTGTGTGTGTGTGTGTGTGCGTGTGTGTGTGTGTGTGTGGTATTTTCATTGCTTTTGGTAGTAAAAAATCTCTCCTATAGAATTTTCCAATTGAAAACCGGAAACTGAATATTCAAACAAAGCAAATATAAACCCTGTGGTATTGGGTGTTGGATATTCAGGAAGAAATGTCCCTTTTAGCCAAGACCAAGTTTTGGAAACAAACTGACAACACTGTGTTTTAATAAAAATCATTTCACTGCCTCAATATGCATGGCAAACAGCTGCAAGTGTCAGGTTCAGATAAGCTGAAAGCAAGATGGCTGAAAGGTACATTTTCTAATCAACTTCCTGAATTATCTTTGACTCCTGGTATGGCCTCACATGTGACCTAATTATGAAGCATAACATGCCAATATTTTCATAACAAAAAAATGAAAATTGGTCTTTTAATTCTTTGGAAATGGTTCATGATGTTATCCTTGCCCTGTTACTTCAATGAATTTTAGATATACTCTTCCCCTTAAACTTTGTCTTCTGACTAAAAAGTGGCAGACACCAATTTTTGGTGACATCACTTTCATTCTGCGTTCCATTATGCACATTTTGCAAGTTCTCAAATTTATATATTTCAGTAGCTAATATTTTTTTTCCTGAGGCCATAGTTGGTTAAAGTCTTTTAAAAATGAATTTTATCTAGGCCATGGCCAAAGTGGTTTACTTTTTAAAAAGCAGACCATAAAGACATGGGAATTCAAAATAACATGCCTAGGTGTGTTTATTAAGAGTAGGATGGGAAATATGGTTTATATATTTTTTTCTGCTTTATACTTAAAGCTTAGTGACTTCATTTCTATATTAATCTTCCTTTGTTCTTAATTCTCCTATCTCATCCTGTTCTTCCTCCTTTCTTCTCTTCTCTTCTCTTCTCTTCTCTTCTCTTCTCTTCTCTTCTCTCCTTTTCCTGAAAGGCACTTTTTTTTTTAACCATGAAGAAGCATGATATAGAATTTAGATTTCTTTTTTTTTAAGATTTTATTTATTTAGAGAGAAAAAGTGAGAGAGCAAATGGAGGGGCAGAGGGAGACAATTTCAAGCAGACTCCATGCTCAGCATGAATCCCCATGCAGGGGTTGATTTCACCACCCTGAGATCATGACCTGAATTGAAACTAAGAGTTGGACATGCAACCAACTGAGCCACCCAGGCGCCCCTGAAAGGCACTTTTTCTTTTAAACCACGAAAAAGCATGATGTAGAATTTACATTTCTCAAGCTGTAGTTAGCATTGAAAAAATTGTACATGGACAGATGACTAAGATCATTTCAGGAAATAGGTACAAAATGTTCTGATGTAGAAACAAATTTGGAAAGTTCAAGAAACTAAAAGACTAGTAGAGAAATGGGAGTTCTAACTGATAAAATGGTATCCATGTAGATTTTGATATTACTGAAAAATGGTAAGAAATAGAGAAGAGAGGAGAGATAAACAAGTATTTAATTTCTTCAGTGACTGCCAGGGGAATGAACAAGAGACAGGCGAAGAGGGATGATAATTTGAGCCCTGAGTAACACACAGTGAAAGAGAAAGTTTTGCTATTATGTTTTTGGTGGTAGTGGTATCCTTTAGGACAGTAAAGACCTAGAAGTGGCAACTGCAAGCAAAGAGGTATCACTTGACTCTCCTAGTACAGGTATACAAAACAACACAAACAGTTCCCGATTGCTGAAATTATACGAGAAGCTATTGTTCAATTAACAGCTGGTTTTCCATAACAGCAAAGATAGTGAGAACAATGTAAAATGGTACAAATATATAGGCAAGTTTGTTGATTATAAGTTGGTGGAAAGTATGGAGAGAAAAGGAAGGGATGGTAGATTGGATTAGGTTAGGAAATATACAGAAATTACATCTTAGATTGATTGGAAGGATGAGACTTCTGTCAGTGACTGGGATTGGCAGAACTCCAAGGCAAGATGGATTCATTCTAACAGTCTGAGTGAGACAGGGTACCTAGACTTATTGCTATATATCCAAATACTTCCCCTCAGCTATAGCAGCATGCAATGTACAGATTTTTGAAAGCTTCATGTTTGCACGTGGTGCTGATGCACAAATGATAACTTCATAATGTTTCCTGATTCTGAACCAATTATTCCAGTAAAGGTGAAAAAATGGCAAGAAAAAAAAAAAGAAAAAAAAAAAAAAGAAAAAATGGCAAGTAGAAATTGTATTTATAACAGTAAAGAAATAACAGAAACCAAAAGGTTCAGGGCAGTGGATTACTCATGACGTGTATTCATAAATGCATATAGGCAGTGTGTTAATTTGCTGAGGATGCCATAACAAAATACTACAGACTGGCTGGCTTAAATAATTTTCTCACAGTTCTTGAGGCTGGATGTCTGAGATGAAGGTATTAGTAAGACTGGTTTCTTTTCAAGTCTCTCTTCTTTGCTTACAGATGGTCACTTTTTTACTGTGTCTTCACATGGTCATCCCTCTGCATGCCCATGACTGGTGTTTCTATCTGTGTGTCCACATTTCCTGTTCCTACAAGGGTATCAGTCACATTGGACTGGGGCCCACCCCAGAGACTTGATTTTAACTTAATCACCTTTTCAAAGACCCTACCTCTAAATATGGACACACTCTGAAGCACAGGTTTTTAGGATATATGAATGAGCATATAAACATATGGATTTTGGGGGAACCCATAATAAGAAAGTAAGGTATATGTGCTTGTACCTAACGGCCCATCTGTGTGCCTTTATAACAGAGGATTGTCTGTTTTACCACCTACTTATAAAGTTGGAAATGTGCAGCAAGGAAAGAGCAAAACATACCTAAAGTGTGCACCATTCCTAGAGTTTATTCTTTGGCCTCTTGATACCTCATGAAAATGAAGAACTAGGTATAAATAATTTGGCAAACAGACATGGTATGTAGTGTTTCAGTGCAGACTATAAAAATTGAAAAATTCCAGGTATTTGTATAAGTAAACATAAAATATATACATTATGATAAAATCTACCACTGTTTTAAAGAAAAAAAGAACACTAACAATTAAACTTCTAATCTGTTACTAATTAATTATGTGGCATTAGACAACTCAGCCAGACATAACAAACCTCTCCATTTATTCTCTTCATAATGAGAGTTATGGACAAATGCTACCTAGGGATACATTCAAAGTTTCTACCTCTATTTTTTTCAAATATTAAATAAGACGAGCATAAAAATAGGGTCAGAGTTGAAGAACTTTAACAGTATAACAGATAACATTAGTCTTATAATCTTAAATATTTTTTATTATAATTTGATGTTGCATTTACTTTTTTTTTTGGAGGGGAAGGGATTATGTTAAGCATAGCTTCAACTCTGTATAAAGCTTCAATACTCCTTCATATGTCATGTTGAATTCTATTTTCAATAATATTACTCTGATTGTTTCAGAGGAGCATCATAAACTTCAGTTGTGTGTTTACAGAGTGAAGGAAGAGTTAGAACTATTCTCTTGCTACTAGGTTTACTCACCAAGTGATCTTACTCTAATATAAACCACCCCACAACTCCCCTGCAAAACTCCTAACATGATACTTTAAAAACAACATCCACAAAAGAAGAAGGAGGAGGAGGAGGAGGAGGAGGAGGAGATGGGATCGGGAGAGATACAGACCATAAGAGACTGTTAATCTCACGATAAGAGACTGTTAATCTCATGAACAAACTGAGGGTTGCTGGGGGGTGGAGGGGGTAGGGATAATAGGGTAACTGTGTTATGGACATTGGGGAGGGTATGTGCTATGGTGAGTGCTGTGAAATGTGTAACCCTGTTGATTCACAGACCTGTACCCTTGGGGCAAATAATACATTATATGTTAATAAAATAAAAAAATAATGCATGCCTTCTAAAAAGAAAAACAACAACAACAAAACCAACATCTACACTTAGAGGTAAGAAACAAAATAAAGGTGGGGTGCCTGGGTGGCTCAGTGGGTTAAAGCCTCTGCCTTTGGCTCAGGTCATGATCTCAGGGTCCTGGGATTGAGCCCCGAATCAGGCTCCCTGCTCAGAATAATAAATAATTATTTATTATTCAATAAATAATAGAATAACTATACAAAAACCTAACTAGATCACATCATTATCTGTGCAAAATAACTTCCATCTTAAAAGTTATTTTTCCTAAACTGAAAAAGATGTCACCACATTCTTAGTTGCCCATCTATTATTTCTTTAAAGTTTACATATAGATCCACTTATTTCAAATATAATGGCTGAAACAAGTGCGATGAATTGGAAACATAGAACCTTTGTAGCTCAATATAGGTAGTGAAGGTTAAAGTTTTCAATACTGAAACAAACCAAAAAAGCCATAAGTATTCTATTTTTTCTTACTAATTCATTTGTTCAAATCATGCTTTTCTTTTTCCTGATATCTTGGAAGACTTCCTACCTGCATATTCTCTAATGTTTCACTTTTTGTAATTTGGAACTCCTTGTCTATTTTTCCTCCAGGAAGCCAAAATGTGAATACCTTTAAAAGAAATTATATTGTATTGATAGGTGATATCAACATCATGGTGGCAGTACTCATTACTTTCTTCTCTCCTCTTTGATTTACAACTAATTGGACATTAAAAAAAAACACATCTGCACAGTGTCCTAGAACATATAAGAAATTCATCCATTTGTGCACCAGAAAGTAGGGGGATTGGATTGTGCAAGAGGCATCAGAGTGAGGGAAGTGATGACAGAAGCAGTGATGGCAGAGAAAGCAGTGAGCAGTCTAGCTGTGAGTCAGCACTGACTTTTATGGCAGAGGAGGTGGGGAATGAAGACAATGAGTAAGGGCCTGCTCAGCTACATGGACTATAGCTGAAGGGACCCACTGATATCTCTGAGGCTAGGGGAAAGGCTCGGGGTGGGGGTGGGGGGGGTAAGGAAAGGGAAAAAGGCAGACAAAGAGGAGCAAAGGGAAGCATCTCCTACTGTCTGCCCTGAGAAGCAGGAGGACAGCTCACAGACTTGTGGTACTCCCCCAGACTTGAGAATCTCCCTATTGAACTGTGGGCACACAAGTGCTAAGTGTATACCTTGCCCAGTCTGCTGGCACCCTTTGCCTTTTCTTTTCTTTTCTTTTCCTTTCCTTTTCCTTTCCTTTTCTCTTCTCTTCACTTGTCTTCTCTTCTCTCTTTCCTTCTTTTTTTTTTTCCTGTATGCATGCTCTCAACCTTAGTGGTGAGTAAGCTCCTTCAAGAGAAAACAAAACTTGTGCTATAACAATACCTTCTGGAAAACAAAGGGACAATTCCTTACTATCAACTTATTGAACTGTTAGAGTCAAAGTAAACAAGCCTTGCCTAATAAATAAAGATGTTCACTACTTCAAATGCAATGGCAGAGGCACTTTTCATCTAATATCATGAAAAATCATGGTAATATGGTATTAGAAAAAGAAAATGACAATTTTCCAGCAAAAGAACCTAAAGAAATGGAATATTGCAGTACAGCTGATAAAGAATTTTAAGTAGCTCTTATGAAGAAAATTACCAAGCTACAAGAAAATTCAGAAAGGCAATCTGTGATATTGGGAATAAAATTAACAAACAGAAGGAGTACTTTACCATAGAGATTGAATTTCTGTAAAGGAATCAAATAAATTCTGGAGTTAATGAACTCAGTAATGAGATGAAGAATGAACTAGAATGCATTGGAAATAGAGCAGATTATATGAAAGAAAGAAGTGAGCCTGAAGATCAAAACATACAAAATGATTCAGGTGGAAAAGGAGACATAACTAAAATTGTGAAGAAATCCTACCAGAACTATCTGACTCCATTAAAGAATCCAACATAAAAATAATGGGCATCCCAGAAACCAAAATGAGGGAGGAGGGAGCAGAGAGTGTATTTAAGAAATAGTAGCTGAAACTTTCCCAAGCCTTGGAAAGGAATGGATATATAAGACCAAAAAGCCAATAGAACACCTCATTATTTCAATGCACAAAGACCTTCTCCAGTTTTTTATTAAAACTGTCAAAAATCAGTGATAAAGAATTTTAAAGGCAGACAGGGAAAAGAAGACAGTAACCTACAAAGGTACCTTCATTAGGCTATCAGCAGACTTCTCATCAGAAACTCTACAAACTCTACTCCAGCATAGAGTAGAATGACATATTCAAAATATTGAAAGATTAAAAAAGCCAGCCAAGAAGAGTACTCTATTTGCAAAGTTATCTTTCAGATGTGCAGAAGAAATAAAGGCTTTTCCAGCCAAACAAAAGCTAAGGGAGTTCACCACCACTAGACCTGACTTACAAGAATGTTGAAAGGAGCCCTTTTAGCTGAAACAAAAAAGACAAAGGTACACAAAATTCAGATTAATATGAGAGTCAGAATTAGAATAAATCTTTTTAAAAATAGTATAGTAAACTTTACAAAAGTTAAAATAAATGAATACTGAAAATAACTAGCTATCACAACTTGGTAATAAAAATATAACATAAAACAAGATAATTTGTGATATCAAAAAGAGGAAGCACATAAGGATGAAACTTTTATAGATGAATGCAGATAAATTGCTATCAGCAGAACAAAGACTATTTTATCTATGATATGTTTCATGTAAACCTCATGGTATCCATAAAAGCAAAAATCTAGAGCAGAGACACAAAACATAAAGGGGAGACTAAATAAGTCACTGGACAACTACTAACTTGCAAAGCTAGACAGAAACAGAAGGAAAAAGGAACAATGGAGAGACAAAATAACCAGAAGTCAAAAGTTAAAATAGAAAAAAAAGTTAAAATAGCAGTGTAAATCATGACATGTTAATAATCACCCTAAATATAAATGGATCGAACTCACTAATCAAAGACACAGAGTGGCTGGATCGATAAAAAAAAAATGAAACCCAACTGCTTGCTGCCTATAAGAGACTCATTTCAGGTCCAAAGACACTCATAGGTCAAAGTGAGAGGATGGAAGGTGATATTCCAAGCAAACAGAAATGAAAAAAAAAAAGGTATAGCCACATTTGTATCAAAGACTTGTATCAAGTCAAAAAAGGTAACAAGAGGCAAAGGAGGTCATTATATGATAAAGGGATCTGTACCTTAAGAAGATATAACAATCCTAAATATGTATGCTCCCAACACCCAAGCACTGAAGTATATTAAGCAATTAATAACAGAACTTGAGAGAAATAGACAATACAATAATAGGAAACTTCAATACTTCACTTTTAGTAATAGATTGTACAGACATAATCAAAAACGAAACATTGGAATTGAAGCACACTTTAGAACAAATGGACTTAAGAGACAAATACAGAACTTTGCATCCAACAGCAGAAGAATACACATTCTTCTCAAGTATACATGGAACATTCTCCAGGATAGATCATATAATAGGTCACAAAGCAAATATCAGCAAATTTAAGAAGATTGGAATAATAACTATATTCTCTGACCACAACATTATGAAACTTGGTAATCAACAATAAGAGGACTTGAAAGTGAGAAGATTTACAAATATGTGGGAACTAAACAGCACACTTCCTAAAGAACCATTGGGTCAAAAAGTCAAAAGGGAAATTTAAAAAAATCTCAAAACAAATGAAAATGGAAATACAACGTCATATATTGTGGGATGCAATAAAGCAATTCTGAGAGGAACGTTGGTAGCAATAAATGCATATATTAAGACATTAGGAAAAATCTAAAGACTTAATTTTATACTTCAAGGTACTCAAAAAAGAACAAACTATGTCCGAAGTTATCAGAAGGAAAGATATAATAAGAAAACAGAAGTAAATGAAATACCAGAAAAAATAAAAGGGATCAGCAAAAGAGAAGGTCCTTTAAAAAGATAAAATTGACGAACCTTTAACTGGACTAAGAAAAAAGAAAACTCATATGATCCTGCAATTCTGACTCTGGATATATGCCCAAAGGAAATGAAAACAGCAAGATACATGCACACTCATATATATTTATTGGAGTGTTATTCACAATAGCTAGGTAATTGAAACAGTTCGAATGCTCATCAATAGATGAAGGAATAAAAAACAGGTGGTTCATATACACAATGGCATATCATTCAGCCATGCGAAAGGAAGATATCCTCCCATTTGCAACAACATGGATGGATCTTAAGCACATTATGCTAAGCGAGATAAATTGGACAGAGAACGAGTATTGTATGATATCACTTAAAAGTGGAATCTAAAAAAAGTTAAACCTGTAACAGTGAGTGGTGGATGACAGGGGATGGAGGGAGGAGGAGGGTAAGTGTGAAGATATTTAAGGGTAGATACTTGTAATGAGTAGTAAATAAGCCATAGAGATCTAATGCCCAGTATAGTGAATATAGACTACAATAGTATACTATAATTATGTAACCTGATAAATATTACCACATTAGCAGTCATATTACAGTATATAAAGGTATCAAAGTTAACACATCATACTTACACAATGTTGCCTGGCAAATTTATTCAACAAAAATTTCTTTTAATTCTATCTTACTGCTCAGTTAAAATATATCTCATTTTAGCTGGGAAGAATTTATACATGGATTGTATATAAGAATATACAATTTATTAAAATTTTTTTCTTTAGTCTTACAAAGACCCTGTATTTTCTTAATCCTTATCACTCACAATGTAGGTAGCAAACCAAGTTTTCTTGACCAAAGATGGAAGTGCTGACAGATACATACATTATCTCCACTAGTTTTTCTATGGCATTTATTTCTCTCAAGGTATTAATTGTGTATCATATTATTCTCCTTTCGTTCTTTGTTGGCTTTTAAATCAGTTTATTCCATTGATTAAATAATTAAAAAAAATTTTTTTCCTAGTTCTTTGGATGTTCTACATGTGATGTTTCCCTCCTTTTACCTTGATTTTTTTTCCCTATCTCTTTTAGCACATGCTTACCTTAGAAGTTAAGTACACACTCTTGATTGATAACTTAAAGATAAGCTTAAGATAAATCTGTGATGCACTGATTGTGGGATTTAGGTCATAGGTATTGCTGTGAAATTACTTCTGGTATAAATCAATGTCATCAATTTCTAAAGACATTTGTGAATTTTAGAAGTCTCATTGAGATAATCTCAAATTTGTTCATCTGCAGCCCCCATGTTCATAATTAAATTTATGTTTTCTTATATCAGTATTTAAGAGGAATAAATACTTATAATTCAGTAAAATTTTAATTAGGATTTTTAGGACAGGATTTCCAATGTTTTTAATCATCAGATGTCATCCATATACATTAGCTATGAATACTTGTGAAGAGCTACCTTGTCTATCCCACTAGAATCTATTAAATTTCTGTATCAAGTTCCAACAAACTCATCTGAAGTTGAGACTGAGGATTGAATTAATTAAGATATCTATACAAGTGTTAAGATATAACTATATCTTTATATTATTGGTCAAATTGTATTGGTCAAAAATACAATTGTATTTTTGTATTGTATTATTGGTCAAAAATATTTGTTTCCCTTTTCCCCTGGACCCTCTCCTGCAGTAGGATTTTACTTCCTGCCCTACTGATCTAAGGTTTGACAGTGCAGCTTGCTTTGTTAGTTGGAATGTGCATACCATTTCCAGGTACATTGTGTTATGTGACCAGGGTTTTGCTTCCTTTCTTGTTTTTTTGGTTCCGTTTTCACATGTAAGACTCACATGCTTGATCAAGAAAGGAGCTACTTATTCCATGTTTTAGGCAGGTTAAATTTATATCAATTATTGATGAATGTAAAGATTTATAGAAAATGGAAACATTGGGGTACCTTGGTGGCTCAGTCACTAAAGTGTCTGCCTTTGACTCAGGTCATGATCCCAGGGTCTTGGGATGAAGCCCCAGAGTCTGACTCCCGGCTCAGCGGGGAGTCTGCTTCTGCCTCTGCCCCTTTCTCCCACCCCTCCCTCTGCTCCTGCTCTCTCTCTGAAATATGTAAGTAAAAAAAGAAAATGGAAACATTGCCAAAGCCAAATTTGATTATATAGTTTGTATATAGTTTGGCTGTTCATTTTCCCCAAAATTGCTTAAAACTGTTAGGTTTGGAAGTGTGGGCATTTATATGATTTAAATGAATTAAGCAATGTATGAATTATGTAAGATAATTATATTTGGAAAAATTATAAAAATATTAAAAGCAAGTATTTTATTTGTTGATTAAATAAATTCATTTGCCTTTTTATTAGATTTTATTTTAATATAGAGTTAAGACCTGAGCTAATCTTTAATAATTAATTTATCTTATTTTATTAGAAAAAATAGACTTGCTACATTGTTTTCCATAGTACTTACTCTTAAATTTAATGCCAGACTTTCTCTTATGGGGAAACAAATATGGATCCTGTTTTTGTGCTCTTTTGACTCTAGAGAAGAAGCCAGAGGTATAGGAGTTGCCTCCCTGCGCGCCCCCCCAGACATCCCATAAGATCCCACACTGAAAAAAAAAAAATTGCCCTTTTGTGTGGATCCAGAATACTTTTCCCTTCCTGAACACAAATCCCTCCACATCTGTTCGACCAACTCTGCTCCAGGTTAAAAAAAAATGTATTGATGAATTGCAAGTCTTGTTTCACATTCTGTTATTCCTGGCAGCAAAGTCCTTTTTTTGTAAGATGCAAACCCAAAAGCCATTTTTAGTTCTCTGTCTTTTGTTTCATGAAATCTTCCCTATAAACACAAGCTACAAAGCATTGTCAAGATTTTCTTTTATATTATAGAGTTCTTAATATTTAAATATAAATTAAGATATAATTTTAAGTGCCAATGCTATTTTTAAATTTATGTAAGAACCTGGTGGAAGATGGGGACAATAGGAAAAAAAAAAAACCAAAAAACTCTTACAAGAGGGTCACCTTCACTGATACTGGCAAATCCCAGTGTTTCCTGTCCGAAAGATGATTCATGGAATGTATTGAGGTTGCTTTCCTTTAGAAGAGTGCATTCTTAAAGTGTAAGCAATACATAATACAAAGCAGCTTCAGTGTTTTTAGTACATTTGATAAATAAATATAAATCTCGTGCCCATTTTGAAAAATATTTTTTTCTGAACTGTTTACATTGACTCTGTCCTTAGCTTTGTTTTCCACCAAAATAAAAAGTTAGTAGTATCTCCTGCCAAATGACTTAGTTTAGAAGATATACAGCATTTAATATCATATAAAATTTTTAGTGTAAATATGATCACAAGCTTTCTAACTTGGTATGTGCTTCACCTTTGTTTTTTTTTTTTTTAAGATTTTTATTTACTTATTTGAGAGAGAGAGAACATGAGAGGGGAAAGGTCAGAGGGAGAAGCAGGCTCCTCACTGAGCAGGGAGCCTGATGTGGGACTCGATCCCAGGACTTCAGGATCATGACCTGAGCTGAAGGCAGTTGTTTAAACAAATGAGCCACCCAGGTGCCCTGTGCTTCACCTTTGATACAATAATATAATCAGTGTGTATTAAATATAATTGATCTAATAAAATCAATTACTTTAAAGTGTTTTCCAATATTGATTATTTAATATCTACATGAGTACCTTTAATGAAGCACCTCAGAAGTAGTATATTTATCTTTTGGCTACTTTGATGAATGAGAAGTTATTTCTCCTATGATTGAAAACATATATCTCAATGATTGATTGACATTGATTCTAATTATTTCTATATATCAATACCATATATAAAATGTGACTTTTCCATTTGAAAAATCTTTTAAATGTTTTTGAATACCTAGTATATATTCCATAGGCTTTTCTTTCTCAAGGTTAAACATACCTTGATCTTTTTAATGATTGCATTTTGAATGTTTTCTAGTACTATCACATTAGGTTATATGCTTTTGAGTGTTTGCTTGCTGTAGGGTCTACATTGCCCTTCAGGTGTACAACAATAATCAAAATGTGGTACAACCAGTGTGGAGTATATTTAAAATGTAACAATTTGGTATCCTAGGGGCCCTTTTCCTACTAAAGCAGCTTAGAATTTTATAAAATTTTTGGATGGTCATATCAAACTGTGATGCCAATTAAGCTCATTTTTACCTTTATGATTATTTTTAGTTGCCATGGATTCTCCAATACAATATACCTATGATAACATTCATTTGATGAGCACGCTATCAGTACCAAAGGTTATTTGCTCAATGTCTGTTCACCTCTTGGTGTTGAGTCTTTATATTGTAACCTGGAGAAATTCTGTCTCCAGCTTTCTCATTTTTATTCCACTGTTGCTTTTACTCTATGCTTGTTAATGTGGTAGCAGGGGCAGAGGAGTGGGAGGTTCTCTATAGTTCTGATTGAGCCTCAGTCTCAGCAGGTGCTAAGTCCTTAGGTCTTGAGGGTATAACCTAAGAAAGTTGTCTTGCCCCTTCTAAAACAGCTCTGGACCTGGCACGTATTATTGCTTTCTTTCAGGGTTGATTCCCGTATTTGTTTCTTTTTCCCCTGTTCCCTTTGCCTCTATAGATTAAACATTTTTGGGGGGGAAGAAAGGAAAGGGCTGGTTTGTGCAGAATTGCAGCAGTATCCACTATTTCCCTGCCCTAGCCAGCATCACTGTAATGGTGTTCTTAAGATTGTTTTTACTATTTCCTGTCAATGCTGATGGGGTCAATTGAGGAAACACTTGCAAAGTGGGAGTGAATCCACCTATATAGGCAGCCTCCAGTGGCTTCAAGTTCTCACACTAATTCACAAATAGCTTCAGCAATTCATTAAAATTTTTCAACTGTGTCTTTTAACTGGCGTATATGGCACATGGCCATATGTACCCTAGATAAGCAAATGTGTATGTTCTGCTTCTCCCGAAGGTGCCTACCTTTCCCAAGTTTTCGAGTTATGTGTTTTGCTTGAAACGTCAGTTCTCAGGTAGGTTAGAAAAAAATCATTAATTTTCAATTTGTCCATCTTTCTGTTTATTGCAAGGATGAGAGCAACATTCTTTCTAGCTTACTACATCTGAAGTAATGTTCAGAGATGTCTTACTAGGGTATCTTGGAATTTTTAAAAATTCTGAATCAGTTTGCTGCTTCAATTAATAACCTGTACAATATACTAATCAGCTTTTCTTCCTCACTCCATGCACTACTAGCAGTTTATTATTTTTTTCTAAGCTCCTCTTTCATTGGGCTAGTTTTAAACCTAGACACATGAGTATATAGTACGACGGGTGAAAGCCTAGGACCAATCTTATACTGTGTCTATAGAAAACTTTGAGTGAGTCAGTCATGTTACTTAGTGCCTACAGAAAAAGACTACCTTTTCCAGCTTAAGCTCAACCACACCGTATTTGCCATACTCCCCCTCTCTACATACTTACAGGAGCGTTCTTGAGCCAAGCAAAACTTTGAGAAGTTACATTGATTGTGAGCACTCCCCCCCCCCACCTAATAAAAGATAACTTGCCATTGTGTAGTCCTTTGGTTTCCAGGGTATGATTAGTTTAGGGTCTAGCTAGCTAGTTTTCCCCTTTCTTATCTGCTCTGTCCTCTTCCTGGGTTCATACTGTTTGTTTATCCCTTCTGATTTGGGGATTTATATTTTCCTACTCTAAACTGATGAGGTGGGCAAAGCTTGGGATAGGAAAGCATACTGTTAGAAACTCTCTTGCGGGGACGCCTGGGTGGCTCAGCTGGTTGGGCATCTGCCTTTGGCTCAGATCATGATCCCAGAGTCCTGGGATCAAGTCCGGTGTCCAGCTCCTTGCTCAGCCAGGAGGCTGCTTCTCCCTCTGCCTGCCACTCCCCCCTGCTTGTGCTGTTTCTCTGACAAATAAATAAAGTCTTTAAGAAAAAAACAAAAACAAAACCTCTCTTGCTTACTTCCTATGTTTCCTTATACCAACCACACCTTTCCATCCACCACTACCACCAGACACACACACACACATACACACAATCAAATTCTCCAGTCTAATTTTTTCTTCCCTTGTGGTAAATCTGGTGTACTATATCTCCTAATTGAGTTGTGAGCAGAGAGTCATCAGCCAATGTTGATAGGCCATCCTGTAGGGAAGAATTGTTCTAGGATTACCTTTTCTTTCCAGGCAAAACCACAAATGCTTGAAATTTCTTTAATGTTTGAATATTCCTGTAAACTCTCCTTTCTTTGCTGCTATACTCCATTTGAAAATCTGTAACATAGATTTTAGACAACCTATATGAATTTTAAATGTCATAAAGTAATTCATAATGCTCTTGGATCAGAATCACTGAATGCACAGGCATTGAGTTAGCCAGTAGACTTTGGCATAGCAGATAGGAATCATGACAGGTCATGGAGAAGGTTCATGGGGCTGAGTATAAGATACATAACACAAGGTTGATACTTATGGGGAAGGTTACTCAATATATTTCCCTAAATGCTGATTTTTTAAATTAAAAGTATGATAGTTTCCTAAAACTAGGACATAAATTCATATTATAAACTTAAATTTTATATTTTTCTTTCTGATAAAGTCAGGAGTATGATTTTCCTTACTTTCCAGAGCCTGTAAATATTATCTGCCATTTTAAATAATTGTTTTGGCACTGTCCAAAGGGATTATGGGAAAATAATATGTATTTGGGTTTTCAGACAGTTTTCTTATTATGTGGAATTTTACATATGCATCATAGTTAAAATTATAATTAATAGTAAAGTCTTACACAGTTTAAAGATGCTTAAAGTAGAAGGGTTTTTTTTTGGATAATAAAATAAGCCTATAGTTTTAATACTTTTCTCACTAGACTCTATGCTTTCTGCTTTGCCTAACATTATCACTCTTCTGTATCTACTTCCCAGCATATAGAATTTCAATAAATATTTGTTGGGTAAATAAAATATTAGTGAAAAGTTAAAGCTTCTATCATCTACATTCCATTTTCAAAGGTGTTTTCTCATATGAATACATTTATTTCATTTGAGCTTTTGGCATTACTTTTGGTTACCTAGCTTGACCATATTCTTCCAAGTTCTTTTATTATATTTTAATTTATTTTAGCACATGACAAAAATAAAGAGAAATGAAGTTTCTGGAATATCATACTTAGAACTATATAAGAGAATTTATTTTAGCTTAATTTTAATCTGATGGAAGCTCATTAAACACATTTTTGAGTTTATTTTCCTATAACAAATCAATTTCTTACTTGGTAGTTTATATACATTTGTTAGAATAAGCAATCTAAGTATTTTCAAAAGATCACCTACACATTACAATCCTATTTAAAAAGATGTCTATTTGATGTTAAAACAATGTTTAATATCTATACAAGGATATTAAAAATGTCATCTATGTTTCAGAATATTAACTTGTATCTGGAGAGAGGGTATATTTTATGTATCTAACAACACACATATATTTAAAGAAGTTAATTTGTGAGGGGATATGGATAGGTGGGAAGTTGTTACGCTCTATGTTGCAGAGTTCAGCTTTCATCCTAATAGATAAAAAAATTATAGACAAACCTGTTAATTTTAATGAAATTACAGCATCCATTCAGATATCAAAGTGTGAAATTTATTTAAGTAAGGGATCTGACTAGAAGATCAGAGGGAAATGTTAAATTATTTTAGCAACTTATGGCTTACTTAGCTTAATAAAATGTGGTTGAAAGGATTCTTTATTTTAAAAATAAGGAAAATAAGGTACAGAAAGAAGCTCAGCAATGTTTTGCTTTACTTTTACTCATTCTTTCTGCTTTAGTGTATCTCTGGTTTGGTATAGAACACCAAAAAAGTTATAGTTGGTGAATGGCTCCACCCGGGAAGAAAAAAAAAGCTAGACATTGTGGGGATTGAGGCCGACTCTTTTCTAAATACAGTATATTTTCTTGTTGTAGTTGGTTATCCAATAACTACTTGATTAAAAAGAGTGTTTTTCAAAATATTCCCATTAGGACTTATTTTTATATGTTAAACATCTTTTCTCTTTTTCTTCTTCAAAAAATCTGTTTTTAAGAATACTAAACCAAGACACTAAATTCTACACATGAAAATAATATTACATTATATTATCTGGTTAACAAACTGGAATTTAAATAAAAACTTGAAAAAATTAAAAAAAAATACTAACCCAAGATTATTCTGATAAAACTGCATATTACAGGGTGCCTGGGTGGCTCAGTGGGTTAAAGCCTCTGCCTTCGGCTCATGTCTTGATCTCAGGGTCCTGGGATTGAGGCCCGCACTGGGTTCCCTGCTCAGCCAGGAGCCTGCTTCCTCCTCTCTCTCTCTGCCTGCCTCTCAACCTACTTGTGATTTCTCTCTATCAAATAAAAAAAACCAAAAAACAAAAAAAAGTGCATATTACAATTCAGTGGCCCATAATATTGCTTCAAGAAAGAAAACTAATCCCCTTAACAGGTTAATTAAAAGACAAATATTTTCCAAGAAATGAATGTTACATGCCAAGTAGACAACAAATTACTGCTGTGCTTTTTGAAGTTGTGATTCCCTAAAGAAAACCCTTCATCGTTAGGAAGACAATAAACTTACTTCTCCACCCCCCAACAATTCTGTGCATCACTCAGTGCTCATCGTAAGTGTACTCTTTAATCCCCATCATTTATTTCACCCATCCCCCCACCACACCACCTGGTAACCCTCAGTTTGCTTTCTATAGTTAAGAATCTGTTTCTTGGTTTGTCGCTTTCTCTCTCTCTCTTTTTTTCCTTTGTTCATTTGTTTTGTTTCTTAAATTCCACATATGAGTGAAATCATATGGTATTTGTCTTTTATTTCACTCAGAATTATACTTTCTAGATCTATCCATGTTGTTGCAAATAGCAAGATTTTCTTCCTTTTTATGGCCAAATAATGTTCCATTGTATACATACCACATCTTGTTTATCCATTTATCTGTCAGTGGGTACCTGGGCTGCTTCCATATATTGGGTGTTATAAATAATGCTGTGATAAACATAAGGTTGCATGTACCCTTTGAATTAGTGTTTTTGTGTTCTTTGAAAAAATATACATTTTTCAATTAGTGGATCATATGGTAGTTCAATTTTTAACTTTTTGAGGAAACTCCATATTGTTTTTCACAGTGGCTACACCAGCTCTCATTCTCACCAACAGTGCAAAAGTGTTCCTTTTTCTCAACATCCTTACCAACACTTGTTGTTTTTTGTATTTTTGATTTTAGCCATTCTAACCAGTGTAAGGTGATGTCTCGTAGTTTTGATTTGAATTTTCCCAATGATGAGTGATGTTGAGCATCTTTTCATGGGTATCTGTTGTTCATCAGTATGTCTTTTTTGGAGAAGTGTCTATTCATGTCTTCTTCCCATTTTTAAATTGGATTATGTGTTTTTTGGGTGTTATGTCAGTTTTTCATATACTTTGGATAGTAACCCTTAATCAGATATGTCATTTGCAAATAGCTCCCACTCAGTAGGTTATTTTATAGTTTTGATTATTTCTTTTGCTGTACAGAAGATTTTTATTTTGATATAGTACCAATTGTTTATTTTTGCTTTTGTTTCTCTTGCCTCAGGAGACATATCTAGAAATATGATGCTGAGCTGTAGAAATACAGCTGATCTCAAAGAAATTACTACCTAAGCTCTCTTCTAGGATTTCTATAATTTCAGGTCTTCCATTTAGGTCCTCAGTCCATTTTGAGTTTATATTTATGTCTGGTATAAGAAAATGGTCCAGTTTCATTCTTTTGCATGTAGCTGTTCAGCAGTTTCCCTAACAACATTTGTTGAAGATAGTCTTTTTTTCCCATCATATGTTCTTGCCTCCTTTGTTGAAGAATAATTGAGCATATATTTGTGGGTTTATTTCTGGGTTTTCTGTTCTATTGATCTATATGTCTATTTTGTGCCAGTACCATACTGTTTAGATTACCACAGCTTTGTAATGTAACTTGATGTCTAGAATTGTGACACCTTCAGTTTTTTTCTTTTTCAAGATTGCTTTGGCTAATCAGGGTCTTTTGTGGTTCTATAAAAATTTTAGAATTCTTTCTTCTAGTTCTTTGAAAAATGCTATTAGTATTTTGGTAGGGATTGTGTTAAATGTGTAGATTGCTTTGGGTAAGATGGACGTTTTAACAGTATTTGTTCTTCCGATTCATGAGCATGAAATACCTTTCCATTTCTTCGTGTCTTCCATCTTCATTTTCTTTCCTCAGTATTTTCTAGTTTTTACAGTACAGATCTTTCATCTCTTTGATTAAGTTTGTTTCTAGATATTTTATTGTTTTTGGTGCAGTTGTAGTAGGATTGTTTTCTTTTTTTTTTTTTTTTTTTTTTT
>LNAC01000169.1:1979805-2058334 GCA_002007465.1 Ailurus styani | reverse complement strand
GGAGCCCGATGCGGGCCTCGATCCCAGGACCCTGAGATCATGACCTGAGCCGAAAGCAGAGGCTTTAACCCACTGAGCCACCCAGGCGCCCGGATTGTTTTCTTAATTTCACTTTCTGCTGCTTCATTATTAGTGTATAGAAATGCAACAGATTTCTGTATCAATTTTTGTATCCTGTGGCTTTACTGAATTCATTTATCAGTTCTAGTGTTTTGGTAGCATCTTTAGGCTTTTCTAAATATAGTATCATGTCATCTGCAAATAGTGAAATTTTACTTCTTCCTTATCAATTTGGATGCCTTTTATTTCTTTTTTGTTGTCTGATTGCCATGGCTAGGACTTCCAGTACTGTGTTGAATAAAGAGTAGACATCCCTTTCTTATTCCTGACCTTAGGGGAAAAGCTCTTAGTTTTTCCCCATTGATATGATGTTAGCTGTGGGTTTTTTATATAAGGGCTTTATTATGTTGAAGTATATTCCTCCCTAAACCTATTTTGTTGAAGGTTTTTTTTTTTTTTTTTTTTTACCATGAATGCATGTTGTACTTTGTCAAATGATTTTTTCTGTGTCTATTGAAATCATCATATGTTTTTTATCCTTTTTCTTATTGATATATACTGAACGATTACTATTAAGTACAACTACGCATATTACATTTCACACTTGGAAATTATATTTGTAAAATAAAAAATATATATCAATATGTGAATCTTTTCCTTTTCATAGAGATTATAAACTAGCTACTTTCAATAAAGGGTAAGTCTCAGGTTAACTAATGAAACTTTTTCAGGGGTACCATGCCTATCACCTAAACCCATAGCTATCGATTTTGCACTTATTGGGTGGTATGTTTTGAAGTTTCCAAAGGTGATTCCACCTATAGTCTAGATTGAGAAATACAGCTGTAGAGGCTCCCTTACAAAAGAGAACATTCCTTTATCTGTCCTTTTATTTCTACTCTCTCCTACTCCAAATTTTCCTTCCACTATCTTTCTACTTGACTAATTGTAAAAATGCAGATGTGTCCCAGAATTGTTGCAAACATCAAAGACATATAATGTGTCATTCCAGAAGAACACATGGGTGGCTTTGAGTTGTGCCACACACACAAAAAAACACATGAATATAATTGCCATTAAAATATTCACATAGTACCATAATTCAGGGTTCTTTCAGATAATTCATTGTCTAACTCACCTATTAGTATTCTCAAGATTTTCTTTGGCCCTTTTAATATTTCAGTTTATCTTCTAATAGCAATTGTGAAACAATCTTTAGGCCTTTGTGTGCTATGGATCAACATTGCAGAAATGTTACCGAAGAGAGTACATTAACATTTTCAGAAGAGTAATGCATTTCATTTTACTCCAAAAAGTGCTAAAGAAATAGTGGAATTGTATAGCTTCTTGCTCATTGGTCATTTCTGCTTGGCGTATCAATGTATATAGTCAAAACTGAATACATTATATTTAGTTTGCAATTGAGGTTCTCTCTTCCCAATAAATGACTCCACTGTTAAACCTCTTTTCAGAGTTCTAATAACATGGAAATCATCAGTTTCTCTTTCTGCCCTCACTGACGCTATTCAGATACCAAGTACTGACCTTTCTATTTCCTAAGTATCTAACAAATTCCTCTGTAGTCATCCTTCTAGTAAAGGCAATGATCAGATCATCTCTTGCCTAAACTAGTACAACAGACTGTTAAATGGCTTATTCATTTTGCACGCTGTACTAGGATCATCTGTTAAATCATGTCTACAGTGCTTTAATTCTTTCACTGGATTCCCATTGTCCTACAAATAAAGCAATCTGCCTTGTTGGGTCTTACATCATGGGTTATTGTCTTTCTCCCCAACCTAATCTCTTGACTTTTCTCAATCATACAATCAATGCCCATAAACTCTAAACCTCAGGTATATTGAACTATTTTTGGTCCCCAAAATGACCTGCCTTGTCTTCCCTTTTAGACTTTTGATTTTGTCCAGAAATGAGTCTCTCACTTTATTCCCCCACTATCTGTTCTTCTCCACATTTTTCACTTTGTCCGAGCGATTCTTATTTATCTTTTAAGTCTCTTCCTTAAACAGTGCTTCCTCTGGAACACCTTTCTGGCCCTGAAACCAAGTTCATTCTACCTATTTCTTTCTTTTTTTTCTTTTGTCTCATTCAGTATTTCTTCTATCACAATGCCTATCACATCTTAATATGATTACCTATTTTAATTATCTATTTGCCCAAATTCTATTAGAGAACTGTATCTATGTTTTGTTATGACTGAATTCCAAAGATTTTTACCAAAGAATAGGTACCAAAGTCATGTGTATTTAAAAAATGGAATAAAATCCAAAGTCACCAAAATGTAATAATGAATGTGCCATTTGAAAGCTTCAAGTAAAGATAGAGAAATTTTGAAAACTGGAAAGAAAATATGATACCATACTTGGGAAGGCTATGGGAAGTGTTTATAAGCATATTAGAGTTTTGTTTTACTTGTAGGCACCAGGATTGTGCTAAGTTTTAGCATGATATATACATAATTATATGTACATATAAAATTATATGTATATTATATATATTATATATATATATATATATATATATATTCTGTAAAACAAGACAAATGGAAGGATTTTGGGTAGCATTTTTTTAAAGGACTCCTGTGCCTGGCAGCCTTTCGATTAACATAATCACATTGCTTTGAGACAAGTGGTTGTGGAACACTGTAGCACAAAGAGGTCAAGGGGCAGTCCCACAGCATATAAATTGGCAGTAGTATAGGATGTCATAAAGAATGTACTTTCATAATTAACAAAAAAAATGAAAGAGTACAATAATGCAATGTACCACTTTTATTAGGATTAGATTCCAAGCTCAGGAACATAAATTGGTTCTAGGACAAGGTGTCCTTAATGTCTTTCAACTTTGTGTGTTAACTGCTCAAATGTTCTTTTTTAAATATGGTTGGGTATAATAGCTGGTAGATACTGGTCCAAGATTCTAGCAAGATTATGGTTTTCTTCATACACTTTGGAGCCTGTACTTTTTGCACTTGCTACTTGGAACGGTTCTCTGCCTGCCTTTTTGGTATCAGCTAGTCACTACTTAGTAATCATTAAAAAGTCTTCTCTGTGAGGTTTTCCTTGACATCCCTGTCTCTTAAAAAAAAATCATTCTGCCATTCCACCTCAGAGAACCTCACTTTCTTATTTTAGTATTTAACTTATATTTGTTGGTTTCATTTCTGTCTTCCCAACTCTTCCATTTGAGTCCACTAGCATAAGAATAGGTCTGATTTATTTTTTCTATCTTTTTCAGTAGTAAGTCCTCAGAGTCTAATCTTGTGCTTGATCAGACAGGAGGCATTTAATATGCATTTTTGTGAATTCACAATTGAATTCATACACATAGAAACATGACTGGAAGGAATTATATTATTGCTCTGTTACTAAGTCATAATTTTTTGTTTTTACATATTTTTGATTATTTATATTTTTAAATCCATTGTGAATTTTGATTGTAATTACAAAATTTAATATGGTTAATATAGTTTAATATAGTTTTACAGTTTTAATCTGACAACAAATATAGACTGGCCTTATTGTCTGTCAGGTACTTTTAGAAGAACTCAAGACACAGTAGTGTTACTGCTCTAATTTTATTGATTTGTAGTTGAGGAATATTTCAGAATGGTAATTATCATAATAAGTCCTGTATCATATCTGTAAGTTATATGAGAAGAGCTTGTCATTATAATTTGATTACTGAAGAATATTGATACAGCAGGAACCTAAAATTTCATATGATGGCAGAAATAAATCAAGCTAGTAGATATGTACTGTTACCATCTTTTTTTTTTTTTAAGATTTTATTTATTTATTTCACAGCGGGAGAGAGATCACAAGGAGGCAGACAGGCAGGCAGAGAGAGAGGGGGAAGCAGGCTCCCCGCTGAGCAGAGAGCCCGACGCGGGCCTCGATCCCAGGACCCTGAGATCATGACCTGAGCCGAAAGCAGAGGCTTTAACCCACTGAGCCACCCAGGCGACCTGTACTGTTACCATCTTGATCAAGAATATTCATTTAAAGATGTGTAATTTTATGAAAAGAGTAGTTAATTTACTCACCAACTTCTGCCCGTTTGTTAACTGGTGTTCTTTAGGCTTTATAGCCAGGTCACATATTGTTTGAATTGAACAATTATATTTATTAGCTATTATTTAACTTATATCACCACTTAGGAGAGTAACAAAATATCAGTAAAACTTTTTTTTAACTATTTTTTTTACCTATAATCAATCATTGTGATTGACATATTACATTGAAATGATGACTTATATATGTATTGTTATAGTAGCTATGACATTACATTATCAATGATAAAATAGTAAAACCTCCACCAAATTATCTCACTTCATTAGTTTATTTGTACCAATCGTTTTGCTGAAAGAAGTCAAAGAGGGTCTATAGACAGAGCTTGTAGTGTATTTCCTTTCTGTAAGAAAGACATAAAAGCCTTGTGAACATTTTTCAAATATACATTTAAAGGGAACTCCAAATTATATATGTTTTAGTATCTATTGCTGCATAACAAATTACTCCATAATTTGATGTCTTAAATAGCACTATTATCTCACATTTTCTGTACATAAGGAATATGAGTATAGTTTAGCTAGTTCCTCTGACTTTGGGTCTTCCACAAGATTCAATCAAGGGACAAGCTGGGGTTACAGTTTTATATGCAGGCAGGAAAGGATCAGTTTCCAAGCTCATTCACATGGCCTATGGCAGGATTCACTGCATCAAGTGCTGTTGGCCATAGATAACTCTTGGATATTTGCCACATAGGTCATTCTGTAGGACAGCTCACAACATGGCAACTTGCTTCATTAAAAGAAGCAACCAAGAGAAGCTGGAGATAGTATATACCAGCTAAAAGTGTGTCAAAGTCATTTATTTTTTAAATAGGAAAAATTTTACTGTGGTAAAACACTTAACATGAGGTCTAGCCTCTTAACAATTTTTAAGTGGATAGATCATTTAAGTTGATCCTAGGTGCAATGCTGTACAACAGGTCTCTAAAGATTCCTCACCTTGTTCAACCGAAAATTTTTGCCAGTTTTACAGTAACTTTCCATTTCCTCCTCTGCCCAGTCCCTGGTAACCACATTCCACTCTTCGAGTCTATGAATTTGACTATTTTAGATACATCACAAAAGTGGAATCATACAGTAATTGTCTCTCTGTATTAGATTTATTTCACTTAGTTTAAGGTCTTCCAGGTTGTTGCATATTGCAGAATTTCCTTCTTTTTTGATTTAAGGCCAATAATATTCCATGTATATATAAACCACATTTTCTTTATCCATTTATCTGTTGAGGGACAACTGGTTGTTTCTAGAACTTGGCTATTATGTATAGTGCTGTAATGGACACAAGAGTAGTAATACCTCTTTGAAATCCTGATTTCAGTTCTTTTGGATAAATACACAGAAGTGGACTTGCTGTATTATATGGTTGTTCTGGTTTTAATTTTTTGAGGAATATGTTTTCCATAGTGACTGTACCATTTTGCATTCCCAATAATGTGGGAGGGTTCTAATTGCTCCATGTATTTGCCAATACTTATCTTTATATATAATAGTCATCCTGACAGGTTTTAGTAAACTTAGCTAAGGAGATGAAAGACTCATATACTAAATATCCTTCAATGCATAGAACAGACCACAGGAGCTTCCCTAGCTTTTACCCATTAGCTACCGGGAACACAACCCCTGTAGTGACAAAAAATGTCTCTGGATACGCCCAAATATCTCCTGGAAGGCAAAATCATCTCCACTTGAGAACCACTGGTTTAATTATTTATTACACATGAAGTTGTACCATATAGCTATATAATTCTATGTACTATGTAGCTGTATAGCTATATAATATTATTTTTATGATATTATGTATGGTTTTCAATTATTTATCTACTGAGACACTGAAAAAAATATGAGCTCAGAAAAAAAAGAAAAAACAAAACAAACAAACAAACAAAAAACACCTGAGAGAGAAGTAGTGTAGAGTTTGACAAGCCCCAGGTAGAATGGGTTATTGAAAAACTCTCGTGGAGATGTCTACCTATTTAGTTTCTATGCTGTGTGAAATCCCAGTGGTTCTGGTTATTTGCTTTATATATATTGATATCTTTGGTTAAAAGATATCCAGGGAATCTTTTCCAAAGTACAAATAGGTATGTGAAAAGAATACATGGATTATTTTTAAATATTGTTTTGTAAAAATCTATTCAAGTTTGACTGTCAAATGTCATGTTCATCTGTTTATAGGCTATGAATAGTACGCTGAGGAATGCTGAGTATGAAGGAATTAAGGTCTAACTTAAAATTTTAAGTCACTGATTGTGGAGGACAGAGAGAGAAAATTATGGAAAATAAATTTACAGAAATACCAGATTATCCATCTTGAGGGAAGGGTGCTAGTTATAATTACAGATCTGCTTAATACTGCTTTTTGGAGAGAAATCTGACTTTGGAAAATGTTTTAATAAGGCATGGTTTTTAAGTTACTCAATTCAATCAGATGTCATAATGTTTGTGAAAGCTTCTCTTTTCAAAATTGGAATATATGCCTATATATGAGTTGATGATAATGCAAATAGTGAAAATGTCACAGCGAAAGCAGTTTTTACTAGTAATTTACTGTGTAGGTGTGAGAAAATGTTAAGATTTACCAAATATGTGGGCGCCTGGGTGGCTCAGTGGGTTAAAGCCTCTGCTTTCGGCTCAGGTCATGATCTCAGGGTCCTGGGATCGAGGCCCGCATCTGGCTCCCTGCTCAGCGGGGAGCCTACTTCCCCCTCTCTCTCTGCCTGCCTCTCTGCCTCCTTGTGATCTCTCTCCCTCTGTGAAATAAATAAATAAAATCTTTAAAAAAAAAAAAGATTTACCAAATATGTGTTGTAGCTGATATCTATAATAAAATTGCCTTGCCCATTGAAATGGCCTAATTCCGAAGCAGTGAGATTAAAGAGGAAAAGAGATAAATAAATGTCTTTTTTGGGGGTGTGGGTTATATAACTTGTTAAAAATATTAAGCCTCCAAGATCCATCATCTAAGGACATCATGAAGGTTGCTTCCAGGCTTTGGCCATCAATCTACACATAAACATGATAGACACAAATGGGAAATGTAAATTTTGCTTTCTGCCTTGCCTGAGACAAAATATGCTTTTGTTCTAGGCAAATGCATCTTTTTTTTCACTGTTTCTCATATTTTTTAAGTAAATTCTTTCTTTGCCTTACTCTTTAATGGTCATCAATTTATTCTTTATGTTCTTTCCAATTTTAGTATATGTGCTGCCAAAGTGAGCACTTTTATTCTTTAAATTGTTATGATTCCATTTTTTATACTCTCCCAGAAAAGTGGTTAATCTTCCAGAGCTCTTCTTGTAAAAACACTTTCTATGTATCATAAAATATTACTTATCTATTTACTTATTTAATTGGTTACAAATGTATTCAATGTGCTTTGGTCCACACGGTTGAGAATGCAAAGATCAATAAGACATCAATAAGACTGTTTTCAGTAAGTTATGGATAAATAGATTTGTATACCGACAACCATAATACAAGTCAGGATGTACTTGCTTAATTGTTATAAAAAAGTGAAGACAAAGTGGCACATTAACAACACATCTGGTTGGTGGCATACAGGAGGGAGGCGTTTGTCTTTGAGATGGGCTGTGCATAATAGTTATTATTTAATCAGGAAGCTGTGGGGGAATTATCAGTTCCAGCAGGATTATGAACACAAATAAAGGTGTTGTGTGTGTTCAGATAATGGTTAATTGCAGGAGGGGTAGTAGTGAAAGGATTGGTTGGGAAAGGCAGGTTCCAAAAATACCCTGAAGGACCATGAAAGTCAATGGAACAGTCGATAAAAGTTTATTCATATTTCAGTTTTATTTTAATTGCTATGAAACCAATCGTCACCCTTTTCCTTTGAACGTACTTTGTAATACCCCTTTACTGTCTACTAGAGCTCCTGGCACTGCCATGAGAAAGTACCACAGCTTGGTGGCTGAGAACAAAAGAATGTATTATTTTACAGTTCTGTAGGCTGGAAGTCTAAAATCAACGATCAGCAGGGCCATACCCACTCTGAAGGGTCTAGAGAACAATTTTTTTCTTCTCTTCCTGTCTTTTGGAGGTTGCTGACAATCCTCAGTGTTCCTTAGTTGGTGGCAGCAAATTCCAGTTTCTACTTCTGTCTTCATGTGGCCTTCTTCCCTATGTATCTCTGTGTGTGTGAATTTCCTCCTCCTTTCTGTTATTAAGGAATCAGCATTGGATTTGGGACTTACCCTAATCCAGTATGACTCCATCTTAACTTGATTACATTGGCAAAGATCCTATTTCCAGGTAAGCATTCACAGCTATCTGGGATTAGAACTTCAACATATATTTTTAGGGGACACCATTCAACCCACATTTCCCCTAAAATTAATTTTAGTATAGCCTATTATACATATAATTTACCAAATATATATAACACCTTAACAATAAAAAGAACTCCATATAAATACTTTATAGTAAATATGTTTTAATATGGTTAGGTACTACTAAACTAAAATATACAATGAACTAGTCAAATACTTTCAGTTGCAAATAGACTTACCATGTGAGAAGAAAAAAAATATTTTAATATTGGTGATCCAGTACCATAGCAACATTACTATTAGTAGGCTGATTTTCATAAATAATGAATCACTGTGGTAAAGAACTGATCAAAATGAAAAACAACCTCACCCTAATTCACAAGACACTTGGATTTTGGAATAAGTCTATAGTAAAACATGTGAAAACATTTTGTGTTGGCATATAAAACAAAGCTGATTTCTATGCTCAGAAAGTAATAAGTTTTTCATTTACATGACTAGACATTAGGATATATGAGAGCAATGGAAAACGCAAAATGATTATTTTGTGTACGTGTCAGTCAGTCCCATGCCTAACAGTAGAACAAGCATCTCTAGCCCCATGCACTAAAAGCCTAAAATGCCTCCACATCCCATTTTTTTAAAGATTTTATTTATTTATTTGAGAGAGAGTTCACAAGTAGGCAGAGAGGCAGGCAGAGAAAGAGGAGGAAGCAGGCTCCCCGCTGAGTAGGGAGCCCGACGTGGGGCTCAATCCCAGGACCCTGAGATCATGACCTGAGCCGAAGGCAGAGGCTTTAACCCACTGAGCCACCCAGGCACCCTCCACACCCCCATTTTGTGAAAATGGAAATAGCCTCCCTCTATAAAACATAGCTTGTGGGTAGAGTAGTTCTTGCAGACCCACAGTCATAATTCTAAAGCTATCCCTAATGAAAGGTATTTGACCTCCCCCCCAGAATTTGGCCTCTTTATAATTTGGCCTCTATATAATTTAACATACACATACTATATATATATATATAATATAAAGTTTTATAGTTGTTCAAGATAGCAACTGCATTATGTGCTAGATACTTAATTATGCCCTGGGGACAAAATGACAAACAAGAAAGGTAAAAACTGCTTCCTTATGAAAATAATAAATCTGGGCGCCTGGGTGGCTCAGTGGGTTAAGCCTCTGCTTTTGGCTCAGGTTATGATCTCAGGGTCCTGGGATCGAGTCTTGCAGAGAGCCCTCTTCCCATTCTCCCTCTGCCTGCCTCTCTGCCTACTTGTGATCTCTCTCTGTCTCTCTCTCTGTCTCTCTCTCTCTCTGTCAAATAAATAAATAAAATCTTTAAAATAATAAATCCATCACTGAATTATGTATGTCCTTATTTAATATGTTTTAACCAAAAATATCTTAAATCATATATAATGCACAAATATGTATTTATATATTCATTTATGTGTATATATATATACATTTGTTGCAAATGTATGCACATAAAGAGTTTAGAGTCAAGAATACCAGAAGATTAATTGTAGTTACATATTGTTTTTTCTGTTATGAATGTTATTGCTTATTTATCATTTTCTGGAATTTTTGTATAATTAAAAGTAAAATCAAAGTGACTATTTTATAACTACTATGATAGCTGACTTATACGTGACTGTTTTCACCTTCCGAATTATGTAATTTTTGTCCTTTATTTACTGTTTGGGAAACCAAAATGTATAGAAAAAAGAAATGGATTTTTCCCATACAGGTACATTTCAGACATCATTTTGGATTGATTGAAGTGTATTTCAGGATATGCTACTCTGCAAGAACCTTTCAGATCACACCATACAGGCAGAGACCAAGGCAGGCTGATATGTAAAGCCAGCTGATATCTCTGGTTCTAGTCTCCATCCCTTATTCATCATCACTTCACAAAGAATTGAAGATTCACACGAGGAACAGATTGCAAACATGGAACCCCTACATGTGTGCTTGATGAATAATACAAAAGGGAGGAAGCCCAGGTGTTGGAGCTATGCTGTTGCAGAACAGGTGGCACTATGCACATGACACACACATGAAAATTGAATCNAGAACAGGTGGCACTATGCACATGACACACACATGAAAATTAATAATGCTTTTAGTGCAGGGACAGAGGTGTACTGTGCTTAAGAATTATAATGGGCATATGTAGCTGAGCGAAATGCCTTGCAAGTAAAATGAAAGGACCAGTCTTCAATTATTATGGTCTCTTCCTCTTCATTTTATTATGAGGTTAATCCAAGTTCTACATTTCCATGTAGAGAGGGAGGATATTTGTGATTTAGGATTCACTGAAGACATTCCTTATAGTGGTTCAGAAACCTATTATCTTATAGCCTGGAAATATAGTAGTGGAATTTATTTTTCAGAAAGTTAAACATTAATTCTTTCACGTGAATAAGTATGACTTAAGGAATACAAGGTTTCTGCTACAAATATAGAGACAATGCAGTAAGAAGGATAAATACAAGTAATTTTACATTACTTTCTCATTTTCAAATTCAGTGGGAGATTTTTTTTTTCCTGGTTACCATTAGGCGGATTTTGCCCTTGAGATAAAGTAGAAGTGGGAAAGAAGAAAAATATCTAGATGTGTACTTTGGATGTCTTTTGGTATTGACAGGGAATTTCTCTTTTTGACTTTGATTCTCAGTTACCAGCAACACTTTCTATAGTACCAATTTGCCTAGACTCTCTTATTTAAGGAAAGCCTCAGTCTATTTAAAAAATGGTTTTGAATTTGTAGCCTAAAGTAATTTGTTTGCAAAGTAAATGTGGTTAAACTCATTACATGAAGAGCTATTAATATTTTTAAATAAAAACAAAAATTCAGCAAATTTTTAACTTCTTCCATACTACCATCAAATATTTAAAAAGACCTTTAAATAACTTTAAACATGGTCTTCATTAGCTCAGGGATCTGATTAAACAAAATCTTTTTAAATTGGACATAGGAATGTTTTATCAGCTAAAGAAAGAATCTGTAAAGCAAATCACCCATGCTAACAAAGAGGTAATTAAGAACTACACTAGTGTTAATGGAGTTCTCTGAATGACATGTCTAGAATAGGAAGTGATAAGAGACCATTAGCTAGTAAGTATGTGGGAGAGGTCTGCAGAAACCAAGTAGGCTACATAGAACTTGCAAAGGGCACCATAAATCAGAAACCCTACACCTGTTACCCTCACTCAATAAATTGGTGACCTTGGATTTATTGAGAACTAATGAGCTCTTTTCCTTTCATCTGGAAAAAGAAAGGTACAAGGTAATACAGTTGAAAAAGTTAAGGAATCAAAAAAAAAATGATGCAAGTAGATATTTTAAAACATTGACATAACAGCAATTTATTTTAGGCAGTCAGAAACACAAGAGTAAAATTATCAATGGCAAACATTCTTCTCTTTTTTTCCCCTTTTGGGCAGCTTTTTTATAGGAAATATAAACAATTGTGCAAGAATGAACACCTCCCAACTCCCTGTCAAATGGGAAAATGTGCCTTTAAGAAAATGTTGATATAACTTTGGAGTTCTTTTAGTTGCATTATTTACCAAGCAAGCAAAGGAAGCTCTTGACCTAATTCAATTTAAGGTATAGTTATTGACACTCTGATTTCCAGATGCATGTAACCTACAAGTTAGATATTAGCTATTCATTTTGAAAATGAATGAAAGCTATAATGCATGAATTTAAATAAATACTCTTAAAATTTGAAATTAGACATACATCATGTCTTACCAAGATCAAACTTTAATTCTTTCATAAAACAAGTTCTCACAATAAACAAGGGACATGGGGAACTAAAAATCATGAATATCATCACTATTCAAGGAATTTAACTTCAAAGTTAAGATGATGATGGTATAGATAAGGAGTCCTGTTAAAGAATACTTTTCTGTATGGTAGATATGACAGGTTCCAATTCCACAGGTAAGGAATTTGCAATTGCCTATTCAACCTAACAAGAAGAAGCTGAACAGACTGAAAAATTAAAAACTCGTCTTGGATCCAAAAGAGAGGGGAGAACGCAGGGCAACTGCTGTCATTAGAGAGACAGGCAGGCAAATAGAAGGAGCTGTGATTTACCAGAATAGAAACTCATAAATGTAAACCACTTTGGGAATCAGTGGCAGGGCAGGAACTAACTGACAAATTTCTGGACACTCAATGTGGACAAGTCTGAGAGTTTAAAACTCCAGAGGAATCCAGTCATAGGTGGGACACTGTAATGTGAGATTTACTACCAAGAGTTTGACCAGGGTCCCATTGTAAATATCAGAGAAATATTGTCTTGTGCTTCTAAGGAAAGTGGGAAAGGAACCGTTATGAACTATATTAGAGCATTCTGTTCTTAACAAGGCCCACAGGACAAACTAGTTAACTAGAACCTAACCCACTGGGGTATTATGAGACACTAACTGATGTAGGGAATGGAAGTACACAAATCCAGCCTACTTGAGCCATCCAGTCCCAGTAAATTGGGGGTAGAAAAAACAATTATGATTAATATGCAAAGGGCTCTAATGTATAAAGTCAGCAGCATGCACTAACAGAAGGCAAAGTAAGCAGAGAGATGGAAATCCTAAGAAAGAAACCAAAAGAAGTACTAGAAGTTAAAAATGTGACAGAAATAAAGAATGCCTTCCATGAGCTTATTAGTAGACAGGATACAGCTGAGGAAAGAATTTCTGAGCTAGATGATATTTCAGTAGAATCCTGGAAAACCAAAAAACAAGGAGAAAAAAGACTGAAAGGAAAAAGAGACAACAACAACAACAAAAACCCAGAATAGAACATCCAAGGATGGTGGGACAACTACAAAAGATGTAACAGACCTATAGCGGGAAGACCAGAAGAAAAAGAAAGAAACAGAAGAAATATTTGAAACAATAATGACTAAGAATTTATTTAAATTGTCAGAAAACCAAACCACAGATGCAGAAAGCTTAGAATAAACAAAGAGAAAATGCCAACAAAGCATAGACAAACAAAAATTGAGGGAATTGTTGCCAGTAAAGCTATCTGGCAAAAGATGTTAGAAGAAGTTCTTTAGAAAGAAGGAAAATGATATAGGTCAGAAACTCAGATCTACGTAAAGAAAGGTAGAGCATCAAAAAGAAATAAGGGAAGGTAAACCAAAAAGCTTTTATATTTCTTTTCTTAAATGATCTCACAGATAATAGTTTGTTCAAAGTAATAATAATAGCACCAAGTATTATGTATGCATATGTATGTATCTTACGTACATACTTACATATGTTATATATAAACGAAATGAATGACGATGATGATACAAGAGAGGGAAGCGAGAAATTAGAACTAGGTTGTTATTATAAGGTACCCAATACTGTGAGTGAAGTAGTGCAGCACTATTTGAATGTGTAGTGACAGATATCAGAATTTTAGTTCCAGAGAAACTTCTTGGGAATGGCAGCATGAATTAACACCAACACACCTAATGCAAGCAGAGATCAACTCCAAGAATCAACATCCACTCTACTGCCCTAGAATTCAGATCTGAGGACTAGTCCAAGTGTGGGAAATGGAGAGGAAAAACCAAGACTCAGAAGCCAGGGAGAGGGAGAGATTACATTCTGCGTGAATCAGAGATTATATTTGCAATTTTATATCCCTGCATGCATTCAGGGTCTCAATTCGTTTCTGAGAACCAGTGAGGTCAGTTGACTAGATCTCCCGCTTAAAGCTGTAATCTGAATATCAGGGATCCTCAAAGCCCATGTTTTTTCCTTGACGTTAACTTTTTAGTACGTGCTTTGCTACTATCCACAAAGTTAATAATTAACCACATGGATACTTCAAGTAGAATATATATACTATGGGCAAAATGTAAGGTGGAAAGTCAAAAGCAATAAAATTTGTTCTTTATTTTCTAAACAATCACTTTGGCACACATGGAGAATGAAAAAATTAATAAAATTGGAATTTTATATAATTTTACCTTTAAAGAAATATAAAGGATCCCTTAATCTGTAGTTACTACCAAAAATTCCTGAAAATTGCTCTTTGGGGTTATTTATTGAGAAAATATAATCAATTGAATAGCTGACATTTTAAACACATTTTCTTAGGTTATGTAGTATAGAAATTAAGACACTCATTGTAAATAAATTTCAAAATATAAAAACCCAAATGATTGAATAGTTGTAGCTTCAGAAAATGTGATATTATTGTTATTTTGTCATAACACATTTTTATATATATTATCCAGAAAACACTTAAGGGGGTATTTGACTTGATTTAACCTTACTGCCACTGAATAAATCACTAATTCTTGTCAATGCTACCTGCTAAACTTCCCTTTAGATTTCCTAGAAATCTTTTAATTTCTTTTGGTTTTCTCTGTCACCTTTTATTGCAGACAACTATTGTTGAATAACTAGAAAACCACTATAGTATTTTAACTGCTTTCCTTACATTTAGACTTTTTTTTCCTTTTCAAAATATTTAGCCTCCACACGTTGTCAGAGGCTTTATGTAAAACAAATTTTACTTATGTAAAAACATAAATCAAGTCATGCCGCTTTCCTGCTGAAACGCTACAAGTATTAAATCACAAACTTGACTGAAAAGACCCTTGAAGCGGTAAACTGCTATTTATTTCTCCAGCCTCACCACAAGTACTGCTTACGCCTCTCCCCACCTCTCCTGACTAATTCAATCTGTAATTCATTTGGACATACCAGTTCCTCTGAGGATTCTTCCATGTTTCAGCCTGTAGATTAGATTGGGTTTGGCACCTCAAACATTCACTATCATTGATCTGTTCTCTTTAATAGTGTCCTTAATTGTCTTTCGCTCACTAGCTTATAAATTTCATAATGGCAGAGACCATGTCTGCTGTGTTTGCTTTTGAACCTCCAAGCCAACTGTAAAGTTTTTGAATAATAGATGAAAATTTTAAAATAGTAAATTTTTAGTGACAGGTATCCCCTCCCTGGGCACATCTTATTCCCTTGGAACATTCTTTACCTCGAATATACTCGATGGACTTATATTCGTAAGGCTTCAATTTAAATGCTTTTTTTTTCAGAAATGTTGTCTGGATCTTCAACCTAAGATGCATTTTTCTTTAATACTTTCTGTATTTTCCAACATCGAGCATATTGTGTTTCGTAATATACATTCATTTCTTTAAATATTTGGCTATAACTATAAGGTCCATAAGGGCAGGTGACGTGGTGATTTTGTTCATCTTCTCTCTGTTGTCCTAGTAGAGGGCTACACAGCATGAAAATGGGTGCTCAGAAGACATCTATTTAGTGAATGGTGGATGGTGAATTCGTGTTTGATTTTACTGCTTTTGTTTTGTTTGGGACTTGTTTTTATTTTATGTCCTGTCTTAGCAAAAGTAAATTTTGCCAGCGTTACCACAACCCCCAGTTCCCAGTTGTTGCCATTGTTTCTGGTTCATGAAGCCAAATATCTGGAAATCACTGCTGCAGAAAATGCGTTTTGATATTGACAGAATAAACACAAAGAATTTGGAGCCTATTTAATTGGACATTTAAATCAGAGAAGTAACTTTTCCTATTTGTATTTTATTTCACTGTCAAAATACTGTTTGAAAAAAAAAGACATATTATTTTCAAAATTGTGGTATGACAGACACATGTATCATTCAAGAATTTATGATATTTTACCTTAACTTCATGGACAAACCGATTCAGAGTTACTCCTTTGTTGTCTCTGTGTCTGGAAATCAAAATGCACAAGTGGATGCTGAAGCTTTAAATCGCTCACATTCTATTGGCAAACTGTAAATTTTTCAGCTCACTTATGCAAAATAAAGATTACCTCAGACCTGGAAGTTAAATTAGATTAACATTTCAGTAAAGATCAGCATGCAAGGTGAGTAATGTCTCTTTCTAACAGATTAGTAAACAATATGTACTTCTTGGATAATGATAAGTATATCATTTCTGAGGCCACCTTCAGGGAGACCAGTGCAAGAAAAACAGTTATTTCTGGCAGTTAACAAATGAATAATTTATTTATAATGATTTGGAAATTTTAGTCACATAGAAATTTTTTTTAAAGAACAGTAACTCTTCTACATATGCATCTTGAGAAATAAGTTTTATAAAACCAGTTTTAATAATGTTCCTGCAGGAGTACAAATAGGATTTAACAATAGAAATGAATTTAAAATGCTCATCTATTATTAATACTGAATGTATAAACCCTAAAAAGAAAAGAGCAGGGATAGTTTAATAAGACACTATCCTATGGATAGGGATGTGTCAATAACTCTCAAATGATTGTTATATTCATCCATTCTTCATTAAAAATGCATGGCTACTTAATTCCTGACAAACTCAAACATGAACACTATGTTGTAGAAAAAGAGGCAAGCTTTTTAATAATAAGTTTATTTATTTTTAATATAATTTATCAGTGATTCTATTGTAGCAAAATATTTGTCACTGCAACTGGAAATTTGGCTAGGAATTTATTAAAGATTTATTGCCACTTCCCCTTAGAGGACTGTTTGCATGAGATGCATTTTAAAATACTAAAGACTAACAGAGAAGTTAAGGTGGAGATATGTCCCTGAAAGTGCGATTGTGTAAACAGGCTCAGCCTTTACTTTTGCACCACAGCAGCTTTCATTTGGAAGGAACACTTTTCATTATCCAATTTTAAAGCATTCAACCCTTAAAAATTTGAATTAATGTTGTTATACTCACTGAAATATAAATGAATTTACTTATTGACTCTTTAGCCTGTCAAGAGAAGATAGACCTCAATGGATGTGTTCCTAGTGATCTAGCTTCACGTAACATAAAATTTGACCTATAGAAACAGCAATAACAACAAAATGAGAGAGTATTAAGTAAAATAACAAACAATGGGAAAAGGGCAAGACAACAGGGGAAAGTTACAATGATATATTTTTTCTTTCTGTTGGGTAACTATATATTTATCGGATTTTCTTTTCACTAAAAGGTAATTTGGGTAGATTCTGTTTCCTGTTATATGAAATATTCTAATAATGCAAAATTATTGGGTAGAATTTTTAGCCAAGTATGTCATGTTTATTTTTATATTACTGTTTTAAAGTGATTGTATAACAATAAAGTCTTTTTAGTCCTTTAAAGCCATATAATATATCATAAATTACCAGGCTATTTCCCTGTTTTTGTGACATGACAGAAAATTTCTAATTTTTAATGGAGTGGATTTAATGCTTTTGAATTTGTTCATTTGGGCCAAAACATAATACTATGCCTTTAAAATTCATTTACTCCATCAAAACATATTTATTAAAAATCAATTGCTTTTCATGCTTGTTTTAAGTACTGAGGATACAGAAATTATGAGATGGATTTGAGTCTTGATTTGGTAAAACTTACAATAGAAGGAGAAAAAGGAATTGAACAAATAATCAAATACAAACACAAAAAATGATGGACTGTGATCATTTGTCTATGGAAAATATAGCACAATATGAGAAATTATGCCAGGGTTACCAAATTTGTTGTGATTCATGGAAAACCTGTCCCCACAAAATATATGTAAGACCTGAAACCTAAATAGAAAGTATCAACAAAGAGTCAGTGAAGGACATAGGTAGTTAGAGCAAGTGTCATGTGCTTCCATATCCATAGATGTTAAAAATGCCAAAGGGATTCAGTTATTTCAGTCAGCCAATACGGCTGGAAATTCGCAAGGGAGATAGAACTGAAGCAAGGAGAGACTAAGGAGTCTTATGATCATGAAGGGACTTGTTGGCAAATATTTAGGAATTTGAATTTTGTAATATGCTTATTGGGGAACCATGAAGAATTTTAGTAGGAAAATCATATGATTTATTTCCATTTTGAGAATAAAGTTTAGCTTCAGGAGCCTGGAATGGGGACAGGGTATGCCGAAAAGTGAAAAGAGGGTTAGGAGGTATTGCTAGCAAGAAAGAATTCTAGCTTGAATTAGAGCAATCACAGTTGCAATAAATAAAATTGGATAGATTCGAAATACATTTTGAAGTTAAGCCAATATAACCTGGTAATTGACAGGTGGTTGATGGAAAGAGAGAAGCCAAAGGAGCATGCACTCTATTTTCAACAAGCAGCTGAGTAGCATCACCATTTATAGACTAGAGAGACTGAAGGAAGAGAAGATTTATGGTAACTAACAAAGATTACATTTGGGATATATTTTGTCTAAAGTCCACTGAGACATCTGAGGTGGAAATATCTGGTATTTACTGGAAATAGAGTTAGAAGGGAGTTTTGGACTCCAGATATATTAGTTGTCATAGTTTATATGTATATGAATGTATTCAAAAGACAATGTAACCCAGAGAAGAGATGGAATGAAAGAGACAGAGGGGGAGAAAGGGGAAGGGAGAGAGAGAGAAAGTAAGGATGAGAGAGAGAATGTAGGAAAGGGCAGGGGAAACTAAGGCAAGAGAGATTTTTTTTCTGGAAGGGAAGAAGAGTGGGAAAATGTCGTGAATTCTGCTTAGAGACCAAGTAGAATGTTATTTAAAAATGCCCAAATGTCAAGAAGAGAGTGTAAGAAAACAAGGTAACACTTCCTTCCCTCCCAAGAATTACATATTGATTTAGATAAAAATATTTTTGCACACATTTTAAAATTAAAGTCATACCAAACAAGATAAGCATCTCTCTGGAGTAAAAATAGGACAGAATCACATCCTGTACTTAAGTAGGTCTGTATTAGTAGATAAAACTTTGCTACAAAATTAGAACATTGAGTTCAGGAGGTCAAATTCACAGGTGTATTGGGAACCTTAATTTACCACAAAGCAAGAAAACAACTTGTAGAATAAATCTGTGATATTGGAGATTTTTGTTTAAAAAGTTATAAAATCTTCCCATTTCTCTTAGGTTGTATAAAGCTGCAAATAATATCTTTATCACACAAAAAATGAGTAAAATTTGATTAAAATATCATAACTTTCTTTGGCTTTATCAGAAATCTGAGATCCCAAAACAAATATGCAAACTAAAATTCAAGAAGGGGAAGACATGTCCTCTGGAGAGAGATAGAACATGAGAATTACCTCAACTGTGATGGAGGATAGAAAAACAATCTGTGTGGTCTCAACAAAATTGAGTCAACTGAATTACAAAGAATGCAAAAAGACAAGCCTAGCTTGTCAGTCTGTGATAGCCAACAATTATATACCTCAGTCTTCACTGCTTGACTACACAAAACAACTAGCATTCTATTAAAAATTTAAGAATACACACACAAGCAAGAGGAGTCAACCTATTATAAAAAGACAAAGCAATAAACAGAACCAGATTTGCAAATGACTTAGATATTGAAACTATCATACAGGACACTTTAAAATAACTATGATAAAAATATTAAAATGTGAGAAAATTGTACAACGTGTATGACTATAGTCAGTATTAGTCTGGGTTTTCTAGAGAAACAGAACCAATAGGTATATTGGTTATAATATACCCTATATATTACATATAAATATATCCTAAAATATTTACATGAAATACTTTATATAAAGAGTTTTATTATAAGGAATTGGCTCACTTGATTATGGAGGCTAAGAAGTCCCAAGATTTGCATTTGATTTACTGGAGGCCCAGAAGAACCAATGGTTTAAGTTCCAGTGTTGAAAGCAAGAGAAGACAGATGTCTTGGTTCCAATACAATCAGAGAATTAATTCTCCCTTACTTGGAGATTTTTGTTCTAGTCAGGCCTCCAATAGATTAGGCTCATACCCACTGGGTAGGGCCATCTGCTTTACTCAGTTATTTCAAATTTGTTAGTCTCATCCAGAAACTCCCTTACAGACACACCCAGAATGAGGTTTAACCAAATAGTTGAGTGACCAATCAATAGACACTGAAAATTAACCATTGCAGGAAGTTTCAGCAGAAATGAAATAGTCTAATGGAAGTGCCAGAAATAATTATAAATTGTCAGATATGAAAGAGTATCTTCAGTAGGAACATGAGTAGATTTGAGAGAACTGATGATAAAATCATCGAAATTAGTTGCATTGATAGAAATTACCCAAAATACAAGAGAGAATGAAGGGGGAGGGGAGTGCAAGCACAGAATAAAACATTCAAGAGCTCTAGTACAACATCAAATGTCTGATATATGTATAATTTCAATCTTGGAGGAAAAGACCAAGAGAACAGGATAGAAGAAACATGTGAAGAAATAACAGCCAGTATATTTTCTCAGATTGATTTTCTAATTGTATACCTAATAAAACTTTATTCTCTGCTTAAAACTTTTAAATGTCTCTCTCTGCTTTCAGCATTAAGTATCATTCTTTTAGCATGACTTAAAACCCCTGTAATATTATCTTCACTGGTATCCAAGCCATATTTCCTATTATAGCCACTCAAGCACTCAATACATTAGCACATACAACTGTCTCAAGTTCCAGATCTATACCATGTTCTCTTGCAACATCTGTACTTGAACATGTGGGTTTCCTATTCTCAGAATTCCTGTCCACACCCAAGTCAAACTGACTTTAACTCATATCTCAAGGATCAAATTGAAGGTTGTTTTTACTTGAGATCTTCCCTGACTTCCAGGTTATGTTAGTAAGTTTCTGTTTTACCACCAGCTTGCTTTCACTACAGCGTTTGTAATAATCTATTGCAATTTTTTCCTTATATATGTTTTTTTCTAAGTAGGCAGTAAATCTCCTGAGTTTGGTGAATACGTTATGGTTTTCTTGTATTTCTCCCTGTAGTTCAAAGACTAGTGCATGGCAGATGCTTAATAAATGTTCACCAAATTAATAAATGACTTATTTAATAAGAGTAAATGTTAAAGAAAATATGACTGGCCAACTACAGACTTCAGTATAGTGTTTATGAATAGTCAGATGTTCTTTAATTATTACTTTTAAATGTTCAAATTACTTTTTAATTTATTCTTCAGTGCTCAGCACATTTGTATAGATTCATAACTTACAAAAATCTAGGCATCAAAAGTTAAGAATAAAAAAAGCAATTTTACATAGTTTAACAGTATATAAAAACACAAGCTAGCAGTTATTGTAAATCACTAATAGAATGCACAAACTTTCTCAGAGCACAATGTAACCATGCTGAAAAAGGTTGTAGATATAACTTGTAGCAAACCTTTCAAAGCAGACTCTATTAATCTTAATTTTTACTGTTACATTTATCAGAATTAACGCATGAAAGATTATATATGTGAGCTATTTATATGATAATGAAATTGTATAAAATCTGTGGTATGCACAAATCAAACATTTATATTTGCTTTCTTGCTATGCTTATTTTGTTGTATTTGTGATTTGTCATTTATTTTCATATTCCACATTTATGAATAGGAAATTGTAATCTATATAAACTATATTCACACAAAATACTGTATTATAAAGACTTTGTCAGTCTTTTGCTGAGGTATGTCTCTCTATTATAAGTGTATCCTCTAAATAATGGTGTGTATGATTACAGTCTCAACAAACAAACTCTCATTGTAATTCCAAATGCATTTGGAATTTTGTTTGGACATCCAACAGGACATGTTTAATACAGTCCTGTTTAATACAGTTTAATACAATTTTTGCATAGCTATCCCAGGAGCACAGTTCTACACTACATGTCCTAATGGAAATCCAGTGTCAAAGGGATCAGTTTGTCTTTTTTCTGTTTTTAAGTTGTGGACTGGTTGTATCATCCATGCTACTTTATACAAGACCTTATTTAACCTTCTTTCCTCAAACTTCTTTGTAATTTTTGAATGCTACTAATTTGGAAATTCAATATTTGAAAGCAGTATCTCATTAAGATTTTGTTTGTTTCTTTTATTCCTTCCTAGAGCCTTGATTTTTCCTGCTAATCTTTGAGTAAGCATTTGTAAAGTTTCTAATCTTCTATCCTATTCTACATCTTCTGTGTTCTCTTTCACCTTTCATTATTCATTTAAATTTAAACCTCAGAAGCCACTTCGCCCCCTCTCTGAACTGTATATGTCATTAAGTAACCAAATTCCGTAAGAAATAAATCATTTACCAAACAATTCAGATTTATCAGTGAGTTCTCAAAACCTGTTCAAATTGTGTGTCTTTTGTAATAAAGAACTAGTTTTTACTAAATGAAATTATTTGAATGTTGATTATATATACACACATATATGTACCATATTAAAAGTTTAATTATATAACTAAATATGTGAAAAGTTTATTCTAAGTTATTGGAGGTATAATTGACAATTAAAATTATGTATTTAAGGAGTACAACTTGATGATTTGATATATATAAGCATTGTGAAATAATCATGACAGTAAACCAAGCCAATTAATATATCCATCATCACCTTTGCTTTTTCTCTTTTTTCTTTTTGTACGAGAACACTTAAGATCTACCCTCTAAGCAAATTTCAAGTAAGTGATACTGTACTGTTAACATAACTATAGTCACTTTGTTAGACATTAAATCTCCAGAACTTATTCATCTTACATAACTGATACTTTGTACCCCTTGAACAACATCTCCCTATTTCCAGCTTCCCCGAGCCTCTGGCAACCACCATTGTACTTTCTGTATCTAAGAGTTTGACTGTTTTAGATCCCACATAAAAGTGAGGTTATACATTATTTGGTTTTTTTGTGCCAGACTTATTTAGCATAATGTCCACCAGATTTATCCAAGTTGTCACAAATGGCAGAATTTCCTTATTTCTCATGCATGGTTGAATAATATTCCATTGCACATATATACTACATTTAATTTTTTCCAAGATTTTACTTAAATTCCAGTTATTTAACATATAGTATAATATTAGTTTCAGAAGTAGAATTTAGTGATTCATCACATACATACAACACCCAGTGCTCATCACAAGTGCCCTCCTAATATCTATCACCTATTTAACCCAACCTCCTGTCCACCTCACCTCCTGTAACCCTCAGTTTATTTTTTATAATTAAGAGTCTGTTTCCTGGTTTGTCTCTCTTTTTCTCCCTATGTTTATCTGTTTTGTTTCGTAAATTCCACATATGAGTGAAATCATATGGTATTTGTCTTTCTCTGAGTGATTTATTTTACTTATCATAATACTCTCTAGCTCCATCCATCTCGTTGCAAATGGCAAGATTTCATTCTTCTTGATGGCTTAGTAATGTTCCATTGTGTGTGTGTGTGTATGTGTGTGTGTGTGTGTGTGCACACACCCCACATCTTCTTTAGCTATTCATTAGTCAATAGACATTGGGGTTCTTTCTAAAATTTGTGTATTGTTGATAATGCTGCTATAAACATTGGGGTTCATGTATCACTTTGAATCAGCGTTTTTGTATTATCCTTTGGTTAAATACCTAGTGGTATAATTGCTGGATCATAGGGTCATTCTATTTTTAAGTTTTTGAGGAGCCTCCACCCTGTTTGCTAGAGTAGTGGCACCGGTTTGCATTCCCACTAACAGTGTGAAAGAGTTCCCCTTTCTCCATATCCTTGTCAACATCTGTTGTTTCCTGTATTGTTAATTTTAGCCATTCTGACAGGTCTGTGGTAGTATCTCATTATAGTTTTGATTTGTATTTCCCTGATGATGAGTGATGTTGAGCATCTTTTCATGCATCTATTAGCCATCTGGATGTCTTTGGAAAAATGTCAATTCATGTCTTCTGCACATTTCTTAACTGGATCATTTGGTTTTTGGGTGTGTTGAATTTGATAAATTCTTTATAGATTTGGGATACTAACCCCTTATCAGATAGGCCATTTGCAAATATCTTCTCACATTCTAAAGGTTACCTTTTAGTTTTGTTGATTGTTTCCTTTGCTGTTCAAAAGCTTTTTATTTTGATGTAGTCCCAGTGGTTTATTTTGGCTTTTGTTACCCTTGTCTCAGGAGACACATCTAGTAAGAAGTTGCTATGGCCAATATCAAAGAGTTTACTGCTTGTGTTGTCCTCTAGGACTTTCATGGTTTCCTGTCTCACATTTAAGTCTTTCATTCATTTTGAATTTATTTTTGTGTATGGTGTAAGAAAGTGGACCAATTTCATTGTTCTGCATGTTGTTGTCCAGTTTTCCTAGCATCATTTGTTGAAAAGACTGTCATTTTTCCATTGGATAGTCTTTACTGCTTTGTTGAAAATTAGTTAATGATATAGCTGTAGGTTCATTTCTGGGTTTTCTATTCTGCTCCATTGATTTATGTGTCTGCTTTCTTGCCAGTATACCACATTTTCTTTATCCATTCATCTGTCAACAGACTCTTAGGTTGTTTCATATGTTGATTATTGTGAATAATGCTGAAATAAATATGAGAGTGCAGATATTTCTTTGAAATTCTGATTTTATATCCTTTGGGTATGTATCTAGAAGTGAAATTCCTGAAACATAAGGTAGTTCTATTTTTAATTTTTTGAGGAGCTGCTATACGGTTTTTCATAATGGCTATACCAACTTATATTTCCACCAGTGGTATACAAGAGTTACTTTTCTCCAAAACCTCATCAACTCTTGTTCTTTTGGCTTTCTGGGAAGAATATTCTAAAAAGTGTGAGGTGATATCTCATCATGGTGATGATTTGCAATTAGATGATGCAAAGTATCTCTAATATACCTACTGCCCATTTTCATGTCTTCTTGTAGATACGTCTATTCAGGTTGCCCACTTTTTAATCAGGTTGTTATTTTTCTATTAAATTATAGGAGTTATTTATATATTTTGGATATTAACCTCTTATCAGATATGTGATTTGCAGGCATTTTTTTCCATTCCATAGACTATTTTTTTATTCTGCTGATTATTTCCTTTGATATACAGAGCTTTTTAGATTGATACAATCTGATTTATTTTTCCATTTGTTACCTGTTTTTTTCAGTGTCATATATGTGAAATCACTGTCAAAGCCAAGGTCAAAGTTTTTCCTTTTATTTATTTTCTCATCTTTATAGTTTTTGATCTTATGTTTGAGTCTTTAATTCATTTAGAATTAATTTTTATTTTTTGGTGATAGATATGGGTTCAACTTCATTCTTCTAAATACATATATCCAGTTTTTCCACACCCATTTATTGAAGAGATTATCATTTCTCATAGTGTATTTTTGGCCCCTTTGTTGAAGATCAGTTGACCAAATGTGTCGATTAATTTCTGGACTCTTTATTCTGTAGTATTAGTCTATTTGTCTGGGTTTTGCTGTTATTGTTGTTATTTTTAGAGATCCAAACACAAATGTTCCATTCATTGGTGCAGCTTGATTGTCATAACATGTCCTGTGTAATACCTCTAAACACTTCTTCTTACCAAAGCAGCACAGAGGTGCTCCAGTTAAATCATAATGCACATAAGATTGTTTTGGTAATGACAGTAGAAGGATACAAATTAGATATAGATTAATTCTGAGTCTCAGAACTTGCTTTTCTCTTTTTCTTTTAATTAGTCTATTTGTCTGCTTTTATGCCAGTAACACACTGTTTTGATTAGTATAGTTGTGGAATATATGTTAAAATCAGGAAGTATGATGTCTCTACATTTGTGTTCCTTGTTCAGTATTGCTTTGGGTATTGGGGTCTTTTGTGGTTTCACACAAATTTCAAAATTGTGTTTCTACTTCTGCGAAGAATACCATTGGGATTTTTTTTTTAAAGATTTTATTTATTTATTTCACAGAGGGAGAGAGATCACAAGGAGGCAGAGAGGGAGGCAGAGGGTGGGGGGGGGGAAGCAGGGAGCCGGATGCGGGCCTCAGCAGGGCTGAGCAGGGAGCCCGATGCGGGCCTCGATCCCAGGACCCTGAGATCATGACCTGAGCTGAAAGCAGAGGCTTTAACCCACGGAGCCACCCAGGCGCCCACCACTGGGATTTTGATAGGAATTGTACTGAATCTATAGATCACTACATGTAGTTTGGACATTCTTGAAATACTGTCTTCCAATCCATGAACACAAGATGTCTTCTCATTTATTGTTTTTTTTTAAATTTCTTTCATCAACAATTTAAAATTTCAATGTACAAATCTTTTACCTCTTTGATTGTTTATTCCTAAATATTTTATCCTTTACAATGCTATTCATTTCTTAATAGATTTTTATATGTTAATTTTATATCATGCAACTGTACTGTATTTTAACAAAATTTTTGTTGAGTCTTCAGGATTTTTTATATATTTGATTATATCATCTACAAACAGATCATTTTACTTCTTCCCTTCTGATGAGAATGCTGCATTTCTTTTTCTTGTCCAATTATTCTTGCTAGGACTTCTAGTACTACGTTGACAAAAAGTTGTTGGAGTGGGTTTCCTTGCTATGTGGCACATCTTAAAAGTAAAGCTTTCAGGGTTTTTTTATTTCCCATTGATCATGATGTTACCTATGAGTTTTTCATACATGGCCTTTTTTGTTGTGAGCCAAGTTCCTTCTAACCTATTTTGTTGAGAGTTTTGATTATGAATGGATATTAGACTATGTCAGATACTTTCAGTTCATTTATGATCATGTGGTTTTAAAATTTCATTTTGTTAATGTGTTTTATTACATTGATTTATGTATATTTAACCATCCTTTCATCCCTGGGATGAAAGTCCCATTTGGTCTTGTTATATGATTATTTTAATGTGCTACTGAATTCAGTCTGCTACCTTATCTGCAAAGACCCTATTTCCAAATAAGGTTATATTTTTATTTTTGGGTGGCCATGAATTTGGAGGGACTCTAATCAACCCAATATACAATCCAAGCCATTTTCTGACTCTACTGATACCAGGATTGTTTGTGTGGGATCCTCCTCCTCTTTATGAGCTTCCTGTCACAGTATGTGACTTTATACTACTTGATATTTAAAAAATATGTATGTGACCTGCTGAATTTAGATCTATGAATTAAGCACAACTACTTTTTTAGTTGATGCTACATAATTTTTCATGGAAAATAGCTATATTCTTAAGGTTTCTATCAATCCTACTTCTTTGTTTGGATTTGTTACTGTTTATTTTTATTTTTAAATATAGTTAAATATATTTCTAAAGCTAAAGCTCCTATATGTCAGCATATTTTTCTCCTTATTTCTTTTTTGTTATTTTGAATGATATATATGCCTTTATATATCTAACATTTTAATTCTTATATCCTTTTGCATAATGGCAGATATTCCAATTATTTACATAGCTCACTAGATAATAGACACTGTGATGTGCCACATTCTGTACTTTCCATCTGAAAAATAGGAAATGTTAAAGTTTATTACAAAGTGATGTAAAGAACTAGCTCATCTCTCAGTCAAATGACAAGATATCAGTGTGTGGTAGGATATAATAATGATCTTAGCAAATGTTTGTCTTCCTGGTGTATATGAACACTAGCTTCATTTTGTATCTTTTTTTGGAGCAGTTTTGGATATTTTAGATGTTAAGTCACAGATACAAGTATGAACTGAGAAATGTTAGTTTATACATTAAAACATGGCTTTATATGTAAGTTTGTGTATATTTATTAGTAAATAAATCCCAAGTTTCTATAATCATTCAGTTTAAATTTTGACAAAAGACTCTTTTGGTTAGGTGGATATGAGAAGAGGATATAATGAACTAGAGGTAAAGGGGAAGAGGGAAAGATATGATTTGCTATACAAATTTCTGAAAACGTCTATAGCTAGCATAGAAAGCATGAAAACCCACTGAACAAGGTATGTGGGGTCATTGTGTTGCTACTGCCTGAATATGACTTGATGTCCTTTAATATCTCCCCTAGGTGAGTAGCAATCGAATGATGGGCATAAGCAGGCATCTTTTCATGATTAAAAACTAGAATAAAATATGTAACCTACATATTTATTTTTCTTAACTAAAGGAAAATATGTCCCTCTGATAAAATAGAATATCTTAACATGTATAGCAAAAGAGTGTGGGAGGAGTAGAGAATCTAAAATTCATATGCTTTAAATTATTACCATGTGCTGGCAGTTATAAACAATGTCACTTATAATATCCTCCCCAACTTCTAATCCATCCCCTCCTTCTATCCCCTGCACCGCTGCCAAGAAGTACTCCTCATGAAATATCCACTGCTTCCTTACTTGAGGGGATCTGCTATCTTTTGAATCTCCCTTCATAGTAAGTTCTTTATGTAGAGGAGGCAAGGACATAGGGCAAAGAGGTGGGAGGTAGGGGACTGATTAGATGAGGTGAGGGGAGAAAAACAGGAAATGGAAGACTTACTGTAATTTCTGTTTGACTGCTAATCTATACATTTTGTTTCTGAATTAGGATCTTTAGTGGAAAAAAAAATTCTTAATGTTATGCAGGTCAGGAAGAACTCTAGCACTAGAAACTAATATTGAAGGCTATAAATTATCTTTGCTTTTAGATATATTTGAGTGAATGATCAGAAGTAAATGTATTGAGTTTATTGGGTAACAACCCAATGTCTACCTTGGCTCTTCCTCACATTCTTTCTATCCTTTTTTTTTTTTTCCACTAGTGTTCATTTGATGACTATGTGTACTGTCTAGGTTCTAGTTGTATAGTATTAAGCAAAAACAGGTACTATTCTAATTTACCTTGTGTTTACAATGTGAAAACAATGTTCTACTTAGGGAAGCATTAATTTGCAGCAATTAAAACTTTGTCAGAATAGAAAATTTATGAAGTAAAATGTATGTAACTGAAAATATAGGACAGATAAAATAAATGAATAAATATGATTACAGACATTTTAGTGTTATATATTTGCTTGAACCAGGCACCAGATAATAGATACACTCATTTAAATACATTTAAATGATTGTAACTAGTTTTGAAAATTAAAAAATAGAAATAACTAGCAATGTCTCCAATATAGAATATGAAAATGTACTACAAGAATATATCTGACATTAAAATGCTAGCAACATTCAGTACTACTAATTTATAGTAATAGTGAGACCTGGAAGGACATAAAGTTACAGTAAAAATAAAAGTGGCATAGCCAAGATGAAAGCAATGAATGTCTTAAAAAGACTTCATTGGATATCAAAATGCTAACTCAGCCAATATACTTTAGGAAGCAAAAAAAAAAAAGCCAAACAAATAAACAAAACATAAGTCTCTCTTTAAAGTGCCCAAAATAGGGGAGCCTGGGTGGCTCAGTTGTTAAGCATCTGCCATTGGCTCAGGTCATGATGCCAGGGTCCTGGGATTGAGCCCCACATTGGGCTTTTTTCTCAGAGGGGAGCCTGCTTCGCCCTCTCCCACTCCCCTTGCTTGAGTTCCCTCTCTCTGTGTCAAATAACTAAATAAAATCTTTTTAAAAAATGCCCAAAACATATTGCTCCAGGAATTCAACTTTGAGAGTCAAGAGAAACTGCATACTGGAACCATACTCTCAATTATGCCAGAAAGGAATGAAACTTTAAATAATAAGAAACTTCCTGCATTTCTTATTTTAAAATTTTATTGTAGTAAGCACAATTAATGTATTTATCTTCACAAAATTTTAAGTGTACAATATATTATTAATTTTAGACACAATGTTGTACAGCAGAGCTCTAGAATTTATTGGTGTTGCATAATTGGAATTTTTTCTCTATTGAATAGTAACTCCTTATTCCCCCTACTCCAGTCCCTGGTAACCACCATTCTACTCTCTGCTTCTATGAGTAAGACTATTTTAGATACCCCATATAAGTGGAATAATATAGTATTTGTCATTCTTATTTCACATATCATAATGTCCTTCATATTCATCCATGTCATTTTATATTGCAGAATTTCTTTTTTAAAGCTTCATTATCATTCTCTCTTATGTATATACTACATTTTCTTCATCCATCCTTCCACTGATGGACATTTAATGAACAACCTTCCAGCGATGGAGGTTGTTTCTATCACCTGGTTATTGAGAATAATGCTGCATTGTACATGGGAGTGAAGATATTGATTTTAATCCTTTTGGATAAATACCCAGAAGTAGGGTTGCTATATCATACCATAGTTCTATTTTTAAGTTTTTAAAGATTTTATTTATTAGAAGAGGGAGGGAGCACAGAAGAGGTGGGGAGGGACAGAGTTAGAGGGAGAAGCAGACTCCCCACTGAGCAGGGAGACTGATGTGGGGCTCTATCCCACGACCTGGGGTTCCTGACATGGCTGAAGGCAGACGTGTAACTGTCTGAGCCACCCAGGTGCCCTATTTTTAATTTTTTGATGAACCTTCATACTGTTTTTCATAGTGGCTGCACCATTCTACATTCTCACCAACAATGTATAGAAGTTCCAATTTCTCCACATCCTTACCAACAGTTGGTGTATTTATTTTGATAATGTCCATCCTGACAGGTATAATGTGATATATCATTGATATCATTGTGGTTTTGATTTGCATTTTTCTATTAGCAATAATCGGGCCTCGGATAAACCTCATTGGCTACGATACTGCCACTGCGCAAAGCTAGATTTGCATTTTTCTGATGATTAGTGATGCTCAGTGTCTTCTCATATATCGTAACCATTTAAAATGTGTTTTCAAGTCCTTTGTCCATTTTTAATCAGGTTGTTATTTTGATACTGAATTGTAGGAGTTCCTTATGTATTTTAGATATTAATCCTTCATCAGATACAAGGATTACAAATATGTTCTCCCATTCCGTAGGTTGCCTTTTTACTCTATTAATTATTTCCTTTGATGTGTGTAAGATTTTTAGTTTGATGTTTTTTCACTTCTTTATTTTTTGCTATTGTGATCTGCAAATTCAATGCAATTGGTATCAAAATCCCAAATGACATTCTTTACAGAAATAGAAAAAAATAATGAAAATTTATATGGAGTCACAGAGGACACCTCAAATTGTTAAAAAATAAGAAAGAAAAAGCTAAAGTACCACACCTAATTTCAAAATATATTACAAACCTAAAGTAATTTAAACAGTATGTTATTAGGCATGATGATAGGCATATAGACCAATGGAATAGAATAGAGTCCAGAAATAAAGCCTCACATACATAGTTAACTGGTATTTGACACTGTTCTAAAAAAAATATACCCTTGCGGGGGAAGGATAGTCTCTCCAGTAGTGTTTGAACACTAGCTATTCACATATTAAAGAATGAGGTTGGGCTTTTTTTTTTTTTTTACACCCTGTACAAAAATCAACTCAAAATGGATTAAATACTTAAATGTAAGACCTGCAAATGTAAATATCCTAGAAGGAAATATAGGGGAAAAATCTTTATGACATTGGCTTTGGCAATGATTTCTTGACTATGACACCACAAGCATAGACAACTGCATTTCTACTTAAATCATAATAAGAAAATTCCAATTATAGGACTACAGTTTTCAGGAAATATGACAGATCATATCTGGTGTGCTATTCAATTGCTATCATTACTGTCCATTGATGTTATTCAAATATATTATGTGATTTATAATGAAGAAATTATGATATCCCAATACTGTAAATTGGCAAAAAAAGGTCAATATTAAATCTGCCAGAATCCAATTTTGAAATAACATGTGTAAATTGAACATTGAGTGTATTATAACAATATTGTATTAACCAGCTTTGTTTCATCAGCAAATCAAAATCTCAGTGTATCACAAACCAACACTTATTTCCAAATTACATTACTTGTCAGTAGTTGAAGAGGAGTTGAATTTGCTCCATATTTTCTTTTCCTTCTGATACAGACATTGAAGGCTAAGCTGTTTTTTGGAAGATGTTGTTCTTGACACCATATGAAAAGATCAAGAAGTAAGAACATGGGTTCCTTTTAAAGTCTCAGCTCAAACCTGGTACGTTATTACTTCTACTCACATTGATTCATGAATGTCACATGACCAAACCTGAAACTGAGGTGGGGAAGTATTCTCTGCCTGCACATGACAACAGAAGGGGTTGCTTGATCTGCTAACAGGGAAGGAATGTATCATTGGGAATAATAATATAATCAATAATATATGTGCTTTTAATTTTCCTTTCCCATTAGAGTATGAAGTCTTTGAAAACAGGAATGACCATCAACCATCTTAACACCCGCTCTATTTTCATAGAGTTTTTGAAATATATATGCACAGGAGATATTTGTAAATTAACCTGAAAGCATAAATCAGCCATAGGATCAATATCTGCCTAATTCTCTTATTGTTATTACCAATTCTACTTACCTTTCAATATTGAACACAAAGAAAGAAAAGAGAAAGCAACCAGAGTCTGATGCTCTGGGGCAATTTGGTCATTTTTCAAAACAATATAAAACCATATATTCAAAAATGATGGGCACAATAATGTTCTCTCCATAATATTCTCTCCATGTGAGCAGAAAGGTGGGCATTTTTTAGGGGTACAGTTCCTAAAAGCTCTCCATCCTAGTGCTAGAGTTTCAAGGGACATTCAAAAATTGAAATTAGGGGTTCTTAGTGGCCCCAGGGGGTAAAAATTGCTGTAATTGAGATTCACACTGAGAATATAAAGAACATTAAAATGCCATTAACTTCAAAAACTCGCACTCTGATAATACATTAATTATTATGACATTATAGAAATATGTAGTATCCAAATGTTCTTTAAGCTATTTACAAAGTTGAATATAAAAGTATATTTGGCATCAGAGAACATGTTAACTTAATTATAGGAAAAAAATGCCACTGACTCCATGTAGAGAAAATTCAGCACAAAGTATATTTGGATCTATGTCCACTTTTCTCATGAATAGCATAGTGAATTCAATTCATTGAAAGTGAATGACTTTCTTTTATTTTTTATTTATTTATTTATTTATTTATTTATTTTTTTTAAAGATTTTATTTATTTATTCAACAGAGAGAGATCACAAGTAGGCAGAGAGGCAGGCAGAGAGAGAGAGGAGGAGGCAGGCTCCCTGCGGAGCAGAGAGCCCGATGCGGGCCTCGATCCCAGGACCCTGGGATCATGACCTGAGCCGAAAGCAGAGGCCTTAACCCACTGAGCCACCCAGGCGCCCGAAAGTGAATGACTTTCAAATGGACTAGTTTCACAGGACTAAAAACTGGATTAGAAGCACGAGAAGACAAAGAATAGTATACCTCATTTACTTATTGGTTTTATTTTCTTCAATATTTTGTCACTGTTTTTTCTTCTCTCTTTATAAATTGTTTTTTGATTGGCATTGGTTTGAAATCCTGAACAGACAACGGCTGCCAAACTTGCCAAAGGCGAAATTTTTAACTGCCAATTGAGTTTTTAATGTTTAGTTTTTGTGTTAGCATTGTTAAAGTCACTAAATGAATTTCTAACAAATCACACCAGTGGGCTATAGTTGATTTACCCTGAAAAACAATCTGCCCGGCAAAGATCTCTCTGGTTTCATATAATAACTTGAAACAGGTAGGCATTTTAAAGATAAATATGTTATGATCATGCTTAAAACTAGATGTAAAGAATAAAACTAAATATTTAACTGCATAAAACCCAGTCAATGAGAAGGTAGTCACACTTGTGCACTCTTTCAATCTTTCTATGAAGAGCCCACCTATCACCGAGTGAAAGGAATATCTCCTAATACTTGTGCAAGCATTTTATATTTCTTGTGCATATGTTAAAGAGCGACTACTTTAGAAGCAAACAAAAAAGTGGAGCTGTGTCCACTATAAACATATAAACACTGTCTATTGTAAACATGATCTGATGGGATCTCCCCAAATTATAATCAGACACATAATATAAAATTGCTCATTCATATCTCCTTTCCAGAAATTGCTAAAACCTCATTGTCCCTAGAAAGTGTATTTGTAAATGAATTTTTAAGATAATTGTTTCACTCTTCAAAAAGCCTGATTTTTCACCATTTGTACAGATCACTGGAATAAAAACTGAATTATAAGTTAATATAAATATGAATACATTTTTGCTATTTAAATAGAATAGTTCTGGATTTCATTTTATTTTTTACTTATTTATTTTTATTTTGTCTTCATTTTTATTTATAATTCCAGTGTAGTTAACATACAATATTATATTAGTTTCAGGTGCACAATATAATGATTCAACAATTCCATGAAATGCTCATCAAGATAAGTGTATTTCATCCATCTACCCCACCCACCTCCCCTCTGGTAACCATTTTTGTTTTCTATGGTTAGGGGTCTGTATTTTGGTTTATTTCTCTTTTTCTTTTTCCCCCCCCCTTTGTTTCTTAAATTTCACATATGGTATTTGTCTTTCTCTGGCTGGCTTATTTTGCTTACCATTATACTTTACATCCTTCCATGTTGTTGCAAATGGAAAGATTTCATTCTTTTTTATAGCTGAACAGTACTCCATTATATATACATACCACTTCTTTATTCATCTATTGATGGGCACAGGCTGCTTCCATAATTTGCCTATTGTAAATAATGCTGCAATGAACACAGGGATGTATATATCCCTTTGAATTAGTGTTTTTGTATTCTGTGGGTAAATAGTCAGTAGTGTGTTCACTGGATCATATGGCAGTTCAATTTTTATTATTTTGAGGAACCTCCATACCAGCTTCCACAGGGGCTACACCAGTTTGCGTTTCCACCAATAGTGCATGAGGGTTCCTTTTTCTCCATATCCTCACTAACATTTGTGAGGTTTTGATTTTAGCTATTCTGAAAAGTGTGAGGTGATACCTCATTGTGGTTTTGATTTTCATTTCCCTGATGACGAGTGATGCTGAGCATCTTTTCATGTGCCTGCTGTTCATCTGTAGGTCTTTGAAGAGATGTCTGTTTATGTCTTCTGCCCATGTTTTAATTGGATTATTTGTTTTTTGGGGTGGTGTTGTGTACGTTCTTTATATAGTTTGGATACTTAATTTTTATCAGGTAGGCCATTTGCAGATATCTTCTTCCATAGGTTGTCTTTAGTTTTCTGGATTGTTTCTTTTCCTGTGCAGAAACTTTTTATTTTGATGTAGTCCCCAAAATTTATGTTTGCTTTTGTTTCCCTTGCCTTGGGGGACCTATCTAGAAAGACATTGTTATAGGTAATGTCAGAGAAATTACTGTCTATGTTCTAGGATTTTTCTGGTTTCAAGTCTCATATCTAGGTCTTTAATCCATTTTGAGTTTATATTTGTGTATGCTGTAAGAAAGTTGTCCAGTTTGCCAACAAAATGTGTTGAAGAAACTGTATTTTCCATTGTATATTCTTTCCTCCTCTGTCAAAGTTTAAATGACCATATTATTATGAGTGTATTTCTGGGATTTCTATTGTGTTCCACTGTGTCTATTTTTGTTCCAGTACCATACTACTACAGTTTTGAAATATAACTTGAAGTCTAGAATTGTGATACCTCCAGTTTCATTTTCCTTGTTCAAGAGTGCTTTGGCTATTCAGTGTTTCCTGGTTCCATGCAAGTTTTAGTATTATTTGTTCTAGTTCTCTGCAAAATACTGTTGGTATTTTGATAGGCATTGCATTAAATCTGTAGATGCATTCAGTAATATGGACATTTTTTTCAATATTTTTTCTTCTAATCAATGAACATAGAATGTCTTTCTATTTATTTGTGTTACCTTCTATTTCTTTTATTGATGTCTTATTCTTTTAAGAGCAGAGGTCTTTCACCTCCTTCATTAATTTTATTCCTACATATTTTTATGATTTTTGGTACAATTGTAAATGGGATTTTTTTAAAATTTCTCTTTCTGCTGCTTCATTATTAGTGTATATAAATGCACTGTACATTATTTTGCATCCTGTGATCTTAGTGAATTCACTTATCAGTTCTAGTAGCTGCTTGGTGGAGTCTAGAGTCTTCTATATGTCACATCATATCATCTGCAAAGTGACAGTTTTACTACTTCCTTACTAATTTGGATGCCTTTTATACCTTTTTCTTAACTAATTGCTGTGACTAGGACTTCTGGTATTATGTTGAATAAAAGTGGGGAGGGTGGACATCCTTGTCTTGTTCCTGATCTTAGGGAAAAAACTCAGTTTTAACCCACTGAGTATGATATTAGCAGTGGGTTTTTCACACACAGCCTTTATTATGATGAGGTATACCCTCTAAGTCTACTTTGTTTAGGGCTTTTATCATGAATGGATGTTGTACATAATCAAATACTCTTTATCTATTGAAATGATTATAGGATTTTATACTTTCACTTATTGATTTTATGTATTATGATAATCGATTTGAGAATACTGAAACACTCTTGCATCCCCAGAATAAATCCCACTTGTTTGTGGTCAATGATACGTACTTTTTTTTTTTTTAAAGATTTTATTTATTTGACACAGAGAGAGAGAGATCACAAGTAGGCAGAGAGGCAGGCAGAGAGAGAGGGGGAAGCAGGCTCCCTGCTGAGCAGAGAGCCCGATATGGGCCTCGATCCCAGGACCCTGAGATCATGACCTGAGCCGAAGGCAGAGGCTTTAACCCACTGAGCCACCCAGGTGCCCGATACGTACTTTTTTTAATCGTTGGATTCAATTTGTTAATATTTTGTAAAGGATTTGTGCATCTATGTTAATCAGAGATATTGGCCTGTAGTTTTCATTTTGTGGTATATTTATCTGGTTTTGGTATCAGGATAATGCTGGCCTCAGAATGAATAGGGAAGTCTTCCTTTCTCTTCTATTTTTTTGGAATAGTTAGAGAAGAATTGGTATTAGGTTTTTAAATGTTTGGTAGAATACACCTGTGAAGCCATCCTGTCCTGGATTTTTGTTTGTAGTTTTTGATTACTGATTCAATTTAATTAATGATCTCTTCAAATTATTTATTTCTTCCTGCTTCAGTTTTGGTAGGTTATAGGTTTCTAGGAATTTATCCATTTCTTCTAGGTTGTCCATTTTTTGGCATGTAATTTTTCACAATATTCTCTTAAAATCCTTAGTATTTCTGTGGTGTAATTTCACCTCTGATTTTGAGTCCTCCCTCTCTTGTGAGTCTGGCTAGAGGTTTATTAATTTTGTTGATCTTTTCAAAGAAATAGCTCCTGGTTTCATTGATCTGTTCTATTTTTTTATTTCTATTTGTGTATTTTTGCTCTAATCTTTATTATTACCCTCCTTCACTGATTTGAAATTTTGTTCTTTCTGTAGCTACTTTAGGTATAAGGTTAGGTTGTTTGAGGGTGTTTTTGGTATTGTTTGTTGCTTCATGAGGTAGGCCTACATTGCTATAAACTTCCCTCTTACAACTGCTCTTTCTGTACTCCAAAGATTTTTGGGCCATTGTGTTTGCATTTTCATATCTCTCCATGTATTTTTTTATTTTAATTTCCCCTTTGATTTCCTACTTGACCCATTCACTGTTTAGTAGCTTGTTATTTAACCTCCATGTATTTGTGTTCTTTTTAGATTTATTCTTGTGGTTGATTTCTGGTTTCATACTGTTAGGGTCAGAAAAGATGCATGGTATGACTTCCATCTCTTTGAATTTGTTGAGACTTGTTTTTGATCTAACCTGTGCTCTGTTCTAGAGAATGTTCCATGTGCACTTGAACAGAATGTGTACTCTGCTGTTTTAGGATGGGATTCTGAATACATCTGTTATATCCATCTAGTCCAATAGGTCATTCAAAGCCCTTGTTTTCTAGTTTTTTTTTTAAATTTTATTTATTTATTTGACACAGAGAGATCAGATCACAAGTAGGCTGAGAGGCAGGCAGAGAGAGAGAGGAGGAAGCAGGCTCCCTGCTGAGCAGAGAGCCCGATGCGGGCCTCGATCCCAGGACCCTGAGATCATGACCTGAGCCGAAAGGCAGAGGCTTTAACCCACTGAACCACCCAGGCGCCCTCTAGTTTATTTTTTGTTTGAATGACATATGCATTGATATAAGTGGGGTGTTGAAGTCCCCTACTCATATTGTATTACTGTGGATTACTGTCTTTATGTTTGTTAATAGTTACTTTGTGTTTTTGGGTGCTCCCATGTTTGGTACATAAATATTTACAATTGTTATATATTCTTGCTGGATTGTTCCAGTCATGGTTTTGTAGTGTGCTCTTATTACAGTTTTTGTTTTAAAGTCTTTTTTGTCTGATATATGTATTGTTATCCCAGCTTTCTTTGTACTTCCATTTGCATGGTAAATCCTTCTCTGTGCCTTCAGTTTCAATCTGCATGTGTTGTTAGGCCTGAAATGAATCTCTTGTAGGTTACATAGAGATGGGTTTTGCTTTTTCATCCATTCTATCACCCTCCGTCTTTCAATTGGAGCCTTAGTCTATTTCCATTCAAAGTAAATATGGATAGGTAGGTACTTACTGACATTCTGTTACTTGTTTTATTGTTCTTTTTGTAGTCCTCCTCTGTTCCTTTATTTTTGTTCTCCTCACAGTTTACTGGCTTTCTTTAGTGATATGCAAAAGACAGAGAGAAAGAAATCAAGTATATCTATTACTGGCTTTTGACTTGTGGTTACCATTAGCTTTATATTTAACATATTATGCATATAACTGTATATTAATTTGATGGTTGCTTGAGTTTGAACCCATTCTAAATGCACTGAATTTTTACTCCTTTCTTCCCCACACTTTAGGTTTATGGCATCATACTTTACATTGTTTTGTGAATCCATTGACTGATTTTTGTAGATATACTTAATATTACTATTTCTGTGCTTCCTACTTTTCTTACTCCTGCTTATGGTCTTTCCTTTCAATTCAAAGAGTCTACTTCTGTTTCTTATAGGAATGATTTAATGGTTATGAATTCCATTAATTTTTGTTTGGGAAACTATCTCTCCTTCTATACTGAATGATAGGCTTGCTAGATGGAGTATTCTTGGCTGAGATTTTTTTTTTCTTTTAGCACTTTCTGCAAATTTTCTCTTCGTCATCATATCATGCCCTTTTAATTACTGTATGTCTTGATGTGAACTTGTTTGGGTTGATTTTGTTGGGGGCTCTCTGTGCTTCTTGGGTCTGAATTTGTTTCCTTTTTTAGATTCAGGAAGTTTTCAGCTATTATTTCTTCAAATAAATTTCTTCCCTCTTCTTCTGGGATCCCTGTAATATTAATGTTATTATGCTTGATTGTGTTCATGACTTCCCTTAACTGATACTCATATTTTTTCTTTTTCCTATAACTCTGTCCTCCAGGTCTTGATCCATCCTTCTGCTTCCTCTAGTCTACTATTTATTCCCTCCAGTGTATTTTTAATTTCAGTTATAGAGTTCTTTACTTATGCTTGTTTTTTTGTTGAGGGTCTTGCTGAGATCCTCCACTCTTCTGTTCAAGTCCAGTGAGTATCTTTATGATCATTACTTTAAATTCTCTATCAGGCATATTACTTATTTCCATTTTTTGGTATTTTTCTCTCATTTGGAATATATCATTATTGTCTACTCATTTTGTCTTACTCTTTGTATATGTTTCCCTGTGTTAGGAAAATCAGCTACATCTTCTGCTCTTGAAAATAATGGTTTTATGAAGAAGAGTTCCTGTTGTGCCCTGCAGTGCAATGTCCCCTCTTCTCCAGAATCTGGCACTTCAGGGGTATCTCTAAGGTGTGTTGTGTGCCCCCTACTGTTATGGCTGAACTGTGTTTGCCTTAAGTCCAGTCAGTGTATAATAACTCTCTGCCTGTTGTGGGGAGGGTTTCATCCCTCTATTGTTAATGGGCCAGTCTAGAGCCACCTTGGGTTAGAGGTGGGACAGAACAGGTGATTACGACAGCTGTGTCATACAGAACTACAAGGTGTTTTCTCCTGAGAAACTTTCATTGGAGAGCACACCTGTAGTTATATAGATGTCTGCACCCAGGCTACTGGTGGGCCACTGTCAAATGCTGCATGTGGTTATCTTCCTTTCTCCCCAGGGTTGGAATCACCTCAGAATGGTGCTGGCTCTTATTGGGGCTGCTTGCACACTGCCATGCTTGTGGAACCACTTTGAATGGACTTCTGCCAAAGTCAGCAGGAGAGGGCAGGTTTAGGGTACATAGTGTTAGCAAGGTTTGTGTTATTCTGCTTGTGGGAGGGGACCTGTAGCAAGTTTGGAGAATTTCTGCTAAGGACACCTTGGAGAAGGAAGGTCTACAGAAGAGCATGTGGACAGGGCACACTGTTAGCAAGCTAGGTGGACACTGTTCATACTGGTTCCCACAGGTGGTCATGTATGTAGGCTGGGGGGTGTGGGAGGGCAATCGCACCCACCCACTCTTTGGTTCTTAGAGAAGTGTCTTGAAGATCCCTGCCCCTCCAGCATAACTTCTGAGATTAGTAAGTAAACCTCCATCCCAAGGAGTGTATATGCCAGGCATTTTTCAAACTGCTGCTTCTAGGCTGTATCTCAAAGAGGCCATTTGTTTTGCTATCTCTTTAAGGGCAGGAACTCCATTTCCTATCACCCTTAGGTTCTTCCTAAGCCTAGCCTGCTCATTATTGCAATTTAGGTTTTAGGCTCCACTAATTGTAAAAACTCACACAGTCAAGCCCCTCTGATTTTCAAAGCCAGCGTTTCCCATTGTGAATCCCCCATGCTTGGGGGGAGGGGATAGGCTCTGTGTAGGATAGGCTCTGTTCCTCTCCCTTCTCGGTGCCTGCCCTGTCCCTAGACAAACTCGTAGCTCAGTCTAGTTCCTGACCACGTTTCTAGCCTTCCTAGCCTTTTCAATGTGGCCTCTCTTCTACATTTAACAGTTGGGAAGTCAGTTCTGCCAGTCTGGGGTGGGTCATTTTATGGGTTACTTACAGTGATGTGGGTATTATCTTTGTGTATCCATGGGACATGGTAAACTTAAGTTCTCCCTACTGAGGCATCTTCCCTGGAATTCTCCTAAAAAGGATAGTTTTGAAATAAAGAGTTTTTAAAGATGATAAATGAATCAATGTAGTTATTTTTGTCACTTTCACTTGTGTAATATTGATAGTAGTAATTGGACATTATAAGACAACATACTCTGTAGATTCTCAACAATTGATCAATTTTTCCTTCCTTTCCTTTCCCAACTACTCTAGGAAGATATAGCTTTTCTAAAACTGGTACTGCATTCATTATATATTGCAGGCATACCTTGGAGATACTGTGGGTTTGGTTCCAGACTGCTACAGTAATGTGAGTCAAATGAATTTTTTGTTTTTTTTTAGTTCATAGGAAAGTTATGTTTACCCTATACTGCAATCTAGTAAATGTGTAATAGTATGTAAAGAAAAAAAAGCCATGATCTACATACCTTAATTTAAAAATATTCTTTTGTAAAACTAATAACCACTTTCTGATCTTTCAGCAAGTCATAATCACAGATCACCATAACAAATATAATAATGAAAAAGTTTGAAATATTGTGAGAGTTACCAAATTATGACACAGAAAATGAAGTGAGCAAATGCTATTGTAAAAATGGCACTGATAGACTTGTTCAACGTAGGGTTGCCACAAACCTTCAATATGTAAAAAATGGAATCTGTGAGACTTAATGAGATTTAATTGAGGTATGACTGTATATGACTGTTGTTCACATTTATCTTCTCTTTAAAATGGGATGTTTCTCTTTTTGTTGTTGATACTATAAACTTGAAGAAAATAAAACATATTCTAACTACTCATCGTGCACACAAAAATGTATGCATGTATGTGTATATACATACACATATTAAATAACATATTTGTATAATAAAATTATTAGCAAAGACCATGATAGACCCCTGTCCCAAATAATAAATATTCTGAGAAAAAAAAATTCAATCCCTGATACTACTAAACAGTCACCTGCTCTTTGTATATTAAAACACACACACAAATTACAGAAATAAGAAATTTTCTTTACTATTTCTCCCCTCTTTGTGGCTTAGGGATGAGAGTAAGTAGATAACAATAGGTATAGGTAAAGTATATAGGTAGATGAGTAGATGGAAGAGAGACAGATAAATGTAGTTGGTCTTTTAACTGTCTCTACAGTATGGAAAATAAAGCCACTAATCCAGAGAGTGTGAAGAGAATACTGAAAGTATAGCAAGTCTGAGATGCTATAAAATATAAAATGATAGCTCACTTTTAGCTAAGTTATTCTTTTATAGATTGTCTGACATTATGTATTTAGAATAGAAAAGCATGGTAAGCTATTTTATTTCCCTGACTTACAGCTAGTGCAATAATAATCAAAAGCAATGTATTTGACACTGATCATCACATAAGATGGTTACAAAACAAGAATATGCTATTAAAAACTATTAATCTTATAAAGAAATAAACATGCAAGAGATAATTTTGTTTGGTCCTCATAATATATAACCCAATCTATTTTGTCCATATTCTGATCCTTAAGATTCTCTTTTGTACCCCTCTTCCCATCTAAGTTTAGTAGATATAAATGGCATTTAAACTAGATAGGATCAGGTGCTTACTTTACTTGGATGAAAAGCAAGTTATATATTGTACATGAGATTTATATATTCCTTAGAATCTTGGGTTTGATGGGCTAGAAAAAGAATATTCCTCATTTTTTAGGCACAGTCGACCTCATGTTTTTGCTTCAGTAACATTTACAACCATGTCATACCATTCCTTTCAAGAATCCATAAAAAACAGCACCGTCATTTAAGAATTTTATGTTTTTTTTCTTTTTTAAAGTAGGCTCTTTCCTCAGATCTGAAACATCCCTTTGCACAGCATGGGGAACACAAATAACGTTGGCTTTAAAACCACTAAACCCCATGTATGCTCAATGCAATGCACAATTGTAGCCATTTATTTTATGACATTTGTAAGTGAACATTATATGATGCTATCTCCAAATAGGGGTGTTTATAGAATGATGAGAAAATAGGTTGCAGACAGTTGGTAAACTGCCAATTAACAGAAGCCAAAATATATAGAAAATGAAAGACTCCAAGAGAGAATAATGATGACATGGATGAAAATAAATGCAGTATCATGTGATGTTTCAGACATATAATTTTAAATGAATATAGAATCTCCTCTCATCCTTTACATTTTAAAGGTGGATTCATCCTTCTAAATAAAAATATTTTAGATCTGGATTCTAATATTCATGTTAGCATTTAAATATTTGAGTTATTAAGTCCTTAGAAATAAGGTAAAATGAGCAGTAAGATTAAGGATTATTATATTGTCCCTCTTTTCTCCCTCAGTTGTATATTTTGTTCAGTGTGATGGCTGCTAGCATATCTAGTTGTTAATCTGAAAATTTTTATGTAATGTTTTTATTATTTCTTAAAGAAATTATTATGAAATACATTATTTGCTAGTAGGAAGTTCTCCTTATTTGTATTTTAAACACATCTTTAACCTATGCAACTCTTTTTTTTCTTACAATCTCAAGCTGGAGATGCGAATTTATAAAATTGTAGCTCATTAATATTAGGCGAAGATTCATAAAAAAGTATTTGGTCATGCTTCATCTGGTATATCATGATACAAAAGTAGCACCATAATCACACATCATATAATAGTGATGTTTAAATAAGAACAATTTATCTAGTGATGTAGCATTTCTAGTCATCTATCACTACTGTTTCTCTCCAACATAAATAACTTTCCCAATCCTCAAAACCTCTTGTTCATAAGAAGCATATTTGCTTATTATTCCCTGATTGGCTTTTAAGAACTTGGATCCCTTTGCTGCTAAGTTTAATGCTTCCCTAATATATTTATTATTTCCATAAACTCAATTAGTCTTCTCCAAAGTGTCCTTTGGAAACTACCCTGTTTTCTCAAGTTCTTTTTGCAACTCAAACTTTTGCTGTTAGTCTCCTTCTACTTGCTAATACCAGCTAAATGATTGCTTACTTCAGATGATACCATATTCAAAACCCCTTATTCCAAATAGGATATTCTTATTCTCTTTCTGAGTGACTCACATGAAGGAAGTACAGTATACTTCAATAGCCTTGATTACTTTTTTAAAAAAAAATCAGTGTTACCATATATTTGTTGTTTAACTGAACACAAGGTTGACCTCTGCTCTAAATCAGTCCTGAGCCCTAATTAGGTTTTTGGAACACCTTTTTTTTTTCTTCTTCTCCATTATAATCCTGGATAAAGTTCTAACAAAATATATTTGTAAAGTGGTCTTACATAATACATGAGAGTTAATTGAATAGAGAAGTTTTGAATTTTTAAAATTCAAAATAATGAAAAGAATTTCTGGGAAAAAGGAAATTACATGAATTTTATGAGTCGGGCTCAAGTTGAAAACTAACCTTATGAATAAATAGAAAATGATAAATATGTAGAGAAGTAAGATAAAATTGACTAGGTAAAATATAGTAGAAGTGCTTGAGATTCTGATTTTCAATTTAAATTAAGCTGCCTTTAACCTTAAGAGGAACAAAGTCAGCACTTATATACAGATTCATACAAGAGACTAGAAGTGGGAGAGCAATCCCTGGTGGCCACGGATGATAGGACCTACCTATATTTTTAATATTCAATGGGCATATTTTTATAATGGAGGCTAAAATGGTACCACTTGTTTGATAACACATGGAACTAAATTCAAATGCCTTTGATCCAACAATTTTCTTATATTTTAAATTGATTAAATACATCAGAAGATCTAAAGATGATAGTGCTAATTTCTAGATTTAGGTGTGTGTCTGAAAATTTCTGAGGACATCTTGGCTTTTATGAACAATATAAGATCTATGAGGGGATGCAGTCCCACAGTCATCTATCTGATGAAACATTCTATTTGTTCCAGTTCATCCTTCCCTCATCATCTTTGAAATTACCAAAGCTCTATTTTCCTGAAAATTAGGTTATCAGAAAAATATCACAGTTTATAATATTATTCCATTTGTAAAAGCTGAAAGATACTTCTCAATTATGTAATTTGAGACACAAATTAAGGAAGATTAAACAATGAGTGATAGGACACGAGAATAATTAAACTTCTGCTTGTGGGTTGGCTCCACTTTTTATTTTGGTGTGTCGTGATTATTAAATTTAGACAAAACAGATGAACATAGAAGAAGGGAAGGAAAAATAGATAAAAACAGATAGGGAGGCAAGCCATTAGAGACCCTTAACTCTAGGAAACAAACAGGTTGCTGGAGGGGAGGCGAGTGGGGGGATAGGGCAAGCGAATGATGGGCATTAAGGAAGGCACTTGATATAATGAGCACTGGGCATTATATGCAACTGATTTACTAAATTCTACCCCTGAAACTAATAATATACATTAACTAAACTGAATGTAAATAAAAAATTTTTAAAACTTAGAGACAATAGTAAATTAGAGGAAGATGTGACCTAAGTCAACTATATCAGTACAGCAATTCTATACAGAGGCTTAAAAGGAATTATTACTCCTATGCTGACAGTGGAGGTACCTGGATTTTCTCATCACATTTCTGTTTGATAATGCCACCAACTGCCAATTTACCTACTTCAGCTTAGGCTCTATTCCTGGATTTAGACCTTAGGGCTGTACATACGTAACTAATTACTCTTAGAATTTCTGGTCCTGTTTTAAATATTTTGAGACCAAGTGGCTGCTAGTGCCTTTTCAGTTGTATTGCTTCCCACTTAAATTTAGGGAGTCAGTTGCCTCCTCACTCTTTTCCCCATAGGTTAGTAAAATCAACTGGTCATAAAATAATTATTCAAAACGTGAACCAGTTTCCATCTTAACTCCACATGGGCAAGACACACCAGGATCCCTTTGTTGAATTGTTTTCCCAACTATCAGTGGGGTTCAATTAATATATGTAATTATATAGGAGAAAGAAATTTAAAAAAATCCTCACTGATTTCTCCCAAAGTCTGGATCTTTGCCTTCAGTGCAGGGTTGAGTGAGAAATATGGCAGTAAGCCAAACTGTCCTTCTTCCAAAATCAGCCACAATAGAATCTGCTGGATTGAAATAGAACATTAGGAGTTTAGTTTGGCACTCAGTACTTTCGGGCAGTTCTATATTTGTGACATGATTTACTGGGCCAATCGCCCAAAGAAGCTCTGTGTCTGGCTTCCCAGTTTTGAAATACAGAGAAGAGTTCATGACCACCATGCTTTGTAAACCTACATTTCTGAAAATTATGTTTCTTTATTTAAAAAGGCTGTGAGATAGCCAGATGTGTGTATTGGGGAAAATCAACCGTTTTGTGAAAAGGCTTTTGTGCACAATTTCTAAAAACCATCAGTATCACTTGAATTGGTTACACATTGCTTTCTGGCAGAGTAATCTCTGTATTTATATAGTTGGCTAAAAATGATCAGCATTGAAATTTCATTCAAAGATTCTACAAATGTATCATTTGTGATACTGTGTTTTATTAAATATACTGTTAGGAAAACTATGTGGCCCAGTGGAAAGAACATGAATTTTATATCAGGTATGAATCCAGATTTGTTCACATACTTGTTGTGAAGGCATGGACAAATTTATTAACTAAGTTTCTCAAGATTTACTTTTCTAACCATTTGTATAATTGCCTCATTGGGTGGTGGTAGGATTACACGAGTTAACCTATGCAAACCCTGACAGCAACATCCTGAGTTATTGTTACTTTACTCACTTTTAAACTAAGGAAATTAAAGCTTCAGTAATTTTTTAATGGTCAGAAAGGAGGCAGGTGGCCACACTCATGTTTAAATGTAAACAAAGAGACCTCCAAACCCAAAATATATCTAAACAAGTATTATCCCTCCTAGTATCACCTCATCTGTTCATCAACATCCTAATTATCATTTTTAATGTCATTGGTATCATTTTCTCATAGTCATTGGATTCATTAAATTTTCATGCAATTATCACTGTTGTCATCATTATAAACATAAATTCTCAAATGTAAAACACCATTCATGATATAGTTCTACAACCTCCTAGCCATGTAAACTTGGGCAAATTACAACTTTTTTAAACCTCAGTTTTCTCATTTTCAAATAGGAAGTGTTATTTTTACCTTCATCATAGTGTCACTGTTAAGTTTAACTAAAAATTTTGAGTGTATGTTTGGAGGAATAAATATACATGGTTATTGTAAAATATGATTAGCAGTAAAAATTTGATTTTCAATATGATGAAGTATAACTGTTAAAGAGTATTTGGCTTCAATGGGTCTTCAATAATGACAGTTTTTACTAAGATCTTTTAGATTTGGATTTAAGTTAATTCTCAAGTCAAAATGCATCAAGTTTATGCCAGTATATTATAATTTAAAAAGCACTAGATAGAGTTTTTTGGCTCCTAAGTTGAGGTCTTAGCATTACCATTAACAAATTATATGATCATTTGCTAAAGTTGTAACCAGTCTGAACCTCATCTTCATCAAACTCTTTATAAATGTTAAGTAGATACTTCCCTACTTGCCTCCAAGAATGGTGAAAATAATTATATTAATAAAAATACAAACTGAAATCCAATATTGAGGTAACACTATTTGGAATGTAAATTCTTTCTAATAGATATTGTCCTAATTTTTTGGGTGGAAGTAGTGAAGATGACTAGACATGTCTCTGGATCAAATCCTGTGAGTGATGAGTCTGATTAGGGGACAAATTTTTACATAAATAGAAATATGACCATAAATTATACCACAAATATTAGTACACTTGCAATCATCACAAATCAAAAAGTAATCTAAAAGACTAGCAGTAGTTATCTCTGCCTATGAATAAGTGAGGTATTAATAATTTTTATTAATAAGAATTCACAAAGCAAAACAGGCTAATGGGTGGAATAATAAACTTTTCTTTTTAGTGTAAAAAGTATTTAGTCTTCATTTATGCAAATGCTCCTAATGAGGACAGTGCTGATTGAGTATTTTGACCCTTTGTACATCACTTTTTTCCCAAGGCAAAACTTTACTTGCCCTCTTTCTCATTATGCTTTTGTTTGAAATTGATTCATATTCAGAACTGGAGGTGAAGAAACCTGGACATTCATTTAGATGATTAATTAGGAAGAAAAATTGTATTCAGTCTGAAAAAAATGATACACAACTCTAACAGCCATTCAACATTGGCTGAAAATGAGATGTGATTCCCAGAAGTTTGTTTCGCTGGGAATGAAGGAATTACTAACAGGCTTAGACTTCAACTGACTGAGCTGACTTTATTGCACTGGCAAGACATCCCCAGTGTAGTTGTGACATCGGCTTATAAGTACCCCATTTAATTAAACAACAACAATTGAACCAACATTGAAACTGATTTACTCACATCCTTGATATTTAAGTTAACAGAAGGAATAAACTTTTTCTAAAAAATAATACTAATAATACACCTGACTCTTGTTAGGGTTGAATATTTTATCTGCTTTAAAAGTTAATAGGCTAGGAGTACTTGCATGACTCAGGTGGCTAAGCATCAGACTCTTCATTTCAACTCAGGTCATGATCTCAGGGTTTTGTGCTCAGAGCAGAGTCTGCTTGTCCCTCTTCCTCCCCCCACTTGCTTTCTCCTTTTCCTAAATTAATAAATAAGATCTTTAAAATGAATAGACTACATTTTAGAAATAACTATTTCATAGATGTCCTTCATATTTTTCCACCTACAGATTGCCCATCTAATATACTTTAATCACTGTGATAGTTGTAATTAAGAAATCTGCCTTTCATTGAGTTTAATAATAAAATAGCCCTACTTTGTGCTACATGGGAAATACACAGAATTATTTTTCACTAGTGTTTACTTTTAGATTTTATTTCAGGGTATAGAGCTATGAAACAATTAGGGAAGCAAGTCTTTGTTATGGTAGAAAAAGTAATAAGCTGTGACTGGATCATTTAAAGTTTCTCTAACAAAAATATATTGTTATAATGTTATTATAATATATTGTTATAATACATTGTTATATATATTATAACAATAATATAGGAATGTAGGAAGTTTACCTAACAAAGAACTGGAAACTTTAGAGCACTAAAATATGAAGGGAGTAACAAGGAAATAAATCACATTTATAGTTTGAGAATATTACAAACTGAGGTAAACCAACTTTGGTAATTATATTTATCACTTTCCTTTGTCAGATATCAATAAAATTAAATAGAAACAACTGAAAGATGAAATTATCTTCCCTCCCCCTACGTAAATCTTCTATCAACTGGAAGCATATCTAGAATGAGGTTTTGACATACAATAACATATATTTACCAAGAAGGCAAAACCAAACAAAAACTACCATATAACCTGTAATTGTGATAAAACCCCAACTCTGTCATTTTATCACACGGAAAAGCACCTTGTATGGAAGATATATTTGAGATTACTATGACAATATCGTAGATGCCGACTCTAGCTAACATTTTAATTTGTGTGAAAATCTTCTTGCTGGCTAAACATACAAGAGTGGATGGGGGTCTAGGCCCAGGGTATCATTCTGAAGGGCAAGCTTCTGATTCTTAGAGTCTTTAAATATTATCCATGGAAGATAATAGTGCTTGAAAAATATTTGTCTTCAGACCACATACCTTGAACACTATTTAAATTGAGAAAAAAATGTATAAGATGAATTATGTTAATTAAGAAATTCTATACTGTGATCAGAGATAAAGATAGTTGAGCTATGACTGACTCGGGTCTTTGAATCCCAACTAAAAATGCCTAGAGAATATATTTTTCTACAGTTTACTTCAAATATAAACTACCCAACTCAAGTTTGTACATTGAAACTAATTTACTTCCGTATATAACTATATTTAATACTAACATTTCAAAAAGAAAATTTCAAACAATATAGTTTTAACCTCCTAAATATTTCAGTATGATTCTCTAGAAAATTTAAATATCCCCATATATGGTGAGGATTACATTCTCATAAACTTAATGGTGATTTAATAATAATTCATTAAATATCCCAACCTATAGTTTTCTCCTAAAATTGTCTTTATAGCTCATTTTCTGTATCAAGATCTAATTTAGGACCAATCACATTTGATTGTTAGATGTTTCCAGACTCTACATTTTTAACAGTCCTTTTTGTTAATAATATCAGTTGTTGAAGGGAGCAGATGCATCTGACTGTCCTATTTTGGTGGAGATTGAATTACCCCAATTCCCTATAATTCTTGTAAATTAGGAAGTCAAAACAAAGGACTTCATTAGATTTAAATTAACTTTTCTTAAAATTGTATCATTTAATTGCATATATATGATATTTAATGCTTAATTTTGCATTAAATGTTAAATTATATTTTGTCACCCCAATATGAGTGATGCTGAGATTGGGCAATTGATTAAATTGGTGACAGTTTGATTCCTTCTTCATGTGTTGCTTTTCCTTTTGTTATCAAAACATACCTTAGGATCACATGAATATCCAGCATGCTTTTCTATCCCCACTCAACACTTGCCAGTGGCACTTGATGGTGCTTGCCTAAGTTAATAATAATTTCAGGGGTTGAGATATAGTGACTTTTAAAAAAGATTTTATTTATTTATTTGAGAGAGAGGGAGACAGATTTAGCAAGATAGAGCATGCGTGGTGAGGAGAGAGAGAATGAGCAGGGAGCCCCATGTGTGGCTCGATTCCAGGACCCTGTAGAGCAGGGCAGCTTACTTAATTAACTGAGCTACCCAAGTGCCATGAGACATAGTGATTTTGAAAAGAAATCTATAATTTAACCTATAGTGATTAGCTTTTATCTCTCAAGTAGACTTCTGCTGACTGTACAGAACTATTCATTTATATGGGGATGCACTTTGTACCAAATAGGAATGATAATGATCAGTTCTTTAGAGTTCCACGAAAACTGTTACCTAGTAATCATAATTTTTAAACATATTTTTCTTTATTTCTGCTTTGTGATAGACAATTTAGACTGTTCTCAAATTATTTTGTTAAAATGTCCATATTCCCCAAAATATCTACAGATTCAATGCATTCTCTATCAAAATACCAACAAAATTTTTTCACAAAACTAGAACAAATAACCCTAAAACTTGTATGGAACCACTAAGGATCCAAAATAGCCAAAGCAATCTGGAGAAAGAAAAACAAAACTGGAGGTATTACAATTCCAGATTACAAGATATACTACAAAACTGTAGTAATCAAAACAGCATCATACTGGCACAAAACTAGACACGTAGATCACTAGAACAGAACAGAGACCTCTTAAATAGACCCATGATTAGACAGTCTTTTCAATATATGGTACTAGAAAAACTGGACAACTATATATAAAAGAATGAAACTGGACCACTTTTTAACAACATACACAAAAATAAACTCAAAATGGATTAAATACCTAAATATGAGACCAGAAACTATAAAAATTCTAGGAGAGAACACAGGCAGCAAATATTTCTTAAGGCAATGGAAACAAAAGCAAAAATCAACTCTTGGGACTACATCAAAATAAAAAGTTTCTGCACATCAAAGAAAATAATCAACAAAACAAAAAGATAACCTACTAAATGGGAGCTCTACTAACTAAGGTCCTTTTGCACCTAAAGAAGGCCATTTTCCTAACCTAGCATACTGGAGGTGCTGCTCTAACCTAATGTGGATAAGCATGTTTTCGAAGGTCCTTCAGGAATATTTCATGAAGTGAATTTAGATGGACACTCTGATTTTCCCAATATAAACCTACTAATGGTGTCATTAAGGTTGACAAAGATCATTGCTCTGTAAAATTATGAAACTGATTAGTAATATCCATGTGAAGTTCTCTCTCAAACAGTTGATATAATTCGCAAAGTTTTAAAAACTGAGCATGGTAGAAAATATACAAATACTAAACTGTTCTCACCCATACTATTCTCTCATGTGTAACAGGCCCAGACCACTGGCCAAGTCCACATTCTACTATGACAGGGGATTCTATCACATGGCTTGAGTGGAATATTACTTGAATCCTAAAATATAGTATTATCACATTTGTCTATAGTCAGCTCTAAGAATATTTGTCAGAGTAGATAATTGTGTCTTATCAAACCTTCAAGATAAAGTTACGTGATCATTTTTTTTGTATCACACTGTCAATACCTGTTTTTATTTTTGTGGTAGAATTTAATATTAATTTGCTTTTATTGTAATAGAACACTCGGTATCTAAGTTGTGAGGAAAAGGAACCATGCCCAAACCTACCTTTAATTATATGAGATTATTGATATTATCTCCCAAAAGAACCCAACAGTGATCAAATTGGATCTGTTAAATTAGCAACAGAGCACCAAAATATTAGTAATGCATAAGGCTGAATAGTATGAAAAGACTTCCTCTGTTTAAATTTTTAAAAATGTACTAAACTTTAAAATAATTATATCCAAATTCAATAGACTATTGGATGCTTAAAAAGTTCTACAGCCCTCTCATCAGACCAAAAGTGTACTATATCAGAACTAAAGCAATAATTTAGAGGAAAGTATTCAGACATTCTCAGTCACCATTTATTTGAAGCAATAATGGTAATTTCAAAGAGAATATATTCTTTTATGCAGTATTTCAGTTTAGGTGAAAACCCAGAAATTACATCATTTATATTTCCAGAACATCTTTGATTCTGGCTCCTAAAATGACACTGTTTCACTGATAAAAATGTAATACAATATTTTTGATTTTACTTAGGCATACCTTATTAAACATATCTTATTTATTATCAGAAAGAAAATATTACAGAATCACATTACATTATTGTAATGACTTTATTACCAGATTTAAGGATATCAATATAATGTAATAAAATTACCTTTAAAATGATAAAAGGAATAAAACATTTTACTAGAAAGCTCATAAAGAGCATAGGAGGGAAGCACTAGAAATAAGTAATGTATGCAATGCTTTAATAAATGTTACATTTAATGTTATTAGTGGTAAGGTTCCAGTCATGCCCTGTTTTATTTAAAAGTTTATAGGCCAAGATAGCCAAAAGATAGATAGCCAAGGATTTCTCAAATTGTATCCTTTATTGTGTATATGCAGTAATACATAAAGGTAAAAAGAGTGTTATATATTCTCCTTTAACCTCTTACTATTTTCTGGAACAAGTTTAGAATACTGCAGATATAATATCTATCTATGAGTATAAATCAGTATTAGAAATAGAAGCCATTCAACTATCAATTTTCTTCAATGAAGAAACAAAATGGATAATTGCTTCATCTACCACATTTTAATTCTAAGACACATTTAATCATAAATGCTCCTTTCTATAAATTTATACTATGTATGAGAATAATACAAATGAAACTATAATCCAGTTCTTTCTTTTTCCTCATGAATGCTGATGACAAGTTTGTCATGTTTTTTTCTGCTGTAATTCCAAGGCATAGACCCCAGGCTGTTGCATGTTTTGACATTCCTCAAACCATGAGTATTGAGATTTTAATATAGAACTGGACTTGTGTTGGGCCTCCAGGGAAGATGCAGAGTAGAAGTATCCCAAGCTCACCTTAACCCATAGATGCACTTAATACCCACATGTGTATAATTAACCCAGAAAATGACCCACTCTAAAACTGGCAGAACAGACTCCACAGGCAAACATAAAGAAGAGGGCACATTGAAAACGGCAGAAAGGGTAGAAATGTCAGGAACCAGCTGACCCAGGAGTCTATCTCCAGGAGGGAGGGCCACTGCAAACACAGAGAAGACCTCATATTAAACACCATAGGCATGGGGGACCTGCACTGGGAAGAGCAATCCCTATAACATTTGGCTTTGAAATCCAAAGTGTTTAACTTTTTGAGTTCATATAATTAGTGGGGCTTAACACCAGGAAATATAAAAATTGGCAGACTTGGCTCTGGGATAGACAGAGGGCAATAGGAAACTGAGTATCTGACCTTAAAAAAACATAACAAATAACCCCACTGTGATACAACATAGAAATAGCAATTTGAAAAACACCTGGGGTATATGGCAAGGAGATTCATTGACTAATGTCAGAACATGTGCAGGAGAGGCAGGGATCTTTAGATTTCTCTAAGAACCAAAGAGCCATTTCCTCTCCCAGCCCACAGCCTGGATATAATTGCTGGATCTAGTGTGAATACTCTCCAACCATCTTGCTAATAGTGCCCCATGCTCCTCATTTTCCTGCTAACATGCCATCCCAGTAGTTTTCCAAAGCAGCTCCAGGTCTGCTCTCATAGCAGACCTGTGCAAACACTAACACCATGTGACCTGCCCCCATGCTTTCCTATGGAGCTACTCAATCCAAACTGCCTTTGGCAGGAGTCCATGTAAAGCAGCACCACAAGCTTGGCATTGTGCAAAAAGTCACCATAAAGGTCAGAACCACTAAAACATGACTCCTGCCCAAGGGAAAGGGAAGATAACCACACACACAGTCCAACTGTAGCCCCAACAGGGGGCTGGGGGTGGACATCAGGTCTAACCACAAGCCCCACCAACCAACAAAAATCCACTAGGAAAGAACTAAGGGAAAGCACCCTGCTCTGTGTGACCATGGCTCTGGCAAATGCCTGGTCTGATGAACTCAAGCCCAACACAGCTCCAGACTGATTCACTAAAAACACAGGGTCACCTTGGGCTTGAGTTGAATCAGATAAAATCTGCCCACAATAGGCAAAGAGAGCCATGGCAGATGACTGGACTGAGGCAAGCACAACTTAGCCAACACAGTAGGGCATGCATAATACACATAAGAGATACCCCTGAAGCACCAGGTTTGGTTCTGCTGAATAGGGGACACTGCACTACAGAGCACCACAGGACCTTCATTAAGCCACTACTTTCAAGAACAGGAGATGTGGCTGACTTTCCTAACATATAGAAACAGACAGAAAATGAGACACAGGAAAATGTCCCAAATGAAAGAACGAGACAAAATCACAGCAAGAGAACTAGGTTAAACAGAGATAGGTAACACCCTGATAGAGAATTTAAAGTAATGTTCTCAAAGATACTCACTGGCCTTGACAAAAGTGTAGAAGATCTCATTGAGACCCTCAAAAAAGGGATATAAACATAAAGAAGAACCAATAAGAGATGAATAACTCAATAGCTGAAATTAAAAATACACTAGAGGAAATGAATAGCAGACAAGAGAAAGAAGAGGAGCTGATGAGTGACCTGGAGGACAGAGTAATGGAAAGCAATCAAGCATTAAAAAGGAAAAAGAAAAAATAATAATAAAATACGAAAACAGATTAGGGGAACTCAATGACACCATCAATTGTAATAACATGCGCATTATAGGCAACTCAGTAGGAGTAGAAAGTGAAAAGGGAGTAGACAATTTATTTGAAGAAATAATAGTTGAAAACTTTCTGAATATGGGGAAGAAATCCAGATCCAGGAAGCAAAGATATCCCCCAATAAAATCTATCCAAGGAGGTCTACACTAAGATGCATAGCAATTAAAATGGAATGAAGAATTAATAAAGGGAAAATTTTAAGAAAAACTAAAAAAAAAAAAAGAAAAAGAAAAGTTACATACAAGGGAAATCCCCTAAGTCTATTGGCTGATTTTCTGCAGAAATTTTGTAGACTGAAAGAGAGCGCCATGATATATTCAAAGTGTTGAAAGAAAAAACAAAACAAATCAAAACCTGCAACCAAGACTACTTTATCCATCAAGGCTATCATTCAGAATACAAGGAGAGATAAAGGGGCACCTGGGTGGCTCAGTGGGTTAAAGCCTCTGCTTTCAGCTCAGGTCATGATCTCAGGGTCCTGGGATCCAGGCCCACATCAGGCTCTCTGCTCAGCAGGGAGCCTGCTTCCTCCTCTCTCCTGCCTACCTCTCTGCCTACTTGTGATCTCTCTCTCTCTGTGTCAAATAAATAAAATCTTTTTTAAAAAGGAGAGATAAAGAGTTTCCCAAATAAAAGTTAAAGGAATCCATCATCACCAAGTCAGCCATACAAGAGATGTTGGAGTTAATTTAGAGTATGAAATCATCCATAATACCTGGCTTGCTAAAATGTAAAACGGATCCTGCTGGGGGTGATGGAAGGTTTCAGAGAAGGGAATAGCCCTTTGGAATGCCGAGGGTTGCACAACCTAACTCTGCCATAGGAATGCCATAGGTCCAGTTCTCCAAAGCTTTCTTAGCCCAAACAGCTACCCTGTGATCTAAGAGAGGTATGCATTGTCCCCTAAAGCTATGTTTAGCAGAACTCATAAGCAAGCTAATCAGCACATTGTATCTTTCCAGTAGTCAGACTTCTATTTTCTGTAAGACCCTTTGCCACACATCACTTGCTTGAGAAACATAATCATAAAGATTTATGATTATCTTGAAGCATAAATAAAGGTGAGAGCAAAGAAGAGCAAAGGGTCTTTGCCTCTGAGCATTAACCCCCTTGCCTTCTCCTCTCTTTCACAGCAAAATCTGGAGTAATCCTTCATCAATTGGTATAGGAATTGCTGGCCATTCCCAGCAAGAAATCTTAAAAGGGACTCTTTGAATGGAAAGGAAAGACCATAAGTAGGAATTAAGAAAAGTAGGAAGCACAAAAACAGTAACATTAAGTATATCCACAAAAATATACAAGTATATTCACAAAATAGAGAGATGTGAAGTATGACACCATATACCTAAAATGTGTGTGTGTGTGGGGGGAGGACAGAAGAATAAAAATGTAGTGCTTTTAGAATGGGTTCAAACTTAAGCAGCCATCACATTAATACAAACTGCTCTATCATATGATGTCATATATAAAATTAATGATAACCACAAATAAACTGGTAAAATATATGCAAAAAGTAAAGGAATCCAAGTACATCATTAAAGAAAGCCAGCAAACGATGAGAGAAAAGAGAAAAAAAAGGAACCAAAAAAAGTACAAAAAATACAAAATAAGTAACAAAATGACAGTAAATACATATCTGTAATTACTTTGAATGTAAATGGGCTAAATTTTTCAATCAAAAGACATAGAGTAAAGGAATGGATAAAAAAGCAAGACCCATCTATATGCTACCTACAAGAGTCTCATTTCAGACCTAAGACACATGCAGATTGAAAGTGAAGGGATGGAGATACATTTATCATGCAAGTATAAGTGAAAACAAAGTTGGGGTAGCAATACTTAGACAAAATAGACATTAAAGACTGTAACAAGAGACAAAAAAGGACAATCTACAATCTTAAAGAGAATAATCCAACAATAAGATATAACAGTTGTAAATATTTATGCATACAACATAGGAGCACCCAAATACATAAAGCAGCTATTAACAAACATAAAGGAAGTAATCAGTAGTAATACAATAATAGTAGGGGACTTCAACATCCCATTTACATCAATGGATAGATCATCCAAATAGAAAATCAACAAGAAAACTGTTTCTTTGAATGATACATTGGACCAGATGTTTCTAATAGATATGTTCAGGAAATTCCATCCCCAAACAGTGGAAAACATATTCTTTTCAAGTGCATGTGGAACAGTTTTCAAAACAGATCACATGTTAGGCCACAAAATGAGTCTCAACAAATTCCAAAAGATCCAAGTCCTACCATGCATCTTTTCCCACCAAAACACTATGAAACTAGAAATCAACCACAAGAAAATCTGAAAAGAACACAAATACATGGAAGTTAAATAACATGCTCCTGAACAATGAATGGATCAACCAAGAAACCAAAGAGGAAATTTAAAAAATACGTTTAACAACAGAAAATGAAAACACGATGGCAGCAAAAGCTGTTCTAAGAGGGAAGTTTATAGCAATACAGAGTTAAGAACAAAAAAATCTCCAACAACCTAACCTTATACCTATGGAAGTGAAAAGACAAAAACTAAAAAATATCTCAAACCAGTAGAAAGAAGTAAATGATAAATATTAGAGCAGAAATAAATGAAATAGAAACTTAAAAAAGTACTAGAACAGATCAATGAAACCAGGAATGGGTTCTTTGAAAAGATAACAAAATTGATAAAGCTTTGGTTAGACTCATTAAAAAGAGGGGGGAAAAAACGGGGAGAGAGCTAAATAAAATCAGAAATGAAAGAGTAGAAATAACCATCAATAGCATTGAAACAAAGGATTTAAGAGAATACTATGAAAAATTTATTTGCTAACAAATTAGACAACCTATAAGAAATGGATAAATTTCTAGAAACATAAAACCTTCAAAAACTGAATCAGGAGAATAGGTTATTTGAACAGACTGATTACAAGCAACTAAAATTAATCAGCAATCAGTAAACTCCCAAAAAACAATAGTCCGGGACCAAATGGCTTCACAAGTGAATTCTACCAAACATTTAAAGAAGAGTTGATATCTATTCTTCTCAAACTATTCCAACAAACAGAAGAGGAAGGAAAACATCCCAATTCGTTTTATGAGGCTAGCATTACCCTGACACCAAAAACAGTTGAAAACACTAAAACAAATAAAACAAAAAGAGAACTATAGGCCAATATCTCTAAAGAACAAAGATGCAAAAATCCTCAGTAAAATACTAGTAAACTGAATCCAAAAACACATTAAAAACATTCACCACAATGAAGTGGGATTTATTCCTGGGTTGCAAGAGTGGTTCAATATTCAGAAATCAATCAAATGTGATACATCACAGCAACAAGAGAAAGGATAAAAACCATATGATCATTTCAACAGATGCAGAAAAAGGATTTCACAAAGTACAACTTCCATTCATGATAAAAACCCTCAACAAAGTAGGTTTAGAGTGAACATACCTCAATAAAGCCTATATATGAAAAATCCACAGCTAACATCACACTCAATGGGAAAAAAACTGAGAGCTTTTCCCCTAAGGTCAGGAGCAAGATAAGGATATCCACTCTCACCATTTTTATTCACTGTAATACTGGAAATCCTAGACACAGCAATAAGACAACAAAAAGTAATAAAAGGCATCCATATTGATAAGGAAAAAGTAAAACTTTAACCATTTGCAGATGACATGACAGTATATAGAGAAAACCCTAAGGACTCCACCAAACAACTACTGGAACTGATAAATTCATTCAGTAATATTACAGGGTACAAATTCAATATACAAAAATCTGTTGCATTTCTATATACTAATAATGAAATATCAGAAAGAGAAATTAAGAAAACAGCCCCATTTATAATTGCACCCAAAATCAAAATACCTAGGAATAAAGTTAATGAAAGAGGTGAAATACCTGTACTCTGAAAATTATAAAACATCAATGAAAGAAATTGAAGACCCCAAATGGAAAGATCTTACATGTTCATGGATTGGAATAACAAATGTTGTTAAAATTTCCATACTACCCAAAGCAGTCTACACATTTAATGCAATTCCTATCAAAATACCAGTAGCATTTTTCACAGAACTAGAATAAGCAATCCTAAAATGTGTATGAAAACACAAAACACCCTGAATAGCCAAAGCAATCTTGAAAAAGAAAAACATAGCTGGAGGTATCATAATTCCAGACTTCAAGTTATATTACAAAACTGTAGTTATCAAAACAGTATAGTACTGACACAAAAATAGACACATAGATCAAAGAATAGGAGAGAAAATCCAGAAATAAACCCACAACTATATGCTTAATTAATCTTCAACAAAGGAGGCAAGAATATGCGTGGGCAAAAAGACAGTCTTTTCAACAAATGGTATGGGGAAAACTGGATAGCCACATGCAAAAGAATGAAACCGGACCACTTTCTTACATCATACACAAATATAAACTCAAAATGGATTAAGGACATACATGTGAGACTTGACACCAGAAAAATCCTAGAGAGAACACAGGCAGTAATTTCTATGACATCAGTAATAGCAATATTTTTCTAGATATGTCTCCTAGGGCAAGGGAAATAAAAGCAAAAATACACTTTTTGGGCTACATAAAAATAAAAATCTGCACAGCAAAGAAAACAATTGACAACAAAAAGACAGCCTACTGGGGCACCTGGGTGGCTCAGACATTAAGCCTCTGCCTTTGGCTCAGGTCATGAACCCAGGGATCTGGAATCGAGCCCCGCATCGGGCTCCCTGCTCAGGTATTCTTTCTCTTCCACTGTCCCTGCCTGTGTTACCTCTCTGGCTGACTCTCTGTCAAAAAATAAATAAAATCTTAAAAAAGAAGAGACAGCCCACTGAGTAGGAGAAGATAGTTGCAAATGACATATCTGATAAAGGGTTACTATCTACAATATATAAAGAACTTAAGCAACTCAATACCAAAACGCAAAATTTACAATTTAAACATGAGCAGAAGACATAGATATTTTTTCAAGACATTCAGATGGCCAACAGACACATGAAAAGATGCTCAACATCAGTAATCATTGGCAAACGCAAATCAAAAGCACAATGAAATATCACCTATACCTGTCAGAATGCCTAAAATCGGAAAGACAAGAAACAACAAATGCTAGCAAAGGAGGAAAAGCAACCCTTGTACACAGTGGGAATGCAAAAAGGTGTAGCCACTGTGTAAAACAGTATGAAGTTTCCTCAAAAAATTAAAAATAGAATTGTCACATGATCCATAAATTCTACTATTGGATATTTACCCAAAGAATAGGAAAACAGAAATTTGCAATGTTATTTATACCCTTATGTTCATTACAGCATTATTTAAAATAGCCAAAATATGGTAGCAACTCGAACGTCCATTATAGATGAATGAATAAATACACCCAAAAATGCACGGGTGCATGCACCCACACGTGGACACACACACACAGGAATATTACTCAGCTAAAAAAAAAAAAAAAAAAGAAAATTTATCATTTACAACAACATGGATGGATATAGATGGATGTATATATTGTTTTTTGGTATTGAGTTGCTTAAGTTCTTTATATATTGTAGATATAGAGGGTATAGTACTAAGTGAAATAAGTCAGTCAGAGAAAGACAAATACCATGTAATTTTACTTATATGTGGAATTTAAGAAACAAAACAAATGAATAAAGAAAAAAATGAGAGAAACAAAAACAGACTCTGAAATATAGACAACTATTGGTTACCGGAGGGGACATGGTGGTGGAGGGAGGGGGATAGGTGAAGGGGTTTAAGAGTATACTAATCATGAAGAGCACTGAGTATTGTGCAGAATTGTCAAATTACTATACTGTACACCTGAAAATTGTATAACACTGTATATTACTTGTACTGGAATAAAATATAATTAAAAAATAAATATTAGAAAGCAAAAACAAAAGAACAGGACCTGTGTTACTGCATGTCCCATGTTACTGAATCCCATAAACTGCTTCTTTATGCAGCCAAAAACACCAAAATCTGAGTCTTTCTTCTACACTCTGACATCCAGTTTGTCTAAATCACTGTGTTCTGCCCTAAAAATACAGTGAGCGGGTCAAGAGAAGTCCATGTTTCTGGTTCTCTTCCTGTTTCTACAAATCTTCACAAATAAGTGCTTTTTTAGGAGGGTTAGTGCATGTGTTTTGTAAATTTTTACCTTTGTTTTGAATAGAAATACTACAATTATTGAATGAGCTACTTTAAATTTCATAGATGTTTTTCATATACCAATTAGGGCACATATAAATAAAAAGTACATACATGAAAAATGCTAAATTGCTAAATATTCCCTCTCACTTATAGCTTAAATATTCCATATTAATTTTTCTAATCATAGTCAAAAATTTCATTTATTTCCACATAATGCATTAGTCTTTGCCCTCAAGAATATTGGTTATCCAGGTTTTTCAGACAAGTACTTAATTTTTGTCTATAGAATTTTCTTCTAAGCCACTGAAACCCATTTTTCAAATTTAGATGCTGGTATTACATAAATATGTTTTATTTTACTATACTCATAGTTGGTTTTTTTCTTCAGAAAATTACTTATTGCTGGAATTTAGCCAATAGTACAAAATTACTGGGATGTTTTAACAAGTTGGTAACCTAAACAGTATATATTTTTTCACAGTAGTTTCTCTCTCTTTTATTCAGATATTACTAGAAATTTGACAATTTCCTGTTTCAATTTTTTCCCATGGCCAGACATTGGAAATTCTTTTGCATATTTCGGAGTAATAAGATAGCTTTCCTACTTGGGAGTGTCTTCCTTTCTCAAGTCCCAGAAAGTATTTGCTTGTTGCTTTCACGAAAATTTGAAATTGCAGCCACATTCCTCCAATGATGAATATTTGGTTCACTAATGTCTTATTTATGCCCTGCAGTTCTGCTTCTGTGCTTCTGCATACACAATAACATTTTGTGTTTCAATGCTGAGACATAGTTGAACATTTTAAAAGACATTTAAAATGGTAATCAAACTTGACATGTGTAGTTCCAATAATGCACATAATTCAATTGAAGTAATTACAATATGAATAGCTGAGACCAAGGTCATACATGGCAGGTAATGACAGATCTGTCATAACTGCTAACAGTCTTACGGTGATTGTAAGACTATAACAATTGTGACAATTGTCAGCTGCATCCCACTATTACTAAGACTAAAATTTGCAAAAATACATTTCTTAGTGTCAATGAAATATTCACCTATAATCAATGAAATAAGTTTTTGCATATTTCAGTTAAAGGTTTTATCCTAGAATACAGATATAATTGCTTCTACTCTTAATTTTTTTCTATTAAATCATAGTACTTTTTGTTGAGAATATAGTTGCTCTTAAGTATTATATGTTTGGATATATGTACACTTATACTTCCAAATTTGTCCCAAAGAATCTCATGTATATTTTAAAATCTAAAAGTTCTCTTTGGATATATTTAATAAATAATTTAGATATAAGCTAGGGTTTTTTGTAATTTTAGAGAAATACCAACTTTTTAAAAAGATTGTATTTATTTATTTGAGAGAGAGTGAGCATGAGCAGCAGGAGAGACAGAGGGGGAAGCAGACTCCCCTTTAAGCAGGAAGCCCGGTGTGGGACTCGATCCCAGGACCCTGAGATCATGACCTGAGCCGAAGGCAGATGTCTGACTGAGTCACCAGGTGCCCCAAAATACCAACCCTTCATAAAACATACTCAAAACTAAAGCTATTAATGCACTGATAAAAAGCCTTAAAAATGCACAGCTTTGAAATAAGGATATGTCTATACTCATCTAGATATAACAAGTTTTGTATAATTTATTAAAACTTTGTATGCAATAAACCCCAATGAAAGGAAACGTTTTTTAAGTAGGCTCCACACCCACCATGAACCTGAGGTCAAGACTTAAGCAGAGGCCAAGAGTCAAACACTCAACCGACTGAGCCACCCAGGTGCCCCAAAAGGAGAATTATTTGTTTGTTTGTTTGTTTGTTTAAGAGAGTGAGTGAGTGAGAGTGTGAGCACAAGCAGGAGGAACAGATGGAGAGGGAGGAGCAGGCTTGCCACAAAGCAGGGAACGTGATGCAGGGCTGGATCCCAGGACCCTGAGATCATGACCTGAGCCAAAGGCAGACACTTAACCGACTGAGCCACTCAGGCTCCCCCAAAAGGAGAATTTTAATTTAAACTGTGGGCTGAGGGATTTACTTGAAAATGAGACATTGGAAGGATACCTATCCAAGGACTATGAAATTCATTAAGAAATTTACTTAATGGATTTACTTGCAAGCCATTTCACATGGCAGCCTGTAAAATGAAAAGCAGCAATCATGACAGTTTTTAGCTATGTGTATAACTATCAAAATTATAAATAGTATTTAATATTAGTGAAAAGACTGAAAACTTTTTTTGGTTTCCCTTTCTTATTTCTTTTATCCTTTGGTGCTCTCTCAGTTCCCTTAATTGTCCTACTCTTGGTTCACAGCCATTCTCTTTCACATTCCTTTCATTCTCTTCTTTCTTGTATCCCTCCCGTCTGGTCTTCTCTCTTTTGTCTCCTTTCCATTCATTTCTTATATCAAGTTTAAAAGAATAACAGAAGCAAGTGGAAATAATTTTTTTGAGATTTTGTTCCTTTTCAGTGGAAAAGATTTCACCTCTCCTATGCATTTGAACTTCTTTCCTATACCATTAAAGCGCCATACTTTTCACAAAGGTAAGAGTAATGAAAGGGCAGGGCACCATGTATATCAGTGATTGAACGATTGCAGGAGACAGAGAAGGGAAGAAAGGAAGTAATAGTTTTTTTAGGTCTATTTTATGGAAATATATTTATAAACAGTGAAGACATAGTTCAATTATTTTATTTCAAAATCAGCATCTGTATGAACACCACACAGAACCAGAAGTGAGATATTAATCAGCACTCAATATCCTCCCCCTTCTCCCAGTCTCTCCTCTTTTCACTTCCCAAAGTTAGCTCTTAGCTGGACTTACGCCACTATTCATTAGTTTTACCTGTTTTTAAACTTTACAGTCATGAAGTATGTTTCCCTTTGTATTTGGCTTATTTTGCTAAATACATGTAAGTTCATCTATTTTGTTGCATGTCACAGTCATCTGTCAGATTATAATATTCAGTTTTTAAAAATAACATAATTATCCACACACAGTTGCAGTAGCTTTGGGTTGCATTTGGTTTGGGACTGTTATAAATGAATATACTTAAACATCTCTCTCTCTCTCACACACACACACAGACACACACACACAAATGTTTTGTATATACCCATGAGTAGAATTGCTGGTTCAAAATAGAAGTATATGCTGAACCTTATAATATAGTGCAGAGTTTTCCATTATAGTATCAATTAAACTCCCAACGACAATCCTGGATCTTCCTGATGCCTAAAGGTTGTGCTTCTTTCATGTATTTTTTTCGTATCATTTTTTGTGATGTTCCTTTAAATATATATTTTTTATTTTTATTTTGTATTGTTTGTACATTGTTGATTTTCTGAGCACTTAATATTAGGTTGGAGACTAGAAAATTATTTTACTTTAAAAATGAATGGAAATGATTTTCATAGGTTCACTCTAATCTATTCTGGATAGAAATCGTTTGCAGATGAATGCAGTTGTAAATAGCTTCCACAGATCTGTGGCTCTTAGAAGCTACATATTTAGATATTTAATTAGTCTGAATAATATGGTTTTCTGTTTATAGGAAATTTCATTTTCTTTATTCACTTTTTTGGGTATAATTTTCTCTGATTTTTTTCCTAACTAGTTGAGAAGTGTGCTTATATTATTGAATACTCAGCCTTTCTTCTTTCCTAATACTTGAATCTAAATCTAAAGATTTCTTTGTAAACACAGTTTTCACTGCCTTCCACACTTTTTGATATGTTATGTTTCATTTTGGTAGTTGGTGGAGACTTTCTTCAGAGACTACCTTTCATCAATTTTGGTAAAATTTCCTTAGGTACTCTAAGGAATATTCTGTCAATGCATGAACAAAAGAAGAAGTTCAACAAAAAAATACCAATCACCAAAAAAAAAGAGAGAGAGAGAGAGAGAGAGAGAGAAAGAAAAAAAAAAAACCACACACACACACACACGCAACAAAACACCGGAAATCCTAGAGTTGAAAAATATAGTAACTAAACTGAAGAATTCAGGTGCATTTCAAAAGTAGACTCAACCATGCAGAAGAAAGAATCAGCACCCTGAAGGATGGGATATTGGAAATCAGTCAGAATGAAATAAGAGAAATAAGTGACACAGAGAAAAACAAGTACTATGTGATCTCACTTATATGTGGAATTTAAAAAACAAACAAAAAAAACACCTCATAGAAAAAGAGACCAGCCTTGCAGTTCCAGAGGTAGAGAGTGGGAGAAAAGGAGGAATTTGAGGAAAGTGGTCAAAAGGTACAAACTTCCAGTTATAAAATAAATAAGCACTAGGGTCTGTGATGTGCAACATGACGACTATAGCTAACACTGCTATATGATATATGGAAAGTTGTTAAGACTTCTCATCACAAGAAAAAAAATATTTTTATTGTATTTATATGAAAAGATGGATATTAGCTGAACCTATTTTGGTAATAATTTCATAATATATGTAATTCAAATCATCATGCTGTATGCCTTAATCTTATAGAGTGTCACGTAAATTATTCATCAGTAAAACTGGGGGAAAAAAGATTTATAGGAACCTAAAAACAAAGTACATCCTGTGTAATTTCTAGAATTTATCTGAAGTTCTGTATAATGCCCATCAATCTATAGGAACTTTAAGTAGATTAGGGATTGGTTACCTGGAGAAGATGAAGGGTTGAAGGGAAGCAGGGAGAGGGAGAAGAGCTGGACTAAAAAAAGGTATAAGGATACTTTTGAGGGTGATGAATATGTCCTTTACCATTTTGATGTTGGATTTATGGTTGTATAAATCAAAATATCCAATCATAAACTTTATTTAATTTACTGTGCGTCAATTTTAACTCAATAGTTATAAAAATAAAAATTTAAAAGATATATAATTTTAACATGTGGGTTATTTAGTTATATTCCATTTTACTTCTTTATTTTAAAAACGAGAACTAAAATTATGTAGATTTATTCTCTTTGTAATATGTGAGCACACAAGTGATTTCTACTTAACATAGGTCACAGTGTCTGACAAGTGAAATAAATAACAAACGAGTATTTGTGTCAGATTAACATTTATGTTAGCAGTTACTTGAAAGTTTAGCATGTTTGTTTAGCTTTTAATTCTTGATTCAAGCATATTTGCATAACATTTACTTAAAAACAACCTAAATGCTTGAAATTGCTTATTAATCATTGTAGTTAAGTAGTCTACCTGTATAATTTAGGTTTGTTATTCTGACACTACTGCATAAATTTGCATGGTTGCATAAAATGTCAGTTTTATAGTTGTTCATACACAATTGTTACTGAATTCCTATTGTATGCATATCACTAATACACCTTTGAAATTTTTTTCATTTTATCCAGAGATGTTGCTAAGGTCTAGGGCTTTTTGTAGCTCACCGTGAACCAAAACCCATTATAGACTGATTGCTCTGCTCAGATTTCTCTTTTCCAAAGGAACATTCTCCTGGTAATGAATATTGTGAATCAGAGGAGTCTACATGGCTTACATCTGCATTTCTTTTTGCCTATATGAGAGCAATTTAGTAGTTTAAGCCTCAGTTGTTAAGGAGTAATGGCACATTGCCCAATAGCAGCACATATCCAAATGAGTGAAAATGGATATTCTGATGAGTAACAATACAGTGATTGATGTGAAATACTTTTCTATTTTAAAAGGTCACTAAACTTCAGAACAACATTAATCAGGTATTGGATTTGCAATTAGAGATACTATCACTTTTAAATCCATCAGACATGTGTATGGACAGGCATAATCAATCACACACTGATTGTTTTGTAAAAAAAAAAACAAAAAGCATTTTTATCACCATCCCATTGAGGTCTGCTACAAAAAATAGTACTATAATTTTTCAAAGCACAATGCAGAAATTTTGATACATAAACTGTCTGAACTATAGTATTATGTGAGTCTGTTGGTGATTATTTGAAAAACTTGCCTATTATCATAATTATCAATTCAATTTCATATTATTTTCAGGTTTTTGATGTCTGTGTCAATGAAGTAGTGTTTCCACTTTAATAGCACATTTTTAAGAGAGGGGAAAAAAAAGGGAACTACATAGATTATAAAAAGAACCTAGGAAAAGCTAGAGATATTTAATAGTAAGATTTTCAAGTAATTTTTTAGCATTCTTTTAATTATCGAGCTTTTAAATTTGACAAGTGCACTTTAACTGGTAATCTTAAATATAGCTATTTTACAATTAATTTCTCTTTTCCCTTTGCTTGTTTAAGAACATTAACATTTATTTGCTTTACTTTTATATGCATGACTATTTACATATTTACTATTTTAACAGATGCTTTGGTTACTAAAATGCCATGAAATATATTTGACTTAATATACTGGACGATTTCAGTTAACAAAAATGATTCAATATTCTGCCTGATTTCATAAGATAGACCAGTAGGTTTAAATGTTGTCAAAAGAGACATTCAGCTCTTACAATTTAAGTATTTCAATAGCAGCCTTTCCATCAGATGATTCCAACCTTGAAAAATGAAAATTTAATGCTATTAACATTGTATTTTCAACCCAGTGTTCTGTCTATCTCTTGAACCACGTGCGTATCTGTGTCATAAGTTTTGCTCCACATTCTGTTTGTGGAAACCTGTTCATATGCATCTATGCACAGTAAAAACATGGTGTGAAAAGAACTAGGTTTCTACTTAAATCAAGTAGACTGAGAATACACATCTATCACTCTTCTATTTCAGGTCATTATTGAAATTAGAAAAAATGTACTTTTATGAAAGAAACCATAACATTGTAGAATTAAATTGACCATGGATATTAGAGGAAGAAACAAGGAAATTAAATTTATAAAGAAACTAATAAAAGTTGTCATTCAAAATACATGAAATATAATCTTTCTCTGAGGACAATTAAGACATGCTCCTGGTTCTGAGTCTGCACATCCAGAGTAGTGGGTGAGGCAGTCATTGAGAGAAAAAAATGAAAAGACAGCAATTGGTACTGCAGGGTCCATCAGGATACCCCATACCGTGTCCCACCCTTCCCAAGCCATCTACTCCTTCCATCTCACCGTGAACCTTTCATCATTCCTATATAGGTCATATACATGGTACAGCAAAGGCATGTGGCTTATGGAAAAACCCAAGAATTCTATGTAAATTTACTCCTGAAAGTTTCTGATGTGAACATATAACAATCTGAAAGGAGACTTGAATCAATTTTATGGAAGTTCTCTATCACTTCAATCCATTTGAGATGGTAAAAAGCAAAAAGAAAAAGAAAAGGCAAATGACTCTATTTTACACAAGTGATATACATAAAAGGAAAAAGTAACTACTAAGGATGAAAGATATTAAATTTAATCAACGTAAATGCTTTTACAAATTCATGTTTGACTGACCTCTTGAGGTCAATTATTATTATTTTTTTTTGTCCTAACAACTCTTTATTATTGAAGTATGACTTAGGATGTATACCTGACTCCTAGGACTTTTTTAGGACATCTTTTCCCCCCACTACCATATACATACATAATCCTTTCAACATGATTGGCTGGGCGCATACTTAAAAATATAACTTAAACCATGTCTCTCCTCAGCTCAAATCCTTACAAAGACCAACAAGTCATAATGGATCTTCCCCAACCCTCCTTTACCTCTAACTAAATTTCTGCTGTCCTCGTATTAGCCTGCTTATTTTTTCATTGAATATAGCACGTACACATCTTTCTTTATTTTTCATAGCTATAGGCTATAGCACGTAGCCTATGAGTTTTGTACACCTCGGCAGAGAAGACTCTTCCTCCACGTGTTTATGGCTATTGCCTTCATATCTCTGTTTCATTCTCATCTTTTTTTTTCAAGATTTTATTTATTTGAGAGAGAGATTACAAATAGGCAGAGAGGCAGGCAGAGAGAGAGAAGAGGATGCAGGCTCCCTGCTGAGCAGAGAGCCCCATGCAGGGCTCAATCCCAGGACCCTGAGACCATGACCTGAGCCGAAGGCAGAGGCTTTAACCCACTGAGCCACCTAGGCGCCCTTCATTCTCATCTTAATAGTGGCTTCTCAAACCCCCCTACCATGTACTCTCCATTTACCTCACCATACTTTTTTTTTTTTTTTTTTTTTGAGAGCAAGCCAGTGAGTGAGGAGAGAGGAGCAGAAGGGAGTGAGAAAGAGAATCTTAAGTAGGTTCCATGCCCAGCACAGAGCCCGATGTAGGGCTCAATCTCACAACCCTCAGATCACGACCTGAGCTGAAATCAGTGTTAGATGGTTAACTGACTGATCCACCCAGGCACTATTATTTTTATTCTTTTAATTGTAAATTGTGTGAATAAGGGGGATTGATTTTATTTGCAGTTATATCCTTAGTACCAAAATTCATGCCTAGATATATTAGGCACTCAGTAAATATTCTTAGTGAATTAAAAGATGTAGATATTGCATGAATTTCCTTAAAGATATATTTTGATACTGATTCTACAATTTCATAATTTTTTTTATTTGTTTAATGGTTTGGTATTTGTAACATGCTAATAGAAAATACATATGCATATTTTTAATAGAATTGGGTAGAGAAGCATATTAAAGAATGAGACAGATCTCATTATCTTTCTTCAAAATGATAGATTTGACTACTTAAATACTTTAAATATTTGTAAATCCAAACCATAATACCAAATTCATGGTCCATGAAAGAAATAATAGATAAAATTTATTTCATTAATGATTTTTAAAAGTTCTTCTCTGCAAAAGATATTGTTAAGAGAATGAGAAGACTAACCACAGATTGGGAGAAAAATATTTGCAAAAGACACATCTGACAAAGAACTGTTTGTCTGAAATATACAAAGAACTCTTAAAACTGAGTGATAAGAAAAGGAACAGCTCAATTTAAAAAAAATGAGCAAAAGACCTGGACAACTCACCAAAAGATATACAGCTTACAAGAAGGTGCTCAACATCATAGGTCACTAAGGGATTATAAATTAAAACAACAGTAAGATACTACTATATACCCATTACAAGGGCCCAAAACAAAATACTGACAACATCAAGTGCTAGTGAGGATATGAAACAAGAGCTCTCATCTATTGTTGGTAGAAATGCAAAAATGGTACAGCCACTTTGGAAGACAGTTTAGCCATTTCTTGCAAAACTAAATATATTCTTGCCATATGATCCAGCAATCATGCTCTTTGGGATTTACCCAAACGAGTTAGCAACATGCCCATCCAAAAACCTGAACACTAATGTTTATAGTAGCCTTTTTCATAATTGCCAAAATGTCCTACAGTAGGTGGATTGGTAAATAAACCATGGTGTATCTGGAAAATATAATATTATTCAACATTAAAAATAAATGAGCTATCAGTCACCTGGATGGCTCTGTCCATTAAGAGTCTGTCTTCAGCTCAGGTCATGATCCCAGGGTTCTAGGATCAAGTCCTACATCAGGCTCCCTGCTCACCAGGGAGCCTGAATCTCTCTCAGCTCCCCCCCCCAACCCCGGTTCTCTCTCTCTGTAGCAAAAATAAATAAATAATAACAATTAAAAAAATGAGCTATCAAGTCATGAAAGGATGTGGAAGTAACCTTGAATGATTATTACTGAGTCAAAGAAGCTGTGCTGAAAAGACTGCATATTGTATGATTCCAACTACATCACACTCTCACAAAAACAAAACTATGGAGACAGTAAAAGAATCAGTGGTTGTGGGGGTTAGGAGGAAGGAGGGATAAATAAGTACAGCATAGAGGATTCTTAGGGCACTGACACTATACTGTATGACACTATAGTGGTGGATACCTGTCATTATACTTTTGTCCAGATCCACAGAATGTGCAATCCCAAGAGTGAACCCTAATCCTAACTCTGGATTTTGGGTGATAACGATGTGTCAGTGTAGATTCATTGATTGTAACAAATGAACTACTGTGGTGTGGAGTTTTAATAGTGGGGAGACTTGTTATATGTGGGGACAGATGGTATATGGGAATTCCCTATACTTTCCTTACAATTTTCCTGTGAACCTAAAACTGTTCTAAAAAATAAACTCTAAAAAACACAATTAAAGTAGGAAAAGAAAAATAATTTTAATAACAATCTACACACACACACACACACACACACACACACTCATCCCAATGTGCAAACATCTTCTAAAAACCAGAGAAATAAAAAAAAATGAACAAGATATTGTAAAAACGTACAAAAAATTGTGCCAAAGGAGAGAAATATTTTAAGTCCAGAATGCAAAACAAGTTATGTGACCTTGGTTTTGGAAAGAATTTTAATAATTCACTGCCAACTTTTGCCTCCTTCCCCAATTCCTTCTATTTTTACAATAATACAATGGGTCATTAGCAGCAAGTTTCCAGAAGAACCAAAGTGATTCCCTGTAATGTACATTTTCATGAAACCCAACCTTGCCTTTTAGCCTAATTTCCTGCTAACCTTTGAGTGTGTCTTTTCTTTCTTCAGTCTCCATCAGTAAAGAAAGTAAATGTTGCCATTAGAGGAAGCTGTCAATGATTGGCCAGATGGCTCTACTGGGGATAGAACCGGTGAGGAGTCTGGTATATTAATTTCTTGAGACTGAGATGTCTAGAGATTTGATTCTGTGGTCAGCTCCAGCATGTGCCTGGTCTGATCAGCAATTGGCACCATCCATCTTGGATGTCTGTCCATTTGATTATCAATGCCAATGGCTTGGGCATCTTATCACTTCTGCAGTCTGTTGTGATTCCGAATGGGTAGTAAGGAGTTCTACACTGGAGTCTTTTTTTTTTTTTTAAGATTTTATTTATCATTTGACAGAGAGAGAGACAGAGAGAGAGAGGGAACACCAGCAGGGGGAGTGGGAGAGGGAGAAGCAGGCTTCCTGCTGAGCAGGGAGCTGATGCGGGGCTCAAACCCAGGACCCCAGGATCATGACCTGAGCCGAAGGCAGACACTTAATGACTGAGCCACCCAGGCGCCCCTGGAGTCATTCTTTATAAAAACTCTTAATCAGGAGCATCTGTGTGGCTCAGTTGGTTGGGCATCTGCCTTTGGCTCAGGTCATGGTCCCCAGGGTCCTAGGATGGAACCCAGCATCACTCTCCCTTCTCCCACCCTTCCCCGCATGTGCTTGCTCACTCTGTCTCCTTCTCTCTTTGTCTCAAATAAATAAACAAAATCTTTAAAAACATTTTTAAAAAATAAAAACTCTTAATCATTTGTGCATGTATGATTTTCAAAGTAGTACAGTCTTATTTTACAAAAAGTAAACAAATGTATAACTGAGAGTTTGAAAAAAATAAAAAGAAACAAAATGTGAAATCAAAATATATATTACCTTCCAGCCCTCCCAGGGATTTTGGAAAAGAGGTAGTCTCATACAATCTTGGAAGATAATGTAAATTAGAACTACTTTTTTGGAGTACATTCTGACAATAAGTATCAAAATTTGAGTCACTAGGTCCACTTGTGAAATTATCCCAAGAAGATATGAATCAAGTATGCTAAGATATGTTATAAAGATGTTTAATATAGGATTTCCCATATTAGAAAACTATGGAGCCAACAATTTTGTATTGATTCAATTAATAAAGAAGACCTACAAAATGGAGTTCTGTGAAGCTATTAATAAAAAGTTATATCTGCATATAAAGTTGATATTAGAAATATTTAGTAGCTGGTACAGCACGTGGGCCTATAGAAACATTATAAATAAACATTTGGCTGTCTGATGCATTCTGGGTGAGTTTCAGCACTGAGCTTAACCTTTGACATAAAAGTGTATGTAAGACACATTGTTAAATGAAAGGAGAAGATTCGGTTTCAGAACAAAATAAGTCTATTTGGTCATTTCAGAGTTTTAGCCTATCTTTTATCTGTGATTCCAATTTTGTAAAACTTGTGATACTACCTAAAATTCCAGCCAGCCTTAGTCGAAATAGTACATATTGATATAATTACCCCTGTATCAACACCAGCTGCCAGGAATGGCCAGCAATCCCTGTACCCATGGATGAAAGATGACTCCAAACTTTGCCGTGAAAGAGAAGGCAAGGGGTCAATGCTCCGAGGCAAAGACCCCTTGCTTCTTTGCTCCTGCTTTTATTGGTAGTTCAGGATAATCACAAATCCTTATCACTGTCTCTCAGACACGTGATGTGTGACAAGGGGTCTCCCTGAAACTAGAAGGATCAGTTTACCAGAGATAGGATATGCTAATCTGTGTGTTCTGCTAAACATAGCCTAAGGGACAATGCATACATCTCTTAGATCAGGGGGCTGCTGTTTGGGCTAAGAAAGCTTTGGGAAGGCAACTTCCTGTAGCATTCCAAAGGCAGAGTGGTCCCGCAGGCCTCAGCATTCAAAGTCCTACGCCCTTCTCCCAAACCTTCCCCTCCTCCTCTTTGTTACATTTTAGTAAGCCAGGTATTATGGCTGAGTTCATGCCCTACGTTAACCCCAACAACCAACCTCACCCTCACTGTTCTGCATCCTTTTCCCCCACTGATTTAGCACAGAGTATCTCCTGTTTTCTTACAATAAGATGTAAGAGTTTGAGTAAATTTTAATTTCTTGGGACCCCTGGACCTTTGCTTTCTAAAAGAAGTTAAAACCTGAAGCTAAATGAAGATTTGTCCTTGAAAGCCAGCCTCCATGTCAGGTGTATAGAAGCCTTTTCATAAGGTCATCAGGGCCTTGGTGGTTCTGAAAAATCATGAAATTCAACCAAAATTTATGGGATAGGAGGTCAGAGAGGATAAATGGATGGGAAGAGCACATAGATACTTCTAGTGATAATGCACAACCAATTTTACTAGTTTGTTTCAGGAAAAAAAAATGTGTGTGTGTGTGTGTGTGTGTGTGTGTGTGTGTGTGTGATATATAATAATACCATTTTAACAAAAGTCAGATATACTAATATATGATAAAACATGTGGGTAATTTCTTCTCTGGCCATTCAACTACTTTTCTTTGATGATCAAGTTAATTTCATTTTAGTAGCTAAAGGTAGATCTCAGTTATAGATGTTAAGCTGTACTTTCCCATGAAAATAGAAAAGTGAAAAACACTAAGTGATGGGCAGGTCTGTTCCCCTTTTCAGCTCTGAAGCTTTCACCACAGTCAAGCTGGATCTTGCCTGCTATTTGAATAATCACTAGATGTCTTTAGGTATAATTCTTTAGAGTCCTCGTCAAGAATACTAACCATGTGACTTCAACAATAAGCAGGTCAAAAGATATAAACTTCAGTGGTTTTCACAGTATTCTTCAACCAGAAATGAGAAAATCTGTTACACAATTTCCCCTGAAGGATCTAGATTAATCTGGGCATCTGTAGAACCCAGGAGGCCTGTAGAGATTCAGTGAGAGAACAGATTTGGTGGCTATATATCACTGAATTGAGAGTCTACTAATTAAATCTCCCATAAAAGAAAAACTATTAGGCTTTTGAAGAGCGCTATCATTTATAAGAAGTTGCCATTTGGGTGTAATAAAAAAGTACATCAATAATTTATTACCTACAAATTTTAGGCACATATATTTTGAATTAAATTTAACTTACAATTTTTAAATGCGAAAGTAAATTTAACTGCATTTGAAATGCCATTTCAATATCTACCAGATATTTTATTATAAATAAGAATATTTATATATCACACACAAGAATTCATCTCTTCACTAAGATCTTACAGTTGTGTGCATCAAAGAAAAATATGCAAAATACTTGAAGTAATTTATCTGAAAAATTAAAGCACACTTTCAGTCCTTGTTCTATGAAAATACTAGAGTATGTATAGCTATCTCAATTGATATCCACTGATTAGCCATAGAATAGTGAATGAATACCTGCTACAACAGTCTCCTTCCTTTGCCTGTACTTGCATTATTTTCAACATGATGTCACAGTGACCATAGAAAATAACCTAAAGACAAAATATATAGCTCCTCATTTAAGATCAACTTATTTTCTTGTGATCTCTATTCTACCTATAATGAAAAGATGCAGGGAATGCAACCACCTAAAAATCAGACATACCTAATTTCAACTTGTTTCAACTTGGACATTTTTTTTTTCTTACGTTGGTATAATTTGAAAGACTGCTGGGTGCTCTCTGTTCTCTTAGCCATAGAAGCTGGCAACTTGAAGGGAAAGAACCCTTTTAAAATACTTGAAGGAAATCTTATTTCCTTGCTTTGAATCTGTGGCATTTTGGGCTGCCTCTGGGAAAAAAAAATGCTGTGTCTCTGTTTAAAGAATACTAGGGAGTGGAGCATAGGACAGCAGTGATTTTTCTAACTTTGATAACATTCTGTATCCTATGCAGAGAATTTTGATTTTCTGTATCATCATTCAGAATATGTTACAGTTTTTTATGTATACTGAGTATATACACACAAAATATATGAAAGAATACTGTCATACTGTCATTTTTTGAAAGGGAAAGCAAATAGGAACTCCTGAATGGGATGCAGTATACTCTATTTTAAATTGGAACATTACCTTCCTTATCAAGTGCTATATACTAAGTATCCACATTATATGTCTTGTCTGTACCTGGCTAAAGGAACTAAACAGAAATTCTGCTTCCGTCAGTTGATAATGTAAACTAAATAACAGGGGTGTTGAAAGGTATATAAAGCTATACGTTCAGAACAAATTGTGCAAAACCTATGAGACAATTAACTGCATAGTTTGATGTTTTGTATCCTTTACACAAAATAAAAAAGAAAGGACAACACAATATTTCATTGTTATTTTTCTAAACGTATTTTGTGCCTGTGTTGAAAGTTTAAATTGTCTCAATGGGCATGAGTTCCATGCTGCTTGAATATTTTAAACTTTCTTTTCTTTCATATACACAAAAATACTATCATTCTCTATTACTTTGTACTATACGTTTTAAAGTCTATATTTTACAAGGAGTGCATTGTGTGATACCAAATTTGACAAATTACTCCATCTTGTAGGCATGTTAAAATAATGTTATATTTTTATATGTAATTTGTCAAAAAAATTCAATTACTCGGGCGAACAAAGATGTCATTATGACCGCAACAAGTTGTGTATGTTCTTCAAAGAAATCAGAAACAAGGGGCCTTTATTTCTTATTCCCTATGCTTTTATACAATGCCTAAATAGTTCTTGAATTTAATTTGCAAACTCCTAAAGCCAAAAGAGAGAAGTATCTCATTGTTTTGAATTTTGAACTTATTTCTGGGCAAGAAGAGGGTTTTCTTATTATATGCATTTAAATGCTGCTGTCTGCATTTTTTCTATATTTCATAGCTTTGAGACAGATTTATAATTTAATGTCATTCATATAATTATTTGAAATGTTTTGACAATGTCGTGATCTTAAAATTTAAGTTTTACAACTAGTATCATTCTTCCTAAATTTATATGCCACTGTTTAGGAATCCTCATTCCTGGTTTTTATATTTCAGTTTAAAGGGTACAGAACAAAGCATCAAGAGATGGAGTCCTGCTGTAAAAAGTACCTTCTACTCTTCATTAGAGAATTATATTTAGGAAAATACTTAATATAATAATACTAATTCTTTTTGTCCATCTTTAACTTTTTCTATTGAAAAAAATAATTTAGGGGTTCCTGGGTAGCTCAGTCCATTAAACATCTGCCTTTGGCTCAGGTAATGATCTCAGGGTCCTGAGATCAAGCCCCGCATCAGGCTCCCTGCTCAGTCAAGAGCCTGCTTCTCCGTCTCCCTCTGCTGCTCCCCCTGCTTATGCACTCACTCTGTCTCTGTCAAATAAATAAAATCTTAGAAAAAAAAATAATTTATCCTGACTTTTTCTCCTATGTCAACATGTTCTAAACAAAAGCTTTGGAGAAGAGATAATAACCCAGAAAGTCAGGGAAGATACAAAGTGTTAGGATAGGATAACTGATTTAATTGTTACATTCATCAAGACAAGTGCATTTTGACTACCTGGCCTTCCTGCTCTGAATAATAGTTATTGATCATCAAGCCAGTCAATTCTTGCTTCTTCTCAGTCTTCAGTTCCCTACATGGAATTTCTTAAAAGACAAGAACCTCAGTTAGAAATAAATGCCTGGCCTTTACAACTTCTACCACCATTTGTTGGATATTAACAATTAATTTGTTCCTTCTATTTCTGGAATACAACTGAATGTGACATACTTTTCCACATTTTTAAATCAACAATCGACATCTTTGAAAGTAACATAGTTTCAGCTGCTTCGGAGAAGCTAACTTACTCAGAGGGCTCCTGTGTCCTTCCCCAAAGTGGATTCTATTTACGTCTGTGGACCTACGCTTTATCTAAATCATATTTCAAATATGACAAACATCTTCCTGGCAGTTTCATACGATTTGGCAATAGGAAAAAATAATTATATTTATGTAGAAAGAAGGGGGAAAAAAGCAGAAAAATAGTAGTGCTCAGTATCAGCAGAAGAAATATATATATATAGGGCACCTGGGTGGCTCTGTGGGTTAAAGCCTCTGCCTTCAGCTCAGGTCATGATCTCAGGGTCCTGGGATNTGTTATCGCCCGAAGCTCATAATACAATGTGTTGCAAAGTGTTGGTACTCGCTCAAATTTTTTAAGAATGAAGCTGAAGTAACAGAAGGAAGTGGTCAGGTGGTGGTATTCCCATTTTGTTTGGGAGAAAGATTGAGAGAGAGAGGAAACAGATGCAGGTTAAATCACTGTTTACCCAAATGCTTAATTTGTCCAAAGTCTTAATTAGTGGTTGGAACCAGGATTAGGTCCTGAAATTACTGGGTTGTTATCCATCATCATCTTTTTTTTTCTCCTAGACCATTCTGCAAGGAATTAGTTAACAAAGTGTTATCGTAGACTGTTATATATTTATGTATATATATATATATATATATATATATATATATATACA
>LNAC01000169.1:1917954-1979763 GCA_002007465.1 Ailurus styani | reverse complement strand
AGAAGCACAAGCAGGCAGAGTGGCAGGCAGAGGGAGAGGGAGAAGCAGGCTCCTTGCTGAGCAAGGAGCCTGATGCGGGACTCGATCCCAGGAGTCTGGCATCATGACCTGAGCCGAAGGAAGCCGCTTAACCAACCGAGCCACCCAGGCCTCCCAGAAGAAATATTTTTATATAGCTTCTTTACTATCAGTAAAAAAAGTTGTTGGTCATGAACATTGTAGATAATATCTTAGAACTTTTTTATGCCTACTTCTGGTAGTAAACTGTGACTTAATTATTGAGCAATGTTACTGTCATTATTGCATTTCNTTTATTTATTCATTTGACACAGAGAGAGAGATTACAAGTAGGCAGAGAGGCAGGCAGAGAGAGAGGAGAGAGGAGGAAGCAGGCTCCCCGCTGAGCAGAGAGCCCGATGTGGGCCTCGATCCCAGGACCCTGGGATCATGACCTGAGCCGAAGGCAGCGGCTTTAACCCACTGAGCCACCCAGGCGCCCCATTATTGCATTTCTGCTTGTTTTTTTTTTTCTCCCCTATTACTCCTACTTGTGATGTAGTGTGGTTATTGTTCCAAGGAGCAAATAAATTGAAAATAAACAAAGAAATAAAATAATTTTAAATCAATTTTGTTTTTCACTCAAATTTTCTGTGAGAATAGGCACAAGCAATATTTCCATAAATATATGTTTTCTATAAAATACTATATTGTACATATAATTTTTTCTGAGGGAATGCATGCTTATGTATCTTTTTCAGGTAAGATATATTTTAGGTCTTCTGAGAAGTCCTTCTAAAATGTATATTTTTCTTTAGTAAATCTATGTTAGTTGTATTACTTTTTTTCAGTTTAATATCAATGCAGAATCCAAACACAGTGGATAATTTACCCCTCCTTACCCTGTTCCACTCACATAGAGCTAAATATAACCAAAGGACTGAAGAGGTAATCTGGTATTTGAAAATGGTCAGAAAATATAATAGAGAATACTTGAATTTATGAGTAATGACATTTGTGATATAAATCATTTGCTATATTTTGTAAGCTCTAACGATATCCTGAGAGTCTTCCAAGGCTTTTACCCTGGCAATATTTTTGAAAGAAAAATAAGTCACACACATAGGTAAATTTACATTAGACATACTTAGAATAATATGGGTAATAAACTAAGCCAAATATTTTAAAATATTGATTCATATACATGCCTTCTGCTATAGCACTCACTGCCTTTATTTTCAGATTATGTTCATAATTTTATTAACAAAATTAAATTTGTATTGGTCTCATTAACTCTCAGCTAGAGATTCAACCGTTATTATCTTAATGAATTTGTAATGTTTTCTCAGCGCTTAACCATAATGGAATATACTTATTGTGATGGTTAACTTTATATGTCAACGTGACTGGACCATGAGATATCTAGATATTTGGTCAAACATCATTCAGGGAGTTATACCATTGGATCTCCTGGGTCTTTTGCTTGTTGACTGCAGGGATTTCAGACTGTGGGAAGGGTCAGCCTCCACAATCATGGGAACCAATTCATATGTATTTTTTCAAATACATTACTAAAGAGTAAAATACAGGAAAATAGCAACCATGGAGGATATATTCTAAAAATGAAGTATTCTAAAAAGAAGTAAATTTCCAGCAGGGGGCAGGAATAAAAGGGTTTTATTATATCTGGCTTTATATGACACTGGTTTTAAAGGGACATGTATCAAATGTAAACAGCAAACCTATTTCTTTCAGACCATGAACAATTTGATAATTTAAATCAATCAATTAATATATGTCAGGCCCCTTCTATTTGTCATACTGTGCCAAAGGCTGCAGAGGATACCATCACATTCTGTACCATCATATAATTTAAAAGTACATTGGCAAACATAATGTTGGTAAATGTCAAGGCATCTATTCTATTCCAAAAATATTGCTGTGACATATGAAGATAGAGAAAGGAAATTTTTTCTAATTTATTTGAGACAACTATTTGATGACACATTGTAGCATGATGACAACTTGAAAGAAGAAAGCCACAGGTTTTAAAAAATGAGTATATCATCTGGAAGTTTGGTGGGACTGGACAAGAAAGTAACTTAATATAGGTTTATGCACTGAAACTGATATAAGAAGGATATGGAATAGACAGTGCTTTTTGTAATTCTTTTCTTGCCAACTCACTGCACCTGGTGAGGGGGCACGGCCTTCAGAAGAGGCAGGATCCCTTGATAGTCTCAAAAGCTCACCATTTTATCTCTGTCCATCTAAGTCAGTTGTGGTAGGCTTAACCCTCTCATCAAGTGATTGATTCAGGCAGAGACAGACATTACAATTCTGGCCACTGAGATATGAGAGAAAGGCTTTTGGATGCTTCCTAGAAGTTTTCTTTCACTCTTATTTCACATAAAGCAGTGATGATCTTTTTTGCTACTTTTTGCCATCCTATGAGGAAGGAGAACATCATGAAATAGAGAAAAGGCAGGAGACAAGTTCAACTGGAACTAGGATGTTGCCAAGCAGCTAAAACAATAAATCTCTGAATTTCCCTGACTTTGGACTTCCTATTATATGTAATAATATATCTCATTATTTCATCCAATCTGTCTGCTTTCTCTTATGGAAGACAAATACAGTAATTGAATTGTTAAGTAATGGTCCCATGATGCTTTTCAGTGAACAGTTTGTTTCTTGATCATTGTGCTGGCTTCAAGAAAACAATGAGAGAGGGGAAAAGGCTTCCCTGTATCTATAGTAGAAGAAACAATCTGACAGTTTATGGGCTAAATCCTACGCAAAATTTCATCCAGTATTATCCATAGGAAATTTCACATAAAAAGCTGAATTTCTCTCCTCTCTTAAAAAATGAGATTCAGTTTCACTGAGTAACTTCCTCTATGGCAACTTGGAAGAAAATAGCTAACATTGGGTCTCTAAATTCCTTCCTTCATCCTTTGGGAGGAAGTACCTAATCATCCCAGTACCTAATCTGAAAGGCTGCCTGCTCCTGTGCTTGCATTGCCCTCTGAATCTATGTTTTTTCTTTGTTTTGTTTTCTGTTTTTATTTTTCCTGGGCATAATTTATTTTTTTTTGTATAGGTATAAAGTAGAATCTGGAGATAAAAAATTCAGAAACGGTAATGCACCATTTGTGATAGGAGAGCACAAAACAAAACCTGTTTGTCTGGGCAGGTGGTGCCAGAGAACCACAGCTGGCCTTGGGCCTTGCCTCCCTTTCAGCTCCATCCCCTAGGAGCCCATTTGGAGCTCAGCCCTATTCCTAGGGCACCTGCCTGCACAGTAGTCCACCACCTTTTGACCCCCAACCAGAGCCCTTTGTAAATACGCTAAGGAGCTTTTAAGTTCTTATCTAAGTTTTTATAGAACTTGATTGGTTACTACACATGAAGCCATGGTTTGGATTTATGGGATGCAGCTGGATTAACAATGAAAATTATCAAGTGATTGGTATAGGTGATTCACATAGGCCCTTTAGCTACATGGCAATCTGAAAAGAACCCTAAACTAAGTGGCTTCCTTGTATTCAGCTATACTGCATGCAGTTGGCATTTGTCACTTTGAAATAAAACTATATGCCAGAGTGCCAAAAGAGACTTTTGGAAATCTAAAACTTCTAAAGGATGATGATAAGCTTGTGGCTGTTTCTTGGTTGTTTTCATTCTTTACTAATCATTAGCAAACATTAGTGTTGGGGAAAACCTCTGACTTGCTGGATCTGTTTTGACAACTCAACCATTTCTGGTGATGCATTAACAATTGGTTAGAAATAACAGACTGAATGTAACTTTTCAGTACAACAGAACTCATGTTCTTGGCAGTTGTACGTTCAATTCTAAACAGAAGCCCCTTTTTCTGTCTGTAAAATATTACTGCAAACTGGGTGCCTGGGTGGCTCAGTCAATTAAATGTCCAACTTCTGATTTCAGCTCAGGTCATGATCTCAGGGTCATGAAATCGAACCCCGCATCCGCTGAGATTCTTTCTTTCCCTCTCCCTACGCTCCTCCCCACTCTCTCTCTCTAAAATAAATACATAATTTCAAAAAAAATATTGCAAAGTTAGAGGATAGTTTTATGGGACAGTACTGTAATTCATGATATCCACGAAAACACTGATGTAACTAACAGACTTTTGGTAATATTACCATCATAGTCATAACACTGAAATATCTTATTTCAGTATTTTGAGGAGAATCTTAAAGTATTCAATGAACTCTGTCAACTGATCTAAGCATTAATAACAACAGTGCTGTTGTAATGGGCAGTACTAACAGTAAACACATTCCAACCATAGCAAAAACAAAGCAACAACAATAATGGCAACTAACATGATGACAAGATTATATCAGCAATGCTGTGCAAATACATAAAGTTTAAGTTAATTAATTTCATGATGTACTATGACTTTAATATTCCTTTATTGTTTAACTCACATAATCAATGCAAGAATTGATTAATAATAAAAAATGGAAAATATGTTGTTTATAGCAAATTCATTTTGGTTTCTAAAAAATCAGATACATAAGAATAAACCAAAAAGCAATTTTGAAGAATTATAAGTTATGTAGAAGGTAAAAGAAATTAAAAAAAAGACATATTGAAATAAATACTGAGATATGTTCCTAAATGAAGAACCATATTTGTCAAGATGATAATTTGTCATCTGAATAAAACATTAATTGCATTTAAACTTTAAATGCCTCTGCAGAAGTTACATTCACAGAACTTAAGAACACTTGCAAAATTTAAATAAAATATTGTTCATCATGGCATTATCATCATCTTCATTGTATTTTTTTAACCTACTGGATATCTTCATTGTGTTAACCTACCAAGGCTGCCATAATGAATACCACAGACTAGATGGACTGAACAACAGAAACTTTTTTCTTACAGGTGTGGAGACTGGAAATCTAAGATCAGGATCGTGGCAGAATTGGTTTCTGGTAAGGCCACTCTCCCTGGCTGGCCTACCAATGCCTTCTTACTGTGCCCTCACAGGCCCTTTTCTCAGTATATCAACTCTCCTGGTATCTCTTCTTCTTCTTTTAAGGTCACCAGCCCTTTTGGATTCAGGTTCTACCCTTATATGCTGCCATGTAGCCTTACACTACCTTAAAGGACCTATCTCCAGATACAGTCAGATTGGGGCTTAGGGCTTCAATTTATGAATGCTGGGGGTGAGGTGGTAGGGGGCAACACTTTAGTGCATAATAATCAACATCAACATCTTCATTTAAAAAAAGTATTATGGCCTTGTGAATCTCTTTTTTCTTATTATAAAATAGCATGTAATTATTACAAAATATTAAACAAAAGATATATAAAAGGAACAACCTCCATGTTATATCATTCCTCAAAGTCAGCAGTACCTATTTGATATTTTCTCTCACAAATCCTTCTCTTTGAACTGATTCCATAATCTGATTTGTGTTATAAATGTTTCATTTTTTTATCAGAATTACCTTTTCTAGACAGTAAACACTGATATATAGATGTAAATGACACACACATATATAGATATAGATATTATATATAGATGTTTAGATATTATATATGGAGATGGGAGACAGGTAATTCAAAAATTTCCATAGTATTCCATTATGAAATAGTACAAAAATTTATCTAACCAATTTTAGCTGTAGAAATGGACATTGTTACAGGTTGGGTTGCCCTGAACACTCTGAGGTCCAGGTGCATATGCAGGATGTTTATAGGTTTAGACTCCCTCAGTCAGTGCCTACAGAATGTAAGCAGAAGGAGCAGGACTAGGAGAGGGAGAAGCTTAGTTGTGAGCACTGTACATGAAGTTCTCACCTAAACCCAGAGACTTGGAGGTTGAATGGCACTTCTGAATAGTCCTGACCCGGCATTAGAAAGCAGAACTTTAACCGCCACATTTATCAGTTATTGAATGTGGGTTGCCCCTTGAAAGGAGGTGTGACTTTGGTTGGGATAATTTTCTTTAGTCCAATAAATCCCTATAAAGGTTAAAGGCAGTCATTCCTAGAGGGGAATCTAGGTGGCGAATCACAGTTTACACCAGCTTACACCCCTTGTGACATTTACCTCCTATTAGTCTAAGTGGTAGTAACTCCAAGACATAAAAGGTGACCATGCAAGAGCTAAGACATTCACAGGTTTACAGAATCTTAAAAAGAATAAAAAAAGTGATTCCTTTGATAACAAGTTAGTTTTCTTTAGAAGTTAAAAAAATGTTGCAGTCACAGAAATATACCTTAACTACACTTAGTAAAGACATTGTTTTGAACTGGTATTTAGAACTTCACACTAATATCTGAATTTTTATAATAATTTTCACTAAACGGCTTCATAAAAGGAGACAAGCACCAAATATTAAAACAGCATAGAAAAGGATAGTGAAGAATGCTAATCCATTCATTCGACAACAATTACACATTTGTTAAGAATCCACCAATCTCCTAGTTTCTGAGAACACAATAGTGAAAGAAAATGCCATTTCTCTATAATTTTATAACCCAATGATAGGAAATAGATAAAGATCAGGAATACTTGGATTAAAGAAACAAATTCTTGTCTGTAACTTAAAAACAGTAGTTCCCTAATCACAAATAGGTTATAGTCATCAACAATATGGACAGAATATTTTCAGAAAAGAAGGTGAGTTTACTTTTGCCAGTTATGGTCATAAACTGACATAGCAGCCTCCAAGCTACAAAAATCAAATGGTAAAGGGAAAAATAAGACTGATGAAGAGACCTTAATGAAACTTCTGACAGTAAGTACCTTATATTGGTTGAGGGACAACCTGTAGAAATCCAGTCTAAAAAATAATCAAACATACATACATACATAAATGAAAAAGTAAGAAAGAAAGGAGAAAATAATTTTAGTAGGACATTAGAGGCTACACAGTGCATAGGGAAAGATTTCATAGGGAAAGATTTTATAGAATTAGATCATCCAAATACCTAAACAAATAAAGTATTAGGTAAAGCCCCAGGTCCTTGAAGGAGAATGACAGAGATGTGAGCTGGAGGAAAGTATGGGTGATAAATGGTTTACGTTATTAGAAGCCTGGGAGCACAACATCCTGACCTTGTGGCTTCCAAGACTTTGGGGCTGACAGATTAGAACCACCAGTGTGGAGCATGTTCTTCTTTTCTACCTCTGCCCCAGGGTAACCTCTAGGCTCATTATAATGCATTTGCATTGCAGGTAGAGCCTCCCACCCACGTCCCAACCCCAACCCCCACCCCCACAGTAAAAGGCTGCCATGAGAGTTCTGGTACTTGTAGGGTCAAAAACTTCCCCTCCCAACTGATGGGAGGGGTTCCCCAAATGATTGAAAGTGGCTTCTATTAGAGAGCACCCCACTGAACTGTTACAGCTCCTCCTAGCTCAGAGAGATTCAACAAATATCCAATCCCCAGACAACATAGGGGCTGTTCCTCCTCCTGAAACCTGCCCCTCTCCCACCTGGAGAGTGTACTTTCACTTTTATAAACTGCTTTGTGCATGCTACTTTCCTTCTGTCTGTCTTTATTCCAGTGCCCACCCTCACCCAAACCTTCTTTTGGGGAATCCAAGGACCGACATCTCCATCCACACAAGGCAGACTCTCCCACAGGTAACAAAAGGACCAGGTAAATTATATACAGTTACTATAATTATCAAAATGTCCAGTTTTTAAGTAAAGTTATAAGACTATGAGATGTATATAGCCACAGAAAAGTGTGATTCTTATACAAGAAAAAAAGCAGGCATTAGAAACTATCTTTGAAGGAGCCCAGATGGTGAACTTAGCAAACAGACTGTAAAGCAGATTCTATAAATATGTTCAAAGAACTGAAGGAAACTATCCCTAAAATATTAAAGGAAGGTATTATGACAATGTCTCATTAAATAAAAAAATCTATAAAAAAATAGAAATTATTAAAATAATCAAATAGATATTCTGGAGTTGAAAAGTACAATTCCTGAAATGAAAAATTCACAACAGTACAGCTCGACAGTACATTTCGGATCACAGAAGAGAGCTAGAGCAAGCCTAAAGATATATCAAAACATGCTATGCAATCAGAAGAACAGAGAAATAAATGAGGAAAAATGAACAGAGCTTTCAGAAAAATGTGGGACCCCCTAAGGACTCCAATATACAAGTAAGGGAAGTTCACGAGAAGAGTAAGTAGAAGAAAATTATTTGAAGCTACAATGACTGAACACTTTCCCAAGCAGTTAAAAACATTGATCTATACATCCAAGAAGCCACCACAAAGTCCAAGTGGGATAGATCCAGAGAGACCCATACTCAGACACATCATGGTCAACATACTAAAAACCAAACACAAAATCTTGAAAGAAGCATAAGAAAAATGACCTATGTACAAAAGGAAGCACAGTAAAATCAACAGCTGATTTTTTATCTGAAAACAATAGAGTCATGAAGCAGTGGGGCAGAATACTCAGTATTGAAAGTAAAAATCAAAACAAACCCCCCCAAAAAANAGAGTCATGAAGCAGTGGGGCAGAATACTCAGTATTGAAAGTAAAAATCAAAACAAACCCCCAAACAAAACAACCTATCAATCAACAATCTTATATCCAACAAAAGTGTCTTTCAAAAGAAGGTAAAATAAATACATTTTCATATTAGAAAAAAAGGCTGAGAGGGCACCTGGGTGGCTCAGTGGGTTAAAGCCTCTGCTTTCGGCTCAGGTCATGATCTCAGGGTCCTGGGATCCAGGCCCACATCAGGCTCTCTGCTCAACAGGGAGCCTGCTCCCTGCCCCCCTCCCTCTGCCTGCCTCTCTGCCTCCTTGTGATCTCTTTCCCTCTGTGAAATAAGTCAATAAAAAAAAAAATCTTAGAAAAAAAGGCTGAGAGAATTTGTTGCAGAGAGAATAAACTTATAAGACATAATAAAGGATGTCTTATGAAAATTCTATGTCTAAGTTTACTTTTTTACATGACTATGGCCAAGTGTTATAGCACCATTTGTTGAAAAGGCTAGCCTTTCTCCCCATTCAATTTAAACATGCCTTTGTATCTTTAAACGATCAGATGACTGTGTGAGTCAGTTTCTGCTTTCTCTGTATCAGATATGTACTTTGCAAATAATCTTTCTATGAAGGCAGAGTTGGATAGATCAAGTGCAATTTGTCATCTGAATGTCTTCAGTGGTGAACATTATGCTGAACATAAGTAGTGAAGCATAGTTGATAAAGTTGTTTCTAAGGGGTATGGTTTTTGGTTAACAATTTTGATACTGCTATGCATGTGTACTGGAATAAAATAATTAATTAAATGGATAGCAGATGGAGGGAGCCAAGTTTCTCACTATTACAGTTGGTGTATACAGATAATAAGAGGAGGGGGCTCAATAATAAGAGGAATAGGCTATCACGATCCAGATGTTAAAGGGTCAGAGTGAAGACATCAGTATTAATTCACATTTTGCTTAGTGCTGATACAGACTGTTCCATATAGAAATATTTATAGATATTAGTTAGTATGCTCACATATATTTCCTTGCTAAATCAGCTAACAATGCCTAAAAGCAAAAACATGCTGGTAGGAACAAGCATACCTACCACAGCACCTAGATATTGGTTTATAATGTCATTCCTGAGTAGAAGAAACTGGGGCTCCCTGGAAAAATTGTTTATTCTAGGACAGAACCAAGAAATAAACAAGATGATGCTGGAGCATCTTGTGGTATCATAAAATGAGGTGCTCAATGGACACACACACACACACACACACACACACACACACACACACACACACACACACACAGATGATGGGGATACTTCAAATGGGATACAGGAGCCACTGGTAGAGTTTATGATAGACTAAGCTGGAATAATTTGAGCCACCAAATAAAGTATTGGTTTATTTTCTAAAATATAAAATAAACATCCACGAGTCTATACTGATAGAAACAAGTGAATTAACACACAAAATGAGGATTCTAGACAAATCTCCTATGCAAGAGAATTTCACATAATTTATGTTAATATTCATTACTCAAGGAGGGGAAATATAACTCCCTACTCTTTGAATGTAGAATGCACATAATAACTTCCTTTCAAAAAGTGCAATATTGAAAGTGGGAAAAAGGAATGACTTTACAGTGGAGTAATCTTATAAACACCATCTCAGCCAGGTCATCAAGGTCAACATTAACAGTGATAAGTTATGCTAATAGTATATACACTTGATGTGATGTGATGATAGTAGCACATTACTGCTGTGGTCTGCCTGCCCAGAACACAGACTCCCTGTCGAATCGTGAGAAATATATCAGAGAAATCTTAATTAAGGAACGTTCTAAAAAAGATATGACCATTACTCCTCAGAACTATAAAAGTCATCAAAAACAAGGAAGATCCGAGAAATTGTCACAGGTATAGGAGCATAACGAAACATGCTGACTAAATGTAATGTCGTATTCTGGATGGAATCCCAGGAAAGAAAAAGATAACAAGTAAAAACTAAGAAAACCTGAGTAAGGTAAGGAGATTAGTTAGTAATAATATATAATTGGGGTGACTGGGTGGCTCAGTCCATTAAACATCTGTCTTCGGCTCAGGTCATGATCCCAGGGTCCTGAGATCAAGCCCCACATTGGGCTCCCTGCTCAGCAGGGAGCCTGCTTCTCCTTCTCCCACTCTCCCTGCTTGTGTTCCCTCTCTGTCTTTCTCTGTCAAATAAATAAATAAAATATTTAAAATATATATATATAATTATATGTTCATTAATATAAAAAAATGTACCATACTAATGTACGATGTTAGTAGTGGAAATTGGGTGTGCAGTGCTTGAGGAACTACGTACTATCTTCAAAATTGTTCTATAAATTGATTAATATGCTAAACTAAGTTTATTTAAAATAGATATACAATATAAACATCAAATAGTGTACTGTTACGGGGATTTGTGGTTTGTGAAGTTAAGAAAGATTTTTAAAATAGGCCTGACAGCATGACACACTGACATGAATTAATAAATAATTTAGTCAGAGGTCCTGTGTTTGAATCCTGTTTGTCCATTTAGAACTTGGCAACTCTCATTTGTAAATGGTCTTCCTCTTTTTTGAGCTATATCATCTAATAATCCATCATCTATCTTTGAAATTTATTTACTTATTTATTTTTAACGATTTACTTATTTTAGAAAGAGAGCATGTGTGTGCACCAGTAGGGGTAGGGACAGAGGGAAAGAATCTCAAGCAGACTCCCCACTGAGCACAGAGCCAGGCATGGAGCTAGATCTCATGACCCTGAGATCATGACCTGAGGTGAAAGCAAGAGTCAGTTGCTTAACTGACTAAACCAGCCAGGTATTTCAGAAATTTATTTATTTTTTTTATTCTTAGGCAGCAAACTCTGTGTAGTCACATCAAAGTCTAATAATGCCTTCACAAAACCAAGTCCAAATCTGCCAGTACCTAGCTCTTGGCATTGGGCAATCAATTAACTTCTTTGGATTTCACATATTTGGTCTTTTAAGAAAATGTGCTAATGGCTGAGGCCCTTGACATTAGCTTATGTCTTACTTACTTATCAATTATTATTATTATTTATTTTATTTTTTCATTTTTTTTACAGAGAGAGAGAGAGATCACAAGTAGGGTTGAGAGGCAGGCAGAGACAGAAAAGGAAGCAGGCTCCCTGCTGCCCTGCTGAGCATGGAACCTCATGCGGGCCTTGATCCCAGGACCCTGATAGCATGACCTGAGCTGAAGGCAGAGGCTTTAATCCATTGAGCCACCCATGTGCCCTTATCAATTATTTTTTAAAAGAATATCCCACTGTAGAAAATGTCAAATGCCAAAATGCTATGTCAATAAAGTTATATTATTAAAACAACCAGATATCTTTCAAGAGTCAGCTATAAAGTCATCTTCCAGGTTCTTTAAAATATATTTTTCCCATGTAACTAAGGGTTAATTGTCTCTCCTTCCTTCCCTCTCTTCCCCTACTAGAATGTATACCAAATTCAAGAATATTTACTGAAGGGGTTCCTGAGTGACTCAGTAGGTTAAGCATCTGCCTTCAGCTCAGGTCATGACCTCAGGGTCCTGGTATCGAGCCCTTATCGGCAGGGAGCCTGCTTCTCCCTCTCCCTCTGCTTGCCACACTGCCTACCTGTTATCTTTCTCTCTCTCTCTCTCTCTCAAATAAATAAAGTAAAAAAAAAAGAATATTTACTGAATATAAAAATATATTTTAAAAGGCTGTTTTCAATCAGAGGAAAGACTGGACAAATCAGGCCAACCAACCTAAGCAAGATCATGTTTTCATTAAAATTTCCAAGGGGAAAATTTTAGCCCCATATATCTTAGAGCTTATCAAGGACATATTTATGATCGATCAGGGTTTGGCATAAAGAGAAATAGCCATAAAGAAATAAAGTTAATGAAAGCAGAAGGAAGGAAAAAATAGTAACATAAAAAGACAAATTAATGCAATAGAACTTAAGGAAAAGAATGGAGGAATTAACCAAATCCAACAAAAAGTATGCATTTTTGAAAGAAAAAAATATTAGATTCCTGCTTAGCTGAGACCATGTGGCCCTTGTCTGTAGTATTTTAGAAGTTGATAAGGGATAAGTAAGTTTATAAGATATAAACAGCATCCAGCTAAGTATATGCTTTGATGATATGCCTGTGTAAGTAAGATATGTGTAAAGTCAATAGATTAAATATGTAGTTTAATCAGCAAATTATGTAAATTAACACAAATAAAATACATTCTACAACTTATGATCAGTAAAGCATGCAATTCCATTAGCCAAAGTAGGTACATTTAAGAGAGTTAAATATGCTCTTAAATCAGCAAGATTAAAAAAAAAAAGGAAGAAATCTATAAAACTTCAGATTTGGAACCTGTGCTTCACCTTGAATCCTGAAGGTATTGGCAAACAGGCTCCCAACCATGGAGAACCCACTTTTATGGAACTAATCCTCACTTGGATAGCAACCAGAAACCGAAAAAATTTAAAAAGAAAACTCAGAAACAAAAGTACTTAAAGGCAATGGTAAGCAACCCAAATCAGTAGAAAATGGCAGAAGTGAAGGCACTGAGTGAGGTTTTGTTTTGCTTTGTTTTGTTTTGTTTTGTTTTAATGGCTTTTCCCTGCCCTGAAGGTTCCAGTTGATACCATGAGCACTAAAATTTAGGAAGAAACTTACAGTCTTACTGTCTTAAACCAGAGCAGAGTTCAGGGCTCCCACAGCCTCTAGACAGAGAAGGAGGAAAAACGTCAAAGAACTGAGCCAAGAAATGGAGTTGAACATCTGTGTAAAGACAGAATATAAACTGTGTATAGACCCAAAGATCTGGCTGAATCTGGACCCTTCTGTGTGGGCGGTAGAGGCCAACCAGCCCAGCTCCAGGTATTAAGAATTAGGTAAGAATTACACAGAGATTTCAGCTGCTAGCAATTGAAAGAGTTTGGAGTTTGAATTCAGACAATCTCTATGTTATTTTGTCCACATTTCTAGTATATTTAAACCACACAATAATTTTACACAGAGTCTAGTTTACTCCTGTATATGTTTAATACTCACATGTCTATATATATTTCTATCCCTATTCAGAAAAGACCTGGAATAACTACTTCTAAATAGGTATGAGAAAGAATCTGCATAAAACAAAAATATGTTAATGTGTTGACTTGCCAGGTGGCAGAGGGTAAAAAAAGGTTTTCAATTTTTATGTCTAGTAATATATTGTTCTTCAGTATTAAAATTTATTAAACAGTTGTTTTCCTAAAAGCTTTGCCTGTGTGTTAAAAAAAATACCAAAATCTTCAGAAACCAAAAATTACAGCAGAAAAATTACAAGTTTGTATCTAATTCAATAAAACCACATATAAGTACAACGTAATTATTTTTCTTATCTGGGTAGTATTTGCACATAATATGTTCAAAAGTCCAAGGGATTCTGGGTCATGAATAATCTGACAAAAATTACATATCTTTAACCCACTGAGCCACCCAGGCGCCCAAAAATTACATATCTTAATACACAGGAAATGTTATCCCTAATAAAAAGATGTCAAAGAGTTGGTTACTCACTAGCACTGCCTAAAATAATAAAAGGAACAGGGGTACCTGAGTGGTGCAGATGGTTGGACTTCTGAGTCTAGGTTTCTGCTTGGGTAGCGGTCTCAGGGCCCTGATCTCAGGTTAGGGATGGATCCCTGAGACCAGCTCCATGCTCAGCGTGAAGTCTGCTTAAGACTCTCTCTCCCTCTCCTTCGGCCCCTTCTCACCCTGCTCTCTCTCTCTTCCTCTCTCTAATAAATAAATAAAAGGAGCAACAAACTGATAAATTATTTTGTGTATATAATAAATATGAGTCATGGTTTCTTCTCTTTATATTTTCTTCTTAAATACATACAGGAAGGATGTACATGTGTTCGTTTGTTAATGTTTTGTTATATTGCAGCCTTAAACAATAGTATTGTTTTTAAAGAAAAATAGTCTATTTGAAATAGACTATTTCTAGTATGAACTAAATTATAATAGATTTAATATAAATAAATAATATAAATATAATAGATTTTATTAAATCGGTACCAGTGGTTCTCAACCAAATGCAATTTTGTCTGTAGATATTGTTGGTTGTCACACCTGGGGGTAAGGGTGCTCCTGGCATCTAGTGGGTAGTTGCCAAATATACTGCTAAACATCTTAAGATGCAGATCCCCAACTCTGAACAAACGTTTGATCTAAAATGTCGATAGTGCTTTGGCTGGTAAGCTTCAGACCCCAAGACACAGTCAGAGTATTTTGCTTCCTACAGTGTTTTGTGATATAAGAAAGAACATGCTCTACTGATACAGTAACCATCAGTGCCTCTGAAGATAGAGTGCCTGACTACATCTTGTCACACTTTGGAGAGATGATCTAAATGTTATAAGCTTCATTTTCCTTCTCTATATAATGGGATCCCAGAGCAGAACCTCTCTCATAGTTTGAAGTAAGAAGGTTCTACTTGAAATAGGTCGTAAGCATTGATTGTGGTGAAGCTGCCATGAACCGAGGATTTATACTGAACTGCAAACCTGCATGGACATTCTATGGTCTTGATTCTTATCGTAACATTTTTTAACAATTGTCTTCAGGACATTTTATTTAAAGAAGGCTTTCTTATCATGATCTAATTAACTATGCTTCAAACTCCTACCCATTTAAAATATTCAATTATTACAGTTTCAGTTTGGGATGCATAGATATATAATCCACTTACCTCCCTGCAGTTACATGGTAGCTATTCAAAAATAGATTGAATGTTTGCCTCAGGCTAGAAATGCCATGCAGTGGTGGTTTTGGATCAACATCCTGCATATAACTTTGAGTGCTGTCTCTTTAATAAGATGTTCTTATGAAATGGCAAGGAACCAGTAACAGGAGATCTAAATGAGAGTACTGACAGTGACATGTCAAGAACATTTGGTCCTTAAAGAAAGGAAGGCACAAGTATTCTGGGCATCTCTGGAAGGCAGTCAGACGAGCAGTGGGCACACTGGGACCCATTATGTCCAAGAAAATCATAGTGGAGAGTAATTTCTATAGGCAATTTGTAGGTAAGGTTATCTAGTCCAGGAATAGGATTGAAAAAAGAACTATCAGTATCAATTTGGGAAGAGATGTGATTAACCATTCAACTGGAGTTGAACTGATGTATTAAGAAATACTTTTATAATGTGGAAAGTCAGAAAAATAAGCAAACTATGAGGTAATGGATATTGTCTGCCTATTAAGATATTTCTAGTTATTTTTGACAAGTTTCCTCGGCACTGCACTTGGCATTACTTACAAATCAAGGTTAACGTTGAATCCTCACAATTCATATCTTAAAACAATTGGCCGGCTTCACAGCATTACTGATAATGGAATAAGAATATTGTTTGATTCAATATTGATTAATAAAATGTGTTTTTAACCTTTTTTAAGATTCAGCTAGGTGCTGTATATGCTGTGTACAGGTTCTTTTTCCTTTTCTTCTTCTGTTTTTAATCTGTAGTAGGGTCTGTTGGTCATGTTTTGATTCTGGGGTCTTCGGTCTCTTTGACTTGAGACATTGAAGAAATCACTATAAGTGACCTGAAGCACATTTGTTGGAGATTCGGTCGTCTTATATATAAAAAGTGGATAATCTAATCTGATAAGTACTGAATTAAAATATTGGAAGAACTTTATAAATATAAAATACATATGACCATTAGATTGTCATAAAACTTGTGTACGTAATGCCATTGTCACTATTAGCACTAATAGCAAAGGCTCACCTTCAGACAAGCACCTCATAATCATATCAAGTTCATATAGGAAAAAGCAGTTGTTTTACTTTCTACCACCTCTCTTTAAAGACAAAATAATTATAGTGTTGAAGTAAAACATCCAGGATCACAAAATTAATATGACAGATTTTAAACACAATCTGCCAATCTTCATATCTGTGAGTCTAATTCCATAATATGATAATGAAATTGAATATTATATCTATAAATACATACAATAAATATTTTCTTGAATATCTGTGGACTGCAGAGATCAGCAGTTATCAACTCGAAATTACAGTATCCAAATACAACACTGGGGCAGTCGTTACTGCTATTTGCCAAGTATCCCTAATTTTCCTTGGGGCATGTAATAAAATTGAATTCCCTAATCTTTTAGTGTTTGAATGTAGTCATGTCCACGTAGTTGTGAAAACCAGTCATTTCCAGGCTACAGTATTTAAGTGCCATTGTAATCTGCTCTCTTCAGACAAGATTCACAACATTCAAGATGGTAGTTTCTTCATCTTCACATGTTTCATAGGGATTGAATGGAACAGAAACCTCTCTAAATATCATAAGGCATTTAGCATGAGTTAGAAAAAAATATTATTACAAGCCACCAATATTTTGAGGGTTTTTTTAGCCTATTTTGATAGTAGAAACACACTCCATTTACACATCCAATTCCATACAACATTTAAAAGTATTAGCTATAATTCTACCACTTCCTTTCATGTTCAAAAAGAAACATTGAATCCATGTGAGGAAGAACATTCCAACAGAGGAAATCCAAACCCTAATCTCATTTTTTTTACAAATAGATTATTCAAAATTATTATTCTTTAAAAATGCCAACATATTGTGACAAAGTTCAAAACTGATGAAACCAAGATATTGCAATTGAGAAGTTGATATAAATAATACAGTTCTATGTAGAACTTGTACTTTTGCTTTGATTTTCAGCAACTCTTGCGTATAGATAACATATATTATCATTATAAAAGAATCAAGCTATACATAATAATTCAAAGCAAAAAATGAAGTTCCTCCTTGATTCCCTTTCTACTCATCTTCTTCTTTCCAGTCCTCTTACTGTGAATTTATATATATATATATATATATATATGTAATTATCTGTAATGTGTATATATATATGTGTGTGTATATATATGTGTATATATATATATATATATATATATATATATATACACATTACAGATAATTACAGTTATTTTTCTTTATATAAATGCCATCATTCTACCTGTACTGTTCTTGGACTTTATTTCATCTCTTAAAAATATACCTTAGAGTTGTTTCATGTTATTATTATAGGTCTCCATCATTCTGTTAAACCTTGTCATAGTTTTCCATAGTTTGGATGTACCATATTTTATTTAACCACTGTCATATTGATGAGATTTAAGGAGCTTTTATTTTTAACATTATAAACAAAGCAAAGCTGGGTTGCACACCCTCTAAATAAATCTTTGTCTGATTTTATTCTGAGCTATTTTAGCCTGATGAACCTCACGAGTTTTAACATTTCTGTTATGCCTTTCCTCTGAAACATTTTTTATATAACATAGAATTTATACCTGAGTCGCTTGCAGATTTGCCATATGCCCTTAAACACTCTGCACCTCTTGACTTAAAAAAAAAAACAAAAACCAAAAAAACAAAACAAAAAAACCCCAAAAAACAACTAGATTGATTATTTTTAATTCTTTTATGGTTATTGAATTATTCACATTTTCTTTTCCCTAGTTGAAACAAACTTAGTAAAATATTTTTTTTTCAAGTGGACTGCCCATTTGTCTAGATTCTTAAGTTGCCATAAAGTTGCACATCTTATTCTTTTATAATTTAACTTCCTATCAGTACTGTATCCTCATTATCATTACAATTTTTCATATTCTTTTATTTTAATTTTTAATATTCAAAAATAGTTTGTGCACAGAACTTGGAGGGTTTTTGAAGCTGTAATTAAGCTGCTTTTAATTTATTTTGGCCTTTGAACTGTGGTTGGATGCATTTATCTCAATGTTACATAATTCTGACATCTATGTTTTTGTAAATATTCTTCATACATAAATGAAAACTGTACTTGCAAAGTAGCTTGGAATCACATTTTTTTTAATTTCACAATTCTTTAGCTACTGCAACATTAACTTTTTTGTGTTCAGTTTATCAGAGAAAAGAATATGCTGATATTAAATTTGTCCCTGTGTAGGGTCTTATTATTTTCCTACATAAATTACATGTATTTTTACCTCTTCATTTAAAGGGATGTGGTGCTTATTTAATCACTTTTACATGAAAAAGTCAACTCTTTTAATTTGCAAGTTCAGGATGTTTTCCGGCTCAGGTACAATTTAATAGATTTTGATCTGGATTATTTTCTCTGATCCAATGTCCTAATTTCAACTATAAAAAGATCTTATTTTTCTGGTTTAGATTTTACAATTTTTATCATCCATATGTGTCTTACATTAACTAATCCATTTGAATTATTTCTTTTTGGGTTTTGCTTTCTTTTCTGGGAGAGTAACTCAAGTTTACATCATAACAATCATATGGTTTACATCATAAAAATTATTTGATTTTCTCTTTTACTGGTTCTACTTTTGCTAATGAAAACACCAATTTCCTTTCTATTTAACCACTTAAATTTCTTTGTATTTTATACTTTTCTGATTCAATTTTTTTTTTCATTTCTGTCTGTCTATTTTTCTAGTATTCATTCTTGAAACTCAATTTTCTTATTCCTATAGAGACTGTCAAATACTCTTGCTAATCTTTTATTCCATTTTCTATAGCAAATAAATTACATAGATCTATCTCTTTGAGACTTTAGTATAATGCTCATTGTATACAAGGACAGCCAACCATCTTTCTTACAATTACACAGAACATTGGAATCTATTATGATATGGCATTATAATGTCAAAAGACTTTCAAAGTGATTATACAATCTAATTTTTACTCTGTTAAATATTTTTATGAAATAGCCCCACTTAATCAAGAACTATAACAGGCATTCATGGATAATTATATTTAATACTAATAATAGTGGAAATGTATTTTTTTCTTAATTTACAGACAGGGGAACTGTGGTTCAGAAAATTAAAGTGACTTGCTCAAGATCTCTTAGCCAGTATTAGGAAAAATTTCAGAGTCATAAAACATAACCTTGTCTTTATTCTTTCTTTGTATCTCATGAAGTTATTCAATAAAAGTGATTTTACAGATTATTTTGAGAAAAAAAATGGGTGAATGCAAAGATAAATATTTTCTTTGTCTTTTCAAGACAATAGTATTAGCATTTATATAAATGTTTAAATTAGAATTTTATTTCAAAATTTTAAAAAGTTGGTTATTACTTTTATTATCTTTAGTATTATATATTTAAATGAAAATATAAGGTGATAAATATTTTTCTTTGACTAGAATTCGTGGAACTGAAAAAAAAAAGTGTTACCAAGGAATAGGGATTTAATATTTTTAAAAATAACACTTCAATATTCATGATGATTTAAACTTTTAATATATATGCTTAAAGGAAAAAACAGTATAGAATAGTTTAAATTAAAACCATGAAAAGCCAATTTTGTATGAAGAAAATTGTGTTCATAATCAAAAATGGCCAGTTGCTTTGTTTTTAGAATGTTTTAAAGATTAATGCTCAAACTTATAAAGTGAGTTAAGTATTAAGTATAATTCTAACATGGTAGTAAACCAAAATGCCTTCAACATGTTTACCTACTAAACAAATGACTTTTAGATATTTTAGTGCATAATCTTTCTGGTTTTTATTTTTCTCATCTCCAAAATAATAATAATTGCTATTTCATAATGTATTGTGACAATTAAGTTAGTGCTTAACAAGTTTATGATATTATGAATTTCAGTAGACAACTAGAATACATATTTAATTAATTATTAATTTATCAGTAAATAGCATAAAAAAGCTTTAAATATAGTCAAGAACATGGTATGCTAAAATACCAATAGGGCTAACTATGATGCTGTGTTTATTTTTCATTTATGTATTTATTTATTTACTTATTTTAAAGATTTTATTTATTTGAGAGATAGAGAGCACAAGTAGGCAGTGTGGCAGGCAGAAGGAGAGGGAGAAGCAGGTTCTACACCAAGTAGGGAGCCCGATGCAGGACTAGATCCCAGGACTCTGATCCCAGGACCTGAGCTGAAGGCAGCTGCTTAACCGACTGAGCCACCCAGGCGCCTTCATGTTTTTATTTAAAAGTGAATCAGATAATGAATAAGAATAAACTGTTAGTTTTTAGAATATTAGGTTGGTAGGTTTTTCTTATTCTTACATATAATGCAAACAGCAGCAAATTATACCTTTGTTATTATACATTAAAATACTTGTACTTTAACATAATAAAATAATCAATTAAAATAATTTATATATACACTATACTTATTGATTATATAAAAAAACTATCTGACGGTCATGGTGAGAGTCAAAATAAATATAACCCTTACAACAATTAATTATTAAGGATTTCAAAATACATTGGTGAAACATGTTGACAATTTGTTATGATATGGAAGCACGTTTAAATGGAAGAACAAATGCTTTAGAGGACTTTTTCCTTGAATGACATATGACACTGTCAGGGAGAAAAGGTGAAATTTGCCTCTAGAACTGAGGGGCAAAACATTTAGCATGAAGTAAAAAAGATAAAATCATTTGAATGTATAACTGGTCAAGGTTAAATCTGAAAAGCTAATTCTCCAAAGAGCTAAACTTAGGTCAATCTAATTTTTTATGTATAAAGATGATGAAAAAATTATACAATATCTTCAAATGGCTTTAAGCCATTTCAAAATCAAAACATTCCTCTACCCTCCCCAAGTAGTGCATGCCCTGGAGATATACTGCAAAGGCATGGCTGAAGTGGGCCGTCTTGGAAAGCAGAACACAGTTCTCCAGAATGGTTTCTATGTGGGAGAATACTAAATGATAATTAGGCCAGGAAGGAATTAAAATCTATCTGTGTTCATAGAAGCTGTTCTACTGCATATGTATTGTCTGCAACAGTTAGAGGATTTAAAATTTCTTGAATTTGAGTTAATGTTAAACCACCACTATTTGCTCTAGTGTGTTTGGTAATACATTGCAAGTCTGTTAAGTCAGAGTTTTTCACGAGGTCATGAAACTTATTCCTTGGTTTAAAATAAGCATATTACCTAAATAATTCTAGGCAGAACAAAATCTATCTGTTGGTTTGCAAGTTCTTTATCAGCCCCTCTAGGTGGAAGGTAGGGAGAGACAAGAAGGAGATCGGTAGGTGGCAGATTTAATAACTAACAGAACTTACATACAAGATTTGCTAGGGCAGCCACAAGTTGAGTAGGTCTCCTAGTCATCTACCTAATCTTAAAAGTTTATATTGTGGCTTTAACTGGGTTCAGTCTTGTATATTGTCTGGATAGTCCTGAGGTCTCAAGTGATTGCATCACATCATTATCTTAAGGCTATGTCCTTGGAGGAGCCTCTTGGAGCAGGAAAGGCAAGCAGAATGCATTTTCAATGATGGGGAGTAGGTAAGGGGCCTCCAATTGCTGGGGTCTAGCTCATGAGTTAACCTATGGTCACACTGTCTCAATGACCTCCCCAACACTATCTTATTTTACTACTTTTAGGTTTTATTATGAGAAGGGAAGCCAATTGAATATTTTTAGCACAACATATACTTGAGTATCTGTTATCTATGGCTACATAATAAATCATGCCCAAACTCAGTGACTTAAATTGGCAGTGACTATTTTTTATGATTCTGCGAGCTGACTGAGCTCAGGCTGGCTGATTTTCTGCTCCCAATGTATAAAGTGAGATTACTTTGATTGAATCAGCTAGATTCCCAGCTGAGGCGGGAATGTCCACCTTGTGACCTCTAACAGTTTAGTCTTGGCAGGGGCTTTCCCATTGCATGATACCTAGCTTCCAAGATGGAGGAGCAGAAGCTAACAATTCTCTTAAAGGTTGAACTCAGCTATTCTGAAACATCACTTTAGTTTCATTTTATTGAATATAAGGCTGGCTTAGACTCTGCCACTTGATACAAGTGGTGACATGTGTGTACAGAATTGGGAGGAATTACAGGTTGCCCTCTTACAAGACTTCCTACTACTGAGCAGGTACAAAAACAAAGAAGGAAGTTGCTATCTTGGGCATAGTCATTTTCAAATTATTTTTCTTTGGAGGCCTGACATGAAACATGAGGAAAACAAAATATAATTAAGATTACCTTTATTTTTGAAATAACCTTACTAATTATTCTGATTTCAAAATAATACCCTCTAATAGAAAAATCTAATTAAAAAATGGAAAAAGTATAAAGAAGAAATTTTATCTGTAGTTCCATCATCTAATGGTAATCACTGTTAATTAGCATTTTATTAAATGCCACTCTAGAAATGGTACACTATTTTCAATTATAGAATTATAATGATTAAATTAAAGATATATAATATAATTAGATATTTTCACTTTGTTGCCTCTAATTGTAATGTTTAAGAATTTCACCTTGTTACATAAGCCACCATAGAAAAGAAATAAAAGTATAGTATTCATCTATTATGTATGATGAGGAAATTATCACCTTCATAGAAACTTTACTGTAATTTCATGCTTTTCCCTTAAAAGTCTTATCAGCTGGACCATGATTATATTCCATTTTTAACTTTCAAAAATCTAATTATTATTATTATTTCTGAGAGAGAGAGCAAGCATGCACATGCTTGGGGTGGGGGCAGAGATATAGGGAGAGAGAAAATCCCAAGCAGGCTCCATGCCCAGCATGGAACCTGATGTGGGGCTTAATCTCACAACCCTGAGATCATGACCTAAGAGGAAATTGAGTCTGGTGGCTCAAAGGATTGAACCACCCAGGTACCCCCTAATTTTTATTATTAAATATGCATGCTCAAATATTGCCATTCTTATCTTTAATTTTAATTTTTCAAGTTTGCTTGTAGGTTGCTTCTAAAAATTGAAAATCAGTAGTGGGATTTATGATATTTTTGCAAAAACAAGTCAATTGTCTGGAGCAATAGGAAGCAAATTCAATGTTAGACACTATTTCTATGTAGGATAAAAAAAAGATGATCTAAATCACAAAGTTGAATGGATTTTCTTTTCTTAGTCAACAAAACTTTACCACATTTTAGTTTGCTTTACTACTTGAAAACTTTTTCTTTTTTATATTCTTGTTATTTTTCTCACATTTTTCTAATTTTTTTTCTTTTTGTACATAGGAAAGATATATGTCTTCATCATACCATTAATATCTTCCAGGTTCAAAGTTTTAGCATATTTGAAATGGAATACCTTACTTCTTGAATAAATTTTTCATAGAATGCACTAAATTCTTTGTTCACTTTGAACCTTTGTTGTTGTTCTTGTTTTTACCTGATGTGCAGCTGTCATTCTGGAATTTCTATTTGGCATATAGAATAGGTATATAATGTGTTGGATTGCTTATCTTGTTTTTGTGTCGTCCTTTTCCCTTGTGCCAGATTATGTCCTCAAGTAATATTTTTTTTCTCCCCCAGAAAGAGTTGGTAAGATGTAAGTATTCTGATCTCTTATGTTTTTTAAAAAATGGTTTTACTTTACTGTTACAGCTTTTTGTTAGGTTGTCAAGGTAAAGAAAGTATATGTTCCAAACTTTTTTGTCTCAAATTTGAAAAAATTTCCATCACCATAGTGAATAATAAATTCACTACTATTGATTAGATGGCTGGTTCTAATATGATAATTTTTCCATCCAGGCTCTGTGTGAGACACTGGATCTCAATAATAGCTAAGATATCCTTTATTGTGTATATGTGTGAAACAAGTAACTAGGTTCTAGGCATCTATAGTCTGTCAGGTTATGATTCTGGATCTAATTTGAGAGTAGATCACAGAATATTTTCTGACAAATTGGTTGTGGAGTACAATAGAAAACATCAGTTTTAACCTTATGCTTTTTGGTCTAAATAGCTAGAAGAATCTATTTGCACTTTATTTATTTAGATAGGAATGAATAAAGAATTTTTTCTTTATTCTTTAAAGAATCTTTAAATCCTAATCTTTAAATCTTAAAAAACTTTAAAGATTACATATATATATAAGATATTTATATCTCTATGCATATATATATATACATATATATGTATATGGAGAGAGAGAAGGAGCTATTCATTCATTCAACAGTTATTTCTTGAGCATCTGGTATTTGCTAAGCATTTTTTTGTAGGCTCAATTTTGTTAATATTGAGTTGTCTCTTGACATCCAAGTAGAGTTCATGTAAAAGACCTTGTCTTAAAATATAAATTTGTAAATCATCATCATACACATGTATTAAAATCTGGCTTCATGTGATCCACTAAAGACTAAATATAACTAGAGAAGAGGCCCAAGGACGGAGCCCTGAGTCACTCTGATATTTAGTGATCAGGGATATAAAAGACTACCAAAAGAGATTGAAAAGCAGTTGCTTGAGTTGTAGAATTTAGGCATGTGACCTGAAAACCAGATATTTTAGGAAAGAAGGTGATCAGTTTTCTCAAATGCTATTGATAGGTCATTCAATATGAATATTGAAATATGACCATTAGATTTAACAATATGGTAGTGTTGAGACATTGATAAGAATAGTTTTGATATAACAGTGGAAGTAAGTGACTTCACTGGGTGACTCAGTCAGTTAAGCATCCAACTCTTGGATTTGACTCAGGTCCTGATCTCGTGGCTCATGAGATTGAGCCCCACACTAGGCTCCCTGCTCAGCGGGATTCTGCTTCAAAAGAGCAGTTCAACCTCTGCACAGAGTGTGGGCAATTGACACAAACAAGCACAAAAATTAGTTAGGAGGATATTGTCTCTCAATGGAGAGACAGTAATGGTTTGGATCAATGATGTCAAGTTTCATTAAGAGTGTGGAGGGCATGCCCCTTCCATATTAAGGGAGAGCTCTCAGGAAAAATGGCAGTGCCCATGATAAATGATGCCAGGACAAAGGAGAAAACCCTTTAAAAAGTAAGAGGGAGTGTAAAACTGGCTACATATACTAGAGAAGTGAAGAATCTGAAGAAGAAGTGATAGAAATATAGAGAAATCAGATAGGTTTTATTTCCCCTGTGAATTCTCAGGAAGGGGCAGAGTAAAATATTCACTGGGACATCAGGGATACTGTGCTCTGTGGACACAAGACTATGATGGCTCCTGTTGGCAGTTTTCCTCAGGAGAATTTGGAGAGATCACACAACTCTGGGGCAAAACTTTCTTCAAACTGAAGATGATAAGCTATCGGTAGGTCATCATCGGCATTGTAAAAATATAAAAACCAAAATACAAAATAAACTGCAAAGTCTTCATTGTGTTTTGAATACATGAGGTGATGAGTTTTAAATACATATCTGGTAATATCTAGCTACATGTAGAAGATTACTTTCCTTTCCCTCAACCACATTCGACACTATCCTGCCCATCCAGCCCCAACATTAGCTTTGAACAGCAACAAAAGCATTCTTATAGATGATACTCAGGACCAGTTGGACAAAGACAGACAACAACTACACATTCCTTGCTCATTGCTTCCTTACAAACTTCCTGGAGAAACACCATCTCCAATATGATTTTATTCACTGCTGACAGTTGAATACATTTACCTCAGGTACTCATTTTGTTGTCCTTTATAACCTTCTCATTATTTCTCTATCTTACCCTCAGGATAATAATGAGCCAAAAACTTACTTAATTATGTCTGATAAGTATAAGAGTAGTGTGAGCAAAAGCAGTATATTCAGAAAGAAGAAACCCCACAAATTGTCAAGTAATATTGAACATAATAATCAATCTGTAAAATTTTTGTTAGTTTAAAGCCTTTTTGGGAATCTTTTCTAAAACATGCATTCACTCCCTTTTCTTAAAAAAATCTCTTCTTTTACTCAAACATTAACATTCAGGATATATTAATAACCTATTTCTGCTTTAATTCAATAAATTCTGCTTGCTCTCGAAATAACCAAAGGTAACTAATCAATACCCCTTGATGTAACAACTATATTTTAATAGTTTTATTTACTATATTAAAAAGCACAAATATCTATTTTACATATATAATTACTTCATTTGTTTACAAAACTTCCCTTCATATATAGTACTGTTCCTATGGAAACCTGCATACACAAACTGTACCAAAATGATTTTACAATACGCTATTTTTATTTTTCTCCGTCATTCTACTTTTATTTCTATATGTTCAATATAGAAAATTGTTATGCCGCATGTTTGGTCTCCTAGTGATACAATTTTCCATGAGACAGTAGGAGCTTAACATCACAGTAGAAGAGGAACAGAGCAACATATGGTCCAACACTTTCATGCTGGGAAGGGACAGCTTCACTCTGTGAGGAAAAGAATGGATGGAGAGCTTGAACTACAGTTTAGTCTAGGGTCTTCAAAGGTGAAAAGAAGAGACTCACTGAATACAAATACAGAGAAGCAATAGATTCAGTTTGAGCAGAGGAAATCCACCCTTTTAGTTGTTTGTTAGTCAGATTTTTTTCCATTGTTTCATCTAGTTTCCTGAAGAAAGTCAAGACTTTTAGAAGCACATCAATTTCTCCTATACACTGTCATTATATCTGAAACTATTTGAGAATGCTTGAGTAATTATGCCGAGAATTTTTTGTGGTTGATATCCCTTTTGGGAAATAATGGAGGTACTGGGTAATGACTTGAATAGCAATTGGTATATTTAATTAAAATATTAAAAATAGGGCGCCTGGGTGGCTCAGTGGGTTAAAGCCACTGCTTTCGGCTCAGGTCATGATCTCAGCGTCCTGGGATCGAGGCCCGCATCGGGCTCTCTGCTCAGCAGGGAGCCTGCTTCCTCCTCTCCTTGTCTCTCTGCCTGCCTCTCTGCCTACTTGTGATCTCTCTCTCTCTCTGTGTCAAATAAATAAATAAAATCTTTAGAAAAAAAAATAAATAAATAAAATATTAAAAATATCTCAGGGGTGCCTGGGTGGCAGAGTCGGCTGAGTGTGGGACTCTTAGTTTCCACTCAGGTCATAATCTCAGGGTCCTCAGATCAAGCCCCGCATCAGCCTCCATGCTCACTGGGGAGTCTGCTTGAGATTCTGTCTCTCCCTCTCCCTCTGCCCCGACCCCTGCTAGTGCACTCTCTCTCTTAAAAAAAAAAAAAGAAGCTGATTTCTTTCCATTCTTTCTATGAACTCACTTCCTCCAATCTTTAAAAAAGAAAAAAGAAAAATATCTCATATCAGCTTTTTTCTTATAATAGGAATAAATAATACTGTATACTATAAAATATTGTGTAACTGTTTTAAAAAGTTGCAAATATATATATGCTCATTGAAAAAATACACCATTTTATAATGGGCAAGGTTTAAGCAATTAGTTCAACAAGGGTTAACTTATTCATCGTGCACATATGGAGTAGGCTCTGTACATATTTTGCATTTAATTATCATATTTAATCCCATGAGCAATCCCAAAGGTACATATTAATCATACTCACTTTTTTGTAAGAAAACTGTTTCTAAATGAAGCTAAATGTCTTATTCCAAGTCGAAGAGCAACTAAGTGGAGGAGATAGTTGAGAACTCTCTGAACCCAAAGTTCATTGATTTCCTTTTTTATGACACTGCTTAGTGGATCACTGTGATACCTAACAGGAAGCCCCCATGACATTCTTTTGAAGGTGATAGCTCTAAAATAATTCACATAGATATAATGTGTATATGTATATACACACATATATGAATCAGAGCTGTGAATGTATGTTTATGTATATATGTCACTTTATAAACTATATGTTTCTTACGAAGATATTAGGAATTAATCTTACTGTGATTTTTATTTTGTAGCCTGTGATGATTATGATGATGAAAGTTCTTTGGTGAACAAAAGTCCTAATTGTACTATATTCTTCATCTTGATTGTATCTGACTTCACATAATAAATAATAGGCAATAAGACAAGAGCATGATGATAATGGTGTATAGAATTATATATTTGAATATTTAAATTGATTACTTTTGTATAATTAGTGGCAATTTATTTATACAAACAAATCCTAATCAAGATCTTGTCACAGGGAAATCTAATAATGCTCCTGACATGTGACCTCTGTTTAAGAAAAAGAATTTGGTCTTGGTCATTGTTTTCTAATCCTTTTCTCTCTAAACACATTATAAAATAAAGTGAGCATAATTAATTAATTGGCTCTAGAAATCATTTGTAAGTAAAAAGTTTGTATCTGGATAATTAATTTGACAGTGATACCTATTTTCCTTAGAGTGAGATAATTTCCTCCTTTACATTCATAAGTGATTTGACAAAGACTGGCAGATGAACAATGGGCTAGACTTTTATCCCATTTTTCTCTATCTCATATGCAAACACTTGAGAAGCCTATTTAAAATCTCCACCTAAAGACGGAAAGAGTGTCAACTGAAATGAATGGGAACACTGAGATCTTTACTTCAAAAAGATTAAAAATCTGTCAAAGGTAATTCTGATAGTTCACGTTGGTAGAGAGTTGCTTACAATGCAATATATTTCCACATGGTAGGAAAAGAGGGACATGAAGACTGCATTAAAGAATCACGAAGCAACTACAAAGGATGGGTGGGCAATGTCACCGTTTAGCTCCTTCTGTGGCCTCTAACAGAGTTCTAAGGAAGCGTTGTCATTCCTCAAGAGTAGCAGACAGACAGAACGTGCAGCCCAGAAGCCTAGTCAGCAGCAGGTTGTTCCACAGAGCTGTGCCCTGATGGGACACTGATGAGAGCTGGCAGGAGAAAGCAGCAGGCAGTGTAGATAAGCAGATTAGAACAGCCTGGCATAGAATAATTACCAAAGATGTGTTAATCACTCCCTCCTCATTCTCCCTCAGAGTCCTGTGCAGTCCACAGAAATTAATACACCAGTATTAGGAGACATAGTCTAGTTTTGGAAATACCTAATTTACAACTAGCCTGTGGGAGACTTGGCCTTACCGCTTCACTCAGTTCTCCACCTTTTCTTATGAGGTATTATTATTATTATCGCTGACACAGTGGAAGAAACTGCAGCTAAAGGAGGTGCCATGCTCAATTAATAAACAAAATCGAATCTCTATTGTCTGCTTTATTAAATATCATCAGAATAATGCTGATTTATCCTAAAAGGAAATCTTTCCTTCTACCTCAGGCCACAGTTTTTTTTTTTTCCTTAATAAGACAAATATCCAGTTCTACGTCTAAAGAGTCATGGTGAGGGCGCCTGGGTGGCTCAGTGGGTTAAAGCCTCTGCTTTCGGCTCAGGTCATGATCTCAGGGTCCTGGGATCGAGGCCCGCATCGGCTCCCTGCTCAGCGGGGAGCCTGCTTCCCCCTCTCTCTCTCTGCCTGCCTCTCTGCCTCCTTGTGATCTCTCTCCCTCTGTGAAATAAATAAATAAAATCTTTAAAAAAAAAATAAATAAATAAAAATAAAGAGTCATGGTGTATATAAAATAGCTCTCCTTTCTCTGACCGTGTTCCCGGAAGGATCTAATTCCCTTAGGTGATTACTCAGAGAATTACCAATTGCTTCAACTTTTTTTTTTAAAGCTTTTATTTATTTATTTATTTGAGAGAGAGAGAGAATGAGCAATGGGGAGAGGCAGAGAGGGGAGAAGGGGGAGGGAGGGAGAGGGAGGGAGGGAGAGAGAGAGAGAGAGAGAGAGAGAAAGAGAGAGAAGCAGTAATTGCTACAACTTTTTGAGAAATTTCTCTTCCCTGTAAAATAATCAGCTAACATTTGGAGTTTGTTATATGTTGTTTTAAATTCTGTTTTAACTCATGTCATCTCCACATCTCCAATCTCCTGGATTACAGATGAGAAAACTGAGGGCGAGGGTAGCATGCCTGAAATCACATAGAGAATAAATGAAGGACTCTGACTCAAAGTCAGGCCATTTAGAATCTGAAGTCCGTTACCTTAATCCCTGTATCATGCTAACTGTATGTTTTTCTTTGAGGGTTTGTACTGATTTTGCCAGTGAGAAAAGGCTCTTCATTATTCCCCTCATGCTTGCCCTGCCCATGCTAATGTATGTTAAATCGATCCCAAAGAGATAACTGATTTTATGGTCCTCTCCAAAATTTAAATTTATACCCAGGTTGTGCTTAAAAAGTTGGTCTATAATTCATCCTGTGAGTTACTATTAAGTCTTGCCCGGATATCCCCATCTTCAATGTGGCCACCAGGACCTCCGAACTCTGGCAACCCAGTATTTCCCTTTAATCACCGTATTTATTCCGAGAGCTGCCATGACAAATTACCACAGGTGTGGTGGCTTAAAAACAACAGAAATTTAAATAATCAGAGAAGTGAAGGCTACAAGTCTGGGAAAAAAAAAAAAAAGCGTATGTCGGGTATGGTCCCTTTGGAAGTTGCAGAAAATACCCTTCTTTTTTTATTTCTTTTTTTTTTTTTAAGATTTTATTTATTTATTTGACACAGAGAGAGAGATTACAAGTAGGCAGAGAGGCAGCAGAGAGACAGGGAGAGTAGGAAGCAGGCTCCCTGCTGAGCAAAGAGCCCGATGCGGGCCTCGATCCCAGGACGCTGAGATCATGACCTGAGCCGAAAGCAGAGGCTTTAACCCACTGAGCCACCCAGGCGCCCAGAAAATACTCTTCTTTGACTCTTCGTTTATAGGGACACCAGAGAGTCATTGGCTTGTGGCTGCATAACACCAATCTCTGTGTCCATCTTCTTCTCTGTGTCCATGGCTTTCTTCTCTCTGTATCTCTGGGTCTCAAATCTCCCTCTGCATGTCTCACATAAGGACACCTGTTATTGTTAGGGCCCAACCTAAGTCCAGGATGATTTTATCCTGACATCCTTAACTTAATTACATCTAAAAAGACTCTTTTTGCAAAGAAGGTCACGTTCACAGGTTCCTGGATTTGGACAGGGACATAACATTTTGGGTCCACTATTCAACTCACTACACTCATCTTGTCTTTTCTATTATCAAATCACTTATTACTTTTTATTAAAATTCATACTTATTAGATTTATTGTTTGTTTTTCCTTGATAGCATATAAACTATGTCAAGAATCTTTGTTTATACTGTTATAAATAAGATAAAATCCAAGTTCCTAGAATAAAATGTATATTAATACATATTTAGAAAACATATTTTAGAGCTAGGTTTCAAAATACAAGGATGCTTAATCTCAATGAAAATCTATTCTTGGAGTCAAGGTTCTTCCTTCCCATGGCTCTTCCACAGCTTCAAAAGATCTGTATATTCCTAACAGAATGACAAAGCCTCTAGTATGCATTGTGTACCCCCTCAAGCCTGGATATTCGTGGACATTCAGTCGTGGAACAAGTGCTTAACAATGGCTACACAGAATATTTAAACCTTTTCTAAGGCAGAGATACCACGTTTACTGATTCTAGAAATACTATGGAGCAACTTTTGTAAAGTAAATCTTGTGCTTGGGTCTAGGACAAGTCAGAAGAAGATGGGCAGATCAACAGACAGTTGTATTCTCTTGAAGACACGGCAATTACATGGAGGATTTCAAAGCAGTTAACAAAAAGTGTTTTGTCTAATGATCAGCAAAACTAAATCGAAGAACCCTGGCTAAAGGCCTGGAAGAGCTCTGGTCCCTCCTCCTGCTAGGGTTATTCTTAATTCTAACATAAACGTATGAATTAAAAAGCTGAGATCTAAGGAGTTGTGCTGCTTTCATATCCACTTAAGGAGAGCTTCAGAGTTAAAAGATAACTTCTTTTCCATATTCTTTCAGAAGCCATCACCAAAAACCAGAGTCTGCTGAAAGCTCTAGTATCTTCTGAGAATTCAGCCTACTCTAACATTTAATCTTGAAACACTTAAATTCAGTCCATCCATTCATAAGTATTTGTTGAGCACTTATTATTATCATGTATTTTTCCAAAATTCCAGGTATATAGAGCAGAGAACAAAATAGATAATAATCATTGCTTTAAATGATCTGATGTTTATATGATAAAGGAGACAAGAAATAAATAAATAAAATGTAGAGAATCCTAAGTTGTGATAAATGCTGAGGGTAAATAAACAGAGAAAGGACAGGAAGTGTGAACATAAGGGGAAGATGTTATAAACGTAGAGCTGACACTGAAGTCAATGTTTTCTTTTATAATCTTTTTAAGATATGAAATTTAAAGAATTTTCACTGATTTTATTTAATAATAGTGACACTTTAAAATGCTACTTAAAGGCTATGGGAATAAAATAATCCAAGCATAATTATGGATCCCACACAAAGGCCTAAATATAGGGAAGCTGCTTAGGTTGAAAATATCATTCTGCAACATTACCATGACAAAACAAATATTTTCAAAATGTTGTTGCAGTATGTTTCCGAGTAAATCGCTGGAATCAAGATAGCTTATGCTAGCTCCTTGAAATGATAAGCATGTGATTTCATTCGTATTAACTCACAGATGAGAAGCAATTTTAGAGGCAAATGAACTTATTTCAAGGTTATTTTATATTACACCCTCTTTTGACAAGAATGGAAATCACTCTTAAAAGAAGAAACACTAGATGGATGTGCTAAGCAAGGATTCCTAGTCCCCAATTTCATCCATTTGCAATACTTAAGAGGCATTTGTTGAGAGTTTAAATCAAAAGAGTGACCAAAGGAGATGATGGCCAGTATTCTTTTTCCAAGCCGAAAATGGCAGTTACATTATAAGTATTTATTTTCTAAGTTTATCACAATAATTTACAGTTATTTGCTCAAAAAACAACAAACATCTGTTATTTTCAAAACTCCATTCATATGCAATAGTAAAATATACTAAATAAGCATTCACTGAGAACTAAGTTTAAGAGTTCCACTGACAGTTTGCAGATAAACATGGAATAGAAAATGATGTATCTTTTGTTTCAGTAAACATTTAATCTAAGTTAAGTGTCAAAAAGTACGTACATGCCTAATTTTTAATTTTTGAAACTTTTTATTGATGTAAAATATCCATGCAAAAAAGTACACCTATTATAAGTATATAATTACATTAATTATCACAAACTGAAGAGATTCAGATCATCAGCATGTGAATGGACAGTTACCAGCCCCCCAGGAGTCATCTTCATGTCCCTTTCCAGTCATTAATTCCTCAAGACATTAGCTGTCATGAGCTTTATCACTGTCTATTATTTGCCTGAAGTTGTTATATAAATAGAATTATGCAGCATATATTCTTTTGTACCTGGAGTCATTACTTCAACACACAGTTTATGACATTAGATATATCACTGCATTCAGATCTAGATTTTTCAGTCTCAGTGTTGTATAGTGTTCCCTTGCAATGAACACACCCAAAATTATTTTTCTCATCTACTTTTTGACATTTGTGTTGTCCCCAGTTCAAGATATTGCAGAGGATACCACTAAAATCATTCTAGTACACATCTTGGATGAGCATATTAACAAATTTCTCATAGGTTTATACCTAAAGAGGATTTGCTGTCTATTTTATGGATGGATGTAGTTTCAGTGAATACTGTCCATTTTCCTAATGGAGTTATACTGATTTACACTGGCACCTGTGTTGTATTAGAGAGTCAGTTGTTCCATGCCCCTCCAGTACCTGGTAATTTCCTGTCTTTTTAAACCTTACTATTTTATTAATAACACACTGGCTATTAATTTGCATTATCTAAGACATGATGTTTGAGTAGTGTTTTTTTCTAGCTATTCTTCAAGCTCCTTTCGGATTGCCCGAGGGAATATGGGATAAGGGAGTGACCAGGGCTCGGCTGTTGGAAAGGGATCACTGACCTGTCAGTTCCTTAGGTTCCAATTTAAGCAATTATTAAGGAAATATTTCCATATCTAATGCAAATTTGAGCATCACTGATTTAGAGAATGAAGAAACAAGTTTTTACTTTAAGCAATACAAAGTCAGATAAAAGTATTTTTCCTTTGTCTTGCTATTTTCTTGGCTTATGGGGTATAATTCCTTTCTAGTTTTTATGTTTATGCCTTTAGCCTCTCCTTTGTATCTATTTCAGTTTTTGTTCCTATTTGGTATTCAAGGGCCAGTTCACCTTCAAGTAACACGCTTATCCACTTTCATTTATTATTCTGTCTCTCTCTCTGCACAGTGCCTTCTCTGGTATCCATCACAGGACTTGAAATGCATGATGCAATGAATGGCATAATATTCATGGCATGAACGAATAAACGAAGAGAAGAGAATGAATGAGTGATAGCATCCTTACCTAGCTTCACTTACCACCTACAACCTAATGCCTAAAGCTCAATCTCTAGACTGGACTTCTGAACGTGGAAATGCCATGTAATCTTATTCTTCATTTTCATGTCAAAGTCTTTTCCAACTTTAAAATAGTTCTTTTTTCCCCCATTTTAAAAATCATAAGTTCCCAATTTAGAGATATTAAAATAAACTCAAATATGAGACCTTTTTTCCAATTAAAAAGTAACAGGCTCATTTTCCAATTTAGTGAATGGAAGAAAATGAAAAGAAGGAGCTTAATATGCCCAAATTGGGAGACATCACTCTCCTCTCTTTCACTTTGTCATTTGTTGCTCTTCTCCATCAGTGAGGATGGTTCCATTCTTTGAATTAATGAAGTAAGAAATGTGAGGCTCTTCTGGGCCTTTCTTCTCACTTAATCAGCATCCTAAAAGATAAGCATATTCTCTCAACCCTCCTTCATAAGTGTGACACTCCATTCCTTCTCTATCACCGACTTAAAGTTCAGTCTTTCACTGTTTTTTCTCCAGTGTCACTATACATAAGACATTTAATATTATCTTCTCAAGAGTTGTCTCATTCTGATTTATGTTCTACATTGGTAGCTGCTAAAATCTGAATGTGTGTGTCCCCTCCAAACTCATATGCTGAAATTCTAACGTATAGGATGATCATATTCGAAGGTGGGGACCTTTGAGAAATGATAGGTCATGAGAGTAGAGCCTTCATGAGTGAGATTAGTGCCCTTATAAAGAAGCCCCAGAGAAATCCCTCACTCCTTGGTCATATAACGACACAGCACAAAGGTGCCTTCTATCAACCAGGAAGTGGGCTCTCACCAGATATTAAATCTACCTGTGTCTGGATCTTGTACTTCTCAGCCTCAAGAACTGAGAAATAAATTTCTGTTGTTGATAAGCCACCTAATCTATGGTATTTTGTTAAAGGACTCTGAACAGGCTAAGGCAGGTAGCTGAAAGTTCTTTCTTAACTTTTTAACACCCTGGTATGTAAAGTCCTATCACGTTGCAATTTTTTTCTTTAGGATCAAATTTAACATCGTTCTCATTGGATTTTTTTTTTAAACCACTCCTCCTATCTTTATAGATAACAAACTACTTCCAGAGCCTATCAGAGAACTGATGAAACATGATTTCTGGGTATGTCTGTGAGGATGTTTCCAGAAGAGGTTGACCTTTGAATTAGCAAACTGAGTAAAAAAAAGCTGCCCTCACCAGTGTGGGAAAGCATTATCTAATCTGTGGAAGACCCAAGAAGAACAAAAAGAGGAAAGCCAAATTCTTTTTTTTCCTCTCTCTCTTTCCAAACTTGGATATCATTTTCTCCTGCCCTTGAACATCAGAACTCCTGGTGCTCAGGTCTTTCGAATCTGGGGCTTACACCATGGGCCCCTTGATTATCAGACTTGGGCTTGGACTGAATTATACCTCCAGCTTCCCTGGCTCTCTAGCTTTCAGGCAGCAGATTGTATGATTTATTTGCCTCCGTAACGGTGTGAGCCAATTCTCATAATAAGTCTCCTCATGTATATATATCTATTTATCCTATGGGTTCTGTTTCTATGGAGAACCCTCATATAGAGATTATGTTACAACCAACACCAATTTTATTTTGGAGAGATGATAGAGCTTGTAGATTCAAATTATCTACAAGCACCAAGATTTACTTGCTCATTTCCACTCTAAACTTGGATCAGCTTCTCCTGAGACACAGACTGAATTCGAGGGTAAGGGAAAGAAGTGAGGGACTCTGAATCAGCGCTGATCCAAGAATATTCAGGCAACCAAAACAAAAGACAAAGACAAACCTCACATAATATTGCTCTGTACTAAATTTGAAGTTTAGTCAAGTTTTGCTATGTAAATTTATGGTTTACAATACTAGCTTAGAGACAGGATATGCGGAAGGGGGAGAAACTATAATAAAAAAAAAATTTACAGCTGCCATGTCTGACAACTACATGTAATGAGCCTTTGCTTGTTTGAAGCAGATCTCCTTTTGCTCTACAATGAATTTTGGTCATGCTAATCCCATTGTTTATGGCTGGATTTACTAAATTCCAGGGGCCTAACTCAAAAAAGAAGCACACATTTGTCCAAGTGGTATACGGATTGCAAATGCCTGTATACATATGTTCAATAGGCATCTTGCAAGTGCTAAAATGCCTTGGCATTGTTAGGACTTGTTCCAGTTTGCTGGGGGCTCTGCAACTGAATTGTTACCCTTACTCTGACAACCAGACTGACTGAGCAGTCACTATCCGGAAGAACAAGTGTGGACAAAGTAAGCAATGGCTCTTACAACTTCAACTCAGAAATGACATTTTCTCTCATAACTCATTAACAAAATAAAATAGAAACTGAAATTATGATAGTAGGAGATACACATGAAGATGTAGTGAAATGTATGTAAAAATAACTAACAATGGATGAAAGTTGGAATTTTTATTCTTTTTAGTATTTTATGGCCCTTTATCAATCTTAGAATACACAGAAATGGCTTAGTATGTGTTCCATTTCCTGTATGATTTTTTTTTGGCGATATTATGAAAATATGCTCTTATCACTCCATTCTTTACCTTTGATATCTGTATTCCAATGACAGTGAACTTTCAAGAATTTTCAAAAATCTCTGCACTTCCTTTTGCCTCTAAACCTTAATAGTTGCTATTCACATAGATTGGAACATCCTGTTTAAACATTCATCTAATCAATGGTACTCAAGATGGTGTTTAAACTGTCTCTACATCAGAAAAAAATGCATGCAAATTTGTAATTCTACTGAAATGCCTTCTACTTCATAATTAGATTATAGAAGCAAGTGCTGGATGGAGGCAGTCCTCTGATGACAGGAAGAAGAAGAAGAAAGAAAAAAAAAATCCAGAGAGGAAGGTAAATGCTAAAGTTGAGATTATCAACTGCATAGTGACTAAAATGAGCTATACATTTTAGATTGAAATAGAACTGTAAATAGAAATAACCACAAATCATAAGGTTTATAGATCAATTTTACTAGCACATAGATGAAGAAAAACATTAACAGAACCACAGAAGCAGCCTTGTATCCCCTTCCAGTCTTTCCACACTCCCAAGAGTCACTGTCATTATGACTTCAACTGACATTATTGCACATAGTTTGCTTTTTCAGAGCATTACATAATTAGAATCACACAGTATATAATTTTTTATGTCTGGTCGCCTCTGTGTTACATTTTGTGTATGTGTGAAAGTCATCATATTACTTTGCAGAGTTATAGATTTTTTTCATTGCAATATAATATCTGATTACATGAACACCTCATAATTTACATCCCTATTTAATGATAGATATTTAGGTTATTTTCATTTCTTGTTGCTGTGGAAGTACTGGGATGAACATTTTTGTGAGACCCATCCAGATATCTGACTTCAAGACTGAAAGATAATAAGTTTGTGTTGTTTTAAGCTCCTAAGCTTATAATCACTTGCTATAGGACCGTTAAGAAACTAATATCCTTGAAGTGACCAGACAATTTTATACTGAAAGCAACCAGAAGTCATTAAAGATGCCTGAGATTTTGTATACAAAATGGGTTTAAAAAAAGTCATTTTCTGCTTGCACCTATGAAGTTCCACAGAACAGTGGCATTACGTATCCTTAAGTGTTGTGTCAGAAATTTTATCTGAAAAATGGTAATAATTTCAGGCTACTTTATGTCAGGTCAGGATTAAATGGGATATCTTGCATAATGTATTTTGCATTAGTAAACATAATTTTTTTTACTGTTGAGTTAAATATGAATTTAATGTATTTATTTTGTACTTTCTAACTGCTACACATTATATTTAGCACTCATTGTAACAAGATGCCTTTCATTAAGAATTCAGTCTTTCTTGGGCGCCTGGGTGGCTCAGTGGGTTAAAGCCTCTGCTTTCGGCTCAGGTCATGATCTCAGCGTCCTGGGATCGAGGCCCGCATCGGGCTCTCTGCTCAGCAGGGAGCCTGCTTCCTCCTCTCCCTGTCTCTCTGCCTGCCTCTGCCTACTTGTAATCTCTCTCTCTGTGTCAAATAAATAAATAAAATCTTTAAAAAAAAAAAAAAAGAATTCAGTCTTTCTTGTAGAAGAGTCACTTTATACCACATAATAATGCATAATTTTATAAACATTTGAATTACAGGCTACACAAAAGAAAAAAACTCATAACCGCAAATGAGGGTTTCTAGAATTTATTAGGGAACATATTCTTGAGCTACAATATATGATGGGTGCCCTTCATCTTATTAAAAAATTAATATAGTGGTTTTTCTAAGCTATTAGAAGACTACCAATAAAATAAGGGAAGAAGATATTTGTTGCGGGTGTAATCAATTTATTAAAGATTAACCTTGAATAAAGTGGTTGAAAAATCTGAGGACCTAGAAGATGATACAAACAACTGTAGTATAGAGGGACACAATGTCTTATAACCTTCAAAATTGCTGGAGATTAATTCTTTTCTATATCAATGTGTCCTTATGGTTACATTGTTATTATTCCAAATTTTTCTAACTAAATTGTGTCACTGGATTTATCATATGACCAATTTGCAACTTAAAAAAAATACTGATGTTTTCTAAAGAGTATGTGCCAACAGGAAAGAATTACTTAAACAAGCACTATCTTCTCAGTTTAATTAATCAAGCCTTTCACTTAGTCTTTGGAGTGTAATTAAATCAGATAGCCTCAGAATGGACTGATTGCTTGTGCTGCTTAGAAAATATGCTTAACCTCAACAATTTTGCCCATCTTTCAGCTCAACTTTTTTGATTAACAGCCCCAGTAAGTTTCTAGCCTTTAATAAAAAACTTTGTTCTTGAGAACCTGGGGTATTGGGCAAAAGCTTGAACAGTCTTCCTAGATCTATTTTCATTTCTCATTAATAACTTTGTAGCTATTATTCAAAATTATCCAGATTTGTAAAATAAAGTTAAAATTCCAAATCATTTAAAAATATTCAATAATCTCTAACAGTGGGTATTGGGCAAGCAAGCAAGTCATTGGCAAGCAAGCAAATCAACATTCCCAAAAGAAGACTCACCATACACACAAACATACACAACCCACCTCCACCAAATATTTCATTTTTAAACATACATATAAGTAGGATGTCAGTTTTTTCTAGGCTTAATTAGGTTTTCTTTCTTATTGCTTAATACACCTTTGTTATAAATTGATAGCTGTATTATATGCTTATAGAAGCTTTATTAAGTTTATTTCAGAATTTTAGTTTCAATAACTTTAGTTATTCTGTTATTTTTTCCCAATATTTTCTTGGCATTTTTACTTTACTGTACTTTATGAATCATATTGCTCTTAAGACATTCCCTACATTTGGCATTTTCTTACCAGATGGGACTGTCTTATTTTCCCCAAATGTTTACATGAATATATAATAACTTGTATAAAAACAATAATATCTGGAATGAGATCAGTTATTTCTTTACATAAAGAAAAATAATCAACAGCCAAAATCATCCTATCCAAAATCAACAGTGGTACTCTATTTATTAACATCCTATCCAAAATCAACAGTGGTACTCTATTTATTAATGCAATGTGTCTTGTAAAAATCTGTGGCTTTATGTTCTACTGACACCTAAGCTGAATATTTGTTTCAGTGTGAGAAACTACAGTAGAGATGGGACTCCTTATAATAAATAGTTGCTATTTGGAGAAATAAGTTTTTGTTGTTGTTGTTTGTTTGTTTGTTTTTAATGCACTGCTTTTGTTCCTGAGTGGGCAAGGTCACTTTTGGCTGAAACCCATTGGTCAATTTTTCCTCTGGCTTGGAAAAGTCAGAATTAAATGGGCAGGAAGGGGTGTCTTAACACATTGGCTTAGCACTAAATATGGCATGAAATAGTCATGGAAGAATTCTTCATTTTCAGTTCCAGTAACTTAGGTAAGAGTCATCCTTCATACTTTTAATGAGACAGAGTTTCTCTCTTTTAAACAAGAAATTATGTAAAAATATTTTAGCAAACCACTAATACAGGATGAAATGCCAACTTTTACACTTTTGTTTTACAACAAACACTAATAACTTTTAGATTAAAAGTTGATCAATATTTCCAAAGTTCCCTGGAGAATAAGTGCTTTAAGAAAGAGAAATGTTCACACCAAGAGTACATTGAGAAGACATACCCTCAGAAAAACTTCATACTATCACCATTCTTTTGTTGGAGGCCCGGGAATCCACTCTTTATTCTAGTCTTTGAGTCGGGGAGTAACAGATCCAAGAAGCATTTGTAAAAAGTTATTGGGGAATTTTACTGTAAATTGTATATTATTTTAGCTCTAGCAAAACACTGTAATGATGCAGTTTGGATGACAGAGTCTATTATTAGTGGATCCTGATGATGCAGGTAAATGATTTGCATTAGAAAATCAAGAAATAGGGAAAGGTCACCATGCTTCTAGAGGATGTTTAGAACCCTGGATGCCAGGCCAAACTGAGGGAAATGAGAAGGTTAAAATTTCAAAGCAGGACAGTGGGAACTGATACCTGGAAACATAGATAACAGGACATTTATAGAAAGTATTTCATATGTTCACACAGGGCTCAGTATCCAGAGATTAAGATCACATAGAAGGACACAGCTATACAGACACCATCTTGCAGTTACTGCCTTACTCTAGCACCAGTCTACTTCAGTCCTTTCTAGAAGATCTTCCTCTTGTCTCCAGTTCTTCTATAAATGTACTGTTTAGATTTACTTAGAAAATACTCTCTATGAGTTTTTAGATTTTCTTTATAATATTCATACTTCATAAAATTATATTATTTGCAGAAAAATTTATGTCTGTTCATAAACTTCTATAACCATATTTGTAGACCCTGATATCCTCCTTTAGTACAAATACTTTTGTTATGAAGATGTATAAAAACAATTAATAGTTTATGTTAGTATATAATAAAAATGTATACAGCATCAAAATGCTTTTTAAGTTAAGCCATTATACAACAATGGAAATTCTCATCAGTCACCTTGGTGCTGATATAATAAATACTAGCCTAATTTTCATATATATAGGATGGAGTACACACCAATACTAGAATATTTAATAAGTAGGTCATTAGTTTGAAAGACATATGGTTATCAGCAATAGCTCCCAATTTTCTAATGTTAGTAACTGGATGGATCATAGACATATACTGAGGCAGAGAATATTGCAGGAAGAAAAAGGCCTAAAGGATAGATGGTAAATTTTGAAATATGGGCACTGAAATTCTTGTAGGATATCAATATGGTAGTTTATGGGAACAATATGCATAATAATTATGAGAGTAGATACAGATCTGAGACTCTAACCTATGGAACTGACCAACTATGAGAGTGTATAAAATCAGTTAAGATGATTTTGTAAAAATGATGAATTGGGTACAAACATTTGAGACATGTGAGGGAACAACAATTTTTTAAGAATCAAAGAGATGAAGAGTAGTCTAGACATAGGACTAGAAAAAAATATTCACAGATTTTATGGAGAATCAAGAAGGTATGGTATTACAGAAGCCAAGAACAAAGAGTTTGGTAATAATAAAGTTGGGAATCATAATGCCAGACTCAGAAGGTATGTAAAAACTAAAATATATCTCTGGAGGTAAGGGAAAGAAAAGCAAAAATGAACTACTGTGATTTCATCAAGATAAAAAGCTTCTGCACAGCAAAGGAAGCAATCAACAAAACTAAAAGTCGGCCTATGGAAAGGGAAATGATATTTGCAAATGACATATCTGATAAAGTGTTAGTATCCCAAATCTATAAAGAATTATCAAATTCAACACCCCAAAACCAAATAATCCAGTTAAGAAATGAGCAGAAGACATGAATAGACATTTTTCCAAAGAGGACATCCAGATGGCTAACACATGAAAAGATGCTCAACACCATTCAACATCGGAGAAAGACAAATCAAAGCCACAGTGGAATACCACCTCATACCGGTCAGAATGGCTAAAATTAACAACACAGAAAACAAGAGATGTTGACAAGGGTGTGGAGAAAGAGGAACCCTTTCACACTGTTGGTGAGAATGCAAACTGGTGCAGCCACTCTGGAAAATAGTATGGAGATTCCTCAAAAAACTTAAAAATAGAACTACCCTAACACCCAGAAATTTTACTACTAGATATTTATCTAAAGGATACAAAAGTACAGATTTTAAGGGGCATGTGAATGCTGATGTTTATAGCAGCATTATCAGCAATAACAAAATTATGGAAAAACCTCGAATGTCCATGGACTGACAAATGGCTAAAGAAGATGTGGTGTGTATATATATATATATATATATATATATACATATATATGTATATATATAAATATATATATATATATATATATACATATATATATATGTATATACACACAATGGAATATTACTCAACCATCAGAAAGGATGAAATCTTGCCATTTGCAACAATGTGGATGGAGCTAGAGAGTATTATGGTAAGTGAAATAAATCAGAGAAAGACAAGTACCATATGATTTCAATTATATGTGGAATTTAAGAAACAAAACAGATGAGCATAGGGGAAGGGAAAGGGGGGAAAAAGAGAGACAGAGAGAGAAACTAACCATGAGAGAATCTTAAGTACAGAGAATAAACTGAGGGTTGCTGGAGGTGGGTGGGTGGGGGGCTAAGTGGGTAGTGGGGATTAAGGATGGCACTTGTTGTATTGAGCACTGGGTGTTATATATAATTGATGAATCACTAAATTCTACACCTGAAACTGATTTTGCACTATGTTAACTAGAATTTAAATAAAAATTTGAAAATATAAATAAGTAAATAAGACGTGATGCACCTTTACTATTTTGTAAAATGAAGTTAATTCTTTTTTTTTAGGAGGTAATTCTTGATGACCTTAGTAAAAGCAACTATAATAACATAAAGATATTAGATGAAGATTCAATTGATGTAAATTCATGAGTGAATAAAAAATAAGAGTAGGAAGGGAAGGAGAAACAGCAGGTGCTAATAAAGGGTAAAGACAATATCAGAAGAGTGTCTTTTATCATTGGAGAGACAAAATGTACTGGTTAAAGGTGAAAAGTCATTAGAGGAAGAAGATGGCTAATAGAACAAGACCCAAGAGAAGTTAAGAATGAGTGGCTGACAAAGCAATACAAAAAATACAGATATATAAAATAAGAGATATCTTTTCCTCTGAAACTGGGCAGAAGAAATTAAGATCGATATCTTAGATAGTGAGAAGGGTGTCAGGAAGTTTTAGGAGACCAGGTAAAATAAGCTTTAATTAAGCAGGCTTCAAAACTAGGGGGCAGAATGAAAAAAAGTAGGGAAGGGTTTGTGGCACTGGATCCTTTTCTATTTGAAAGAGTTTGTAAAAGTAGCCAAGATTTAAAATCAGGTTATAGTAACCTAATCTGAATATTTATATTATTTTCTCATGGTACTTGATGCATGTGTTTAAAAGAAATCAAAGTGAAATAGCACAGATAAAAGGCTGCCATAATCTCAGGTGAGATGGTGAAAGGAGAGGGGTGTAAGAGAATTAGGAGTTTGGTATAATTTTGATCTAGAGAATTAGGCAAGAGGCTTGCAGAGTAAGAACTGATAAACTGAGGGATATTGAAATATGAAAGCATTAGGGATATCTAGGGAGCCAGGACAGGATATCATTTAAGAATGTTACTTGATATCAGTTCTCCCATTCTATGTCTGCCACTTATCATAGAATATTTGGCTTATTTTCATTAACCAAATGGGACGAATAATAAAATATACTTGATAGAATTGAGATGATTAAATTTTTGTAAAATGCTTAGTATAATACCTTGCAGAAAGTAGATGCTCAAAAACCCTTTACTATGATTATGACTTTGATTTTCCTTTCACAAATTCTGCCAAATTGATTACTTCCTTTGAGCACTGTTGCTCCTGTGCGGTTCATTAGCTCCCAGCTAGACTACAGCCATTCTCACAAGTTAACCTCTTTCTTATTAGTCTCTCCCCACTAAAATTTTACGCTTCTGCAGCTATTTTAATCTTCTAAAGAAGATGTGGACTTCTACTACAGGTATTTCACTTTGTTCTACTGACTAAAGAACATCCAAATTCCTTAATTAAATGCTAGTACAATCATGTCATTAGTTCATAAGCCATTTAAAAAGTAAGTGTAGTCTGTAAAAAAGAAAGTGCCTCAACTAATTTAGTAGTTGTTATATTTGTCCTTGCTTATATATACTTTTTAAATTAATAAGAACATTTAACATACAGTCTACCCTTTTAACACTTTTCGAGCGCATACTGCAGTATTACTAATTATAACGACAATGTTGAACAGATCACTAGAACTTTTTCATCTTGCATAAATGAAATTTTGTATCTGTTGAATAACAACTGTCCATTCCTCTGTCCACCCCTGCCCCTGGCCCTCGCAACCAATGTCTTAATCTCTGCTTCTATGAGTCTGGCTGTTTGAGATAACTCATGTAAGTGGAATGATACAGTATTTGTCCTTCTGCAACGGGCTTGTTTCACTTCCTGTATTGTGCTCCAGGTTCATACATGTTGCTGTATATCACAGGATTTCTTTCTTTTTGAAGTTGAATAATGTTGCATTGCATGTTTATGCTACATTTTTATTTTCCATTCATCTGTTGATGGACACTTATTTCACATCTTAGCTTTTGTGAATAGTGTTGCAATGAACATGGAAGCACAAATATCTCTTTGAGATCTTGATTTCCATTATTTTGGCTAAAAACCTCTAAGTGGGATTTATAGATCCTATGGTGGCTATATATATATTTTTTTACTTAAATTCAAGTTAGTTAACATATAGTGTATTATTCATTTCAGGGTAGAGTTTAGTGATTCATCAATTGCATATAACATCCAGTGCTCACTGCATCAAGTGTCCTCCTTAATGCCCATCACCCAATTACCCCATGCCTCTCAACCACCTCCCCTCCAGAAACCTTCAGTTTGTTCCCTATAGTTAAGAGTTTCTTATGGTTTGCCTCCCTGTTTTTATCTTATTTTTCATTCCCTTCCTCTGCTTTGTTTCTTAAATTCCACATATATGTGAAATCATATGGTATTTGTCTTTCTCTGACTTATGTCTCTTAGCATAATACACTCTAGTTCCATCCATGTCACTGTAAATGGCAGGATTTCATTATTTTTTTTATTGACCGAGTAAAATTCCATTGTATGAATATATATTTACATATATGTATATGTGCATACATGTATATATTATTCCTATAAATATATGTATATGTGCATATATATGTATAAATTCACACACACACACACACACACACACACCCCACATCTTCTTTACCCATCCGTCTGTCAATGGACATCTGGGTTCTTTCCATATTTTAGCAATTGTGGACATTGCTATTATAAACATTGGGGTGCACGTTCCCCTTTGAATCACTATTTTTGTGTCTTTTGGGTAAACCACCAGTAGTACAATTTCTGGGTGTTAGGGTATTTCTATTTTTAAATTCTTGAGGAACCTCCATACTGTTTTCCAGAGTGGTTGCACCAGTTTGCATTCCCTACCATGGTTCCATTTTTAATTTTTTGAGGCACCCCCATGCTGTTTTCCCTAGGGGCTGTACTATTATACATTCTTACTAATAGTACACAAGAGTTCCAATTTCTTCACATTTGGCCAACACTTGTCATCTTTTGTTATTTAAATAATAACCATATTAACAGATGTGAAGTAATATCTCATGGTTTTGATTTGCATGTCCATGATAGTGAGCATCTTTACATATACTTGTTGGACACTTCTAAGTCTTCTTTTAAGAAATATCTATTCAATTCCTTTGCCTTTTTTTAAATTGGGTTATATGTTTTTGTACTGAAATGAAGCAATTTCTTATAAATTTGGATATTAACTCCTTATCAGATATAGAGTTTCCAAATATTTTCTTGCATTCCATAGACTGCCTTTCACTCTTCTGTTACTGTTCAGAAGGTTTTAGTTTGATGTAGTCCCATTTGTTTATTTTTTCTTTTCTTGTCTATGTGCCATTGGTGTTAAATGTAAGAATTAATTGCTAAGGATAATTTCATAAATATCTCCCTAGGTTTTTACCTAGAGGTTTAATAGTTTCATGTCTAATGTTTAAGCCCTTAATCCATGTTGAGTTGTCTTTTGTGTCTTTCATGTAAGATAAAGGTCCAATTTCATTATTTTGCCTGAGAAAACCTCATTTTTCCAACATCTTTTGTTGAACAGACTTTTTTCCATTATGTATTTTTAGCACCCTTGTCAAAGATCAGCTGACTGTATCTGTATAGGTTTATTCCTGGGCTCTCTATTCTGTTCTCTTGGTTTATATGTCTGTCTTTATACTACTACCATACTGGTTTAATTACTAATTACTATAACTTTGCAAACTATTTCAAAATCAGGAAGCATATATAGTACCTCCAGCTTTTTTTTTTTCCTTCCAAGATATGGTTATTTGGGGTCTTTAGTGGTTTTACATGAGTTTTAGAGTTCCTTTTTCTATTTGTATCAAACATGCTATTGAAATTTTGATAGAGATTCTATCGAGTTATAGATTGCCCTAGGTAGTGTAGACATTTTAACAATATTAATTCTTCTAATCAATGAATATGGAATGAGCTTCGATTTATTTTTACCTTACTCAATTTCCTTCAAAATAATTTCATGGTTTTCAGTGTGTAAGTCTTTCACCTTAAATTAATTCCAAAGTATGTTATTATTTTGATGCTGTTGTAAATGAAACTGATTTTTCAATTTTCTTTCTAGATAATTTTTAGTGCTTAGTAACACATTTTTTTTTTAAGATTTTACTTATTTAAGAAAGAGAAAGAGAAAAAGCACATGTAGGGGGAGCTGAAGAGGGAGAGGGAGAAGCAGGCTTCCTGTTGAGCAGGGAGCCTGACAGGAATCCTGACACAGGACTTGATCCCAGGACACCAGGATCATGATCTGAGCTAATGGCAGACACTTAACCAATTGAGTCACCCAGACGTCCCTGGTTGATTTTTGTATGACAATTTTTTATCCTGAAAATTTAATAAATTTATTAGCTACAAATTTTTTAATATGGACTGTTTGGGTTTTCCATACATAAGATAATGACATCTGAAAATGAAAAGAAATTTACTTCTGTTCTAATTTGAATGCAAATTTGACTTTTTTCTTGCCTAATAGTTGTGGGTACTTTCACTACTATGTTGAATAGAAGTAGCAAAAATGGTCATTCTTACTTTTTCCCTGATCTTTGAGGAAAACTTTCAGTTGTTCACTGATGAGAAATTTGTTATCTGTGGGCTTTTCATTTATGGCTTTTATTGTGTTGTGGTGATTTTCTTCTATTTCTAGTTTGTTGACACCTCTTATCACAAAGGGTGTTGAATTTTGTTAATTGTTTTTGCTATATCTTTTGCAATGATCATATAATTTTTTCCCTACACTTTGTTAAAATGAAGCATGACATTATTCTTGTATGTTGAACCATTCTTATTTTGCAGGAATAAATACCACTGGTCATGTTTATGGTGCTTCTATTATAGTATTGGATTTGGTGTCCTAGTATTTTGTTGACTATATTTACATCTATGTTCATCCAGGATATTGGACTTTGTTTTCTGTTTTGTTTTTAGTAGTTTTTTTGCCTGGCTTTGGTATCAGGGTAATGCTGGCTTAAAAAAAATGAGTTTGGAGACATCTGGGGGAAGATGGTGGGGTAAAAGAATCATAAGAACAGCTCACACCATGGATACACCTACATAACACATATATCAGGATAAATAACCCAGAAAAAAACCCAAAGACTGGTAGAACAGACTCTCCACAGAAAATGTAGGGAAAATTAAGTATATTATAAAAATAATAATTAAAAAATAATAAAAAAATAAAAATAATAAAATAAAAATATAAAAATAATAAAATAATAATAAAAAAATAGTCAAGGAGGGGTCCTTGGGTGGCTCAGTCAGTTAAGCATCTGCCTTCAGCTCAGGTATGATCCCAGGGTCCTGGGATAAAGCCCACATGGGCTCCCTGCTTAGCAGGGAACCTGCTTTTCCCTCTCCCTCTGCCTTTCCCCTGCTTGTTCTCACTTTCTCTCTCTGTGTCAAATAAATAAATAAAATCTTTAAAAAAATTAGTCAAGGAATTCACAAAAGGATGTGAAGTATGACACCATATACCTAAAATTTGGTCAGGAGAAGAGTAAAAGTTTAGTGCTTTTAGAATAGGTTCAAATTTAAGATACCATCAACTGAATACAGATAGGGATATGCATAAGATGTTACATGTAAACCTAATGGTAACCACAAATCAAAAATATGTAATAGATATGCAAAAAATCAAGGGGAAGGGATCCAAGTACATCATTAAAGAAAACCATCAAACCATGAAAGAGAGCAAGAACAGAGAAAAAGAACACAAAAACAACTGTAAAATAGGTAATAAAATGGCAATAAGTATATACCTAACTATAATTATTTTGAATATAAATGGACTAAATGCTTCAATCAAAAGATATAAGATGACAGAGTGGATAAAAAACAAAAGCAAGACCTATACATGTACAAAAGACTCATTTCAGATCTAAAGACACATTCATATTGAAAGTGAAGGAATAGAAAACTTCATCATGCAATAGAAGTGAAAAGAAAGGCAGAGTTGCAATACTTAATATTGGACAAAATAGACTTTAGAATCAAGACTGTTAACAAGAGACAAAAGAGGACACTACGTAATCATAAAGGGAACAATCTAATAAGAAAATAGAAAACCATAAATATTTATGTACCCAGCATAGAAGCACCCAAATACATAAAACAGCTATTAACAAACATAAAATAAGTGATCAACAATAATACATTAATAGTAGCAGAATTTAACACCACACTTAAATTAATGGCTAGGTCATCCAAACAGAAAATCAACAAGGAAACAATGGAATATACATTCTTTTCAAATATACAAGGAATATTCTCAACACAGATCACATGTTAGGTTACAAAACAGGACTCAACAAATTTAAAAAGATCGAAGTCATCTTTTCTGACCACAACACTATGAAACTAGAATCCAACCAAAGAAAAAAATCCAGAAAGAACACAAATAAATGGAGATTAAATAACATGCTACTGAACAATAAATGAATCAACAAAGAAATAAAAAATAAAAAAAAGTACATGGAGACAAATGAAAATAGTCCAAAATCTTTGGGATGTAGCAAACGCTGTCCTAAGACTAAAGCTTATAATAATACAGGCTTGCCTCAAGAAGCAAGAAAAATCTCAAATAAAAACCTAACTTTACATCTAAACGAGCTAGAAAAAGAACAAACAAAACCCTAAGGCAGTAAAAGGAAGAAAATAATAAAATTAGAGCAGAACTAATTGAAATAGAAGCTAAAAAACCAATAGAACAGATCAATGAAACTAGGAGCTGTTTTTTTTAAAGATCAGTAAAATTGATAAATGTTTAGTCAAGCTCATCAAAAAAAGATGAGGACTCAAATAATAAAAATCAGAAATGAAAGAGGAGAAATACCAACTGACACCACAGAATTATAAGGATTACAAGAGAATATTATGAAAAAAATATATGCCAATGAATTGGACAACCTAGAAGAAATGAATAAATTTCTAGAAACATACCTCCCAAAACTGAATCAGGAAGAAATAGGTCATTTGAAAAGACCAATTACCAGCAATGAAATTGAATCATTAATTTAAAAAACTCCCCAAAACAAAAATCCAGGATCAGACAGCTTCTACCAAAGAGATGAATTCTACCAAATATTTAAAGAAGACTTAATACCTATTCTTCTCAAAGTATTCCAAAAAACACAAGAGGAGGGAGAGCTTCCCAATTCATTCTATAATGCCAGCTTACCCCAACATCAAAATGAGGTGAAAGCATTAGAAAAAAAGAAAGAGAACAGGAAATATGTTGTCCTGAGGCAAATAATGTGAAAATCCTCAACAAAATATTAGCAAAGCAAATCCAACAGTATATTAAAAAAAATCATTCACCATGATCAAGTAGGACTTATTCCTGGCATAAGAAATGATTCAATATTTGTAAATCAATCAACATGATACATCACTTCAATAAGAGGAAGGATAAAAACCTTATGATAATTTTAATTGATAAAGAAAAAGTACTTGACTAAGTACAGCATCCATTCATGATAAAAACCCTCAAAAAATTGGGTTAGAAGGAACATACTTTAGCAATAAGAAAGGCTATATATGAAAAACCCACAGCTAACATCATACTCAATGGGGAAAAACTGACAGCTTTCCCCTAATATCAGGAGCAAAACAAGGATGTCCATGCTCACCACTTTTATTCAATGTAATACTAAAGTTGAAATCCACAATGATCAGACAAGAAAAAGAAATAGAACCAACTAAATTAGTAATGAAGAAATGAGGCTTTCAATATATTTGTAGATGACACAATACTATATATATATAGAAAAGCCTAAAAATGCCATCAAAAAGCTACTAGAACTGATAAATGAATTCAGTAAGGTCACAGGATACAGAATCAATACACGGAAATATGTTGCAATTTTATCCACTGATAATGAAGTAGCAGTAAGAGAAATTAAGACAATTCGATTTACAATTGCACCAAAAATCATAAATTCCTAGGATTAAACCTAACCATGGAGGTGAAAGAACTGTACCTTGAAAACTATAAAACACTGATGGGAGAAACTGAAGATGACACAAAAAAATGGAACGATATTGCATGCTTAAGGATTGGAAGAACAAATATCTTTTAAAATGTCCATATTACCCACAGCAATCTACAGATTTGATGCAATTTTTATAAAAATAACAAAAGTATTTTTCACAAAACTGAACAAATAATCCTAAAATTTTTATGGAACCACAAAAGATCCCAAATTGCCAAAGGAATCTTGAAAAGAACAAAACTAGAGGTATCACAATCCAAGATTTCAAGATATACTACAAAGCTGTAGTAGTCAAAACAGTAAGATACTGGCAAAAAAAAAACCAGACACATAGATCATATGAAACAGAGAGTCCAAAAATAAACCCGCGATTTTAGCCAATTAATCTATGACAAAGGAGGCAAGAGTATGCAATGAAAAAAAGTCTCTTCAACAAATTGGCAAAACTGGACAGCTACACACAAAAGAATGGAACTGGACCATTTTCTTATATCATAAGCAAATGCAAACTCAAAATGGATTAAGGATCTAAATGTGAGACCTGAAACCATAAGAATCCTAGAAGAGAACACAAGCAGCGATTTCTCTGATATTGGCCAGAACAACATTTTTCTAGATTTTTCAAAGCAATGGAAATAAAAGCAAAAATAAACAATTGGGACTACATCAAAATAAAAATCTTCTGCACAGCAAAGAAAACAATCAACAAACCAAAGAGACAATCCACAAAATGGGAGAAAATATTTGTAAATGATATATCTGATAAGGAGTTAGCATCCAAAATATATAAAGAACCTACACAATTCAACACAAAAACAAAACCTGCCAAATAATCCAATTAAAAATGTGCAGAAGCCATGAACAGACATTTCTCCAAAGAAGACATACAAATGGACAACAGACACAAAGACACTCAACATCATTAATCATCAAGGAAATGCAATTCAAAACCACAATGAGATATCACATCACACCTCTCAGAATGGCTAAAATAAAAAACACGAGAAACAAGTATTGGTGAGGATGTGGAGTAAACGGAATCCTTGTGCACTGTTGGTGGGAATGCAAACAAGTGTAGCCACTGTAGAAAATAATGTGGGTTCCTCAAAGAACTAAAGACAGGATTACTATTTGATCCAGTAATTACACTATTGGGTATTTACCCAAAGAATACAAAAATGCTAATTCAAAAAGATATATGCACTCCTATGTTTGTTGCAGCATTATTTATAATAGCCAAATTATGGAAACAACTCAAGTGTCCATCAATAGATGAATGGACAGAGAATAGGTGGTAGGTAGGTAGGTAGATAGGTAGATACAGATAGATGATATAGATATATAGATGATATAGATATTGACAGATGTGAGATATATGGTGGGAATGCAAGCTGGTACAGCCACTCTGGAAAACAATATGGAGGGTCCTTGAGATATTAAAAATAGAGTTACCCTATGACCCAGCAATTGCATTACTAGATATTTACCCCAAAGATATAGATGTAGTGAAAAGAAGGGGTACATGCACCCCAATGTTCATAGCAGCAATGTCCATAATAACCAAACTGTGGAAGGAGCCATGATGTCCTTCAACAGATGAACAGATAAAGAAGATGTGGTTCATAGTTTGCATCTCTTAGATTGGATCTTTTATATATTTTCCATTTTTCTGTTTAATGTTTTGAATGTATGAACTATTGTTTTAAGAAATATTTTAATGTCCTTCAAAAAATGAGTTTGGAAGTGTTTCCTCTTCTTCAATTTTTGGAATAATTTGAGGAGGATTGGTGTTATTTCTGAAATGTTTGGTAGAATTCATCAATGAAGTCATTTGGTCCTGGGATTTTCTTTATGAGACGTTTTTGTTACTGATTCAGTTACCTTCCTGGTTTTAGGGGTGTTCAGATTACCTATATCATTATGATCCAGTTTGGTAGCTTATCCACATTTTCTAGGTGATTCTGTTTGTTTGAATATAAATGTTCAAAGTAGTCTCTTATAGTCCTATTTACTTTGGTGGCATCAAATATAAAACCTCTTCTTTCTGATTTTATTTGCGTTTGCTCGCTCTTTTTTCTTAGTCTAGCTATAGTTTTGCCAATTTTGTTGCTCTTTTAAGAAAAACCATCTCAATTTTACTTTTTTCTATTTTTTAATTCTCTACTTTATTTTTGCTTAATCTTTACTAATTCTTGCCCATTGCTAACTTTGGTCTTAGCTTGTTCTTTTTCTACTTCCTTGAGGTGTGAAGTTAGATTATTTATTTTAGATATTTCTTTTTTTTTTAATGTAGGCATTCATTACTATAAACTTTCCTCTTAGTATTGTTTTCACTGCATCCCATAGGTTTTGATATACTGTGATTCATTTTCACTTGTATAAAGGTATTTTATAATTTCCCTTTCAATTTCTCCTTTGACCTACTAGTTATTTAGGAGTCTGTTTTTAAATTTTCACATAATTGTGAATTTTCCAATTTTCATTATGCTATTATTTCAAGTTTCTTTCCCCTGTCCTCACTTATTTTATAGTACTTATTTATATGATAATAAAGATTATGTTATATTATTTGGGGGAATAGTAGGAATAATATATAAAAGCAACTGATTCCTCTATCCAGAAATAGCAAGTGGTATCAGTGTGAACGTGTATATGTGTGTGTGTGTGTGTGTGTGTGTGCATGTATGTATGAAAAAGTGCAATTGTATTGTCCTTACTCTTTTGCAGTGTGTTTCATAACCTTAATGTACGGTGAACATCTTTCATACATTTATTTAAATATATGAATTTTTGGGGTGTGTATGATTTTAATATTATCATACATCTTATTTTTGTACAATTTCATTCCTGAAGGTTAATCTTATGGAATTGTGGCCCAGAATGAATACATGAGTCAAAAGTAAAAGGATGGATAATACCAAACAAAGTCTTCAGAAATACATTATTAGCATAAAATGAAATAAACAAGAGAAAAAGAGTGAAATGGGAAGACCACATTATCTTAGTAATTTTTTTTAAAAAGTATGAATTCACTTTGAAGTTATAATAGAGATAATATTTACTAAATAACAAAAAAGTTCATTAAAGTTGTTATAATTACAACATACTATTGAAGACTCTTATTATCATCACCTTCTACATATTTTTAGCCTGTACATTCATTTTACTTTTTACTGTGTTAATTTGGTTGTTTCTTATGGTTATTTTATTTCATTGCTTCTACAGTAATATTAGTCTATACATATTTTTCTCTTTAATATGTCCAGACCCTTTAGATTTAAGTTTGTCAAGTATACCCCCTTTATGCATCTTTTCTCCTTATTTGTATTTAATTTGAGAGTATCCGTTAAGTGCTATCTAAAAATGCTTTATTTGGCAATCTATTAATAAAAGTATATTTTCCTCCACCTCTTAAATGTTGCTTTTCTCAATACCTTTTTATAAATGTTTAGAAAACTCAATAAAACCCCTGCACAAGTAAAAATTGGCATCTGTGTAATGGTTATTCTCTTCATTATAAAAATACTTATTCTGATCAGCCAACATTAAGACAATTCTGAAATGTACAAATCTCATATACAATTTTGTAGAAATTAAACATTTCCTTTCAAATAAAGATACAAAGAAAACAAAATATGAAACTGTTCTATTTGTAATACTTGAAAGGAATAAGAAAGACATTTGTAAATTTAAAATTAGTTAATATACACATCATGGAAGTGTGGTGTGGTGAGAAATGTCCAAGGTTTGTGGTAAGAAATCCTTGGACTTATTTTTACTTTGACCCTAACTAGGTGTAGAGACTTGTCAAATAATTTTACTTTTATCAGCTTCCTCTGAATCTAAGAAGTAAATACTGTGAACTAGTAGATATTTATGGCAGTTCCTAAAATTTCTATGACTTTAGTAATGTAAGCTTCTGTGTACTAATCACTCTACCTTGAAGACTCGTATCTATTTCACAGAGATTTGAGCAAATGAAATGCCTCAGTGGATACTTTAGTAGGTTCTTTCAAATAAGTGAACTATCACTTATCAAAACTTCATTAAGCTAAATAGGCCTTTCAAGTGGCTACTGACATTACCAGAGAGATGAACTGGCTTGAAGGGGATCAGAAGCACAGTAATATAAAAAGTGTAACATGCTGAAAACAGCATCCATTTTCCATTGTCGGACCTTGACTTGATATTCCAATACTATCAGTTATTGACAGGGTCTCTGTTATCTCTGCATTACAGAAAGCTTTTTCAATGGTATAATCAACATCATTGCTAAATATGTTGCAACAGGATAGTTAAAATATAATAATGTACAATTTTTCATTTGGAGAAAAATAATGCAAAGTGTTTGAAGATTTCTGCCACTTTGATATACTCTGTGTGCACTTTTTAATCTTTTCTCACTTTCTTTTATGTAATACTCAAAGACATAAAATAGTGTTCCTTTGGTTAAACAGCCTTTCAAATATGTGTTACACATCACTCTTCCTTTGCCTGATTTTACCGTATGAATTAATTTTGCTTCTTTTTGATACTTTTATTATCTTTTCTCACTCTCTTTATTCAAAATGGACTTTATACATTTTAAATGTTAACTGGTTTGTCCTTGGTAATTCCCTTTACATCAAAGCTTATCTGCACTATGCCAGACATTTCATCTGACACATGCCTTTTACAACACTGGTAGGTATGCTCTATTAACACACACTAGGCTTTTGATGACCACAGCCTAAATTTTTAGTTTTAAGGGAAAATAGGATGATAAAATAGTCTGATTTTAGCTTATGTTGTACTAATCAAATCTTGAGGTCCTACAGAAATAATTTAGATTCCTGCTTGGTATAAAACCACTTAATAATGAAAATAAGGACTCTGATTAGAATTAAAATTTACATTTTCTAAATTGTCTAAAACCATTTTTTTTCTATCCTATGCTACAACATCTGTACTTTTTAAAATTGGAATTACACTCTGTTTTCACATTTACCATTTTATTCCACAGAAGTTACAGAATAACTTCAAAATACAAATAGGTAAATTAGAGTTTGGTGGGATAGCAGGAAACTGTTAAAATTATTTTTACAACATATCGTAGGACATGTTCCTACATATGCAGCATTTATTAGAATGAAAGAAAAATAATGCTAGTTACTATAAGGCAAGATAGCCAGGTAGGTCAAATAAGAAGGGATGTATATCCCATGTTATTGCCAAATTGTCCCTTACAAAATTTTCATCAATCATTCATGACTGCATTTAGATACACTTAAATTTAATATAATTGCTCCAAAGAGAACTTTTTCATATATATTACAAAATATATTTTAAAAAATGTTAATCATATCATACCTACAAATTGTCTCTTTTTTATTAACATAAAATAATGATTTGTTAGAGCATGTCATGCACATTTTACACCTGAAAACATATTACAGCACTTTTTTTCTTTGATAGTCAAAGTCACTGATGATAAAGAGATAAAAGATTTATTAAGGATTATTAGAAGAATATTGTTTTTTTTTAATTCTTTTTTTTTAATTTATTTGACACAGAGAGAGAGATCACAAGTAGGCAGAGAGGCAGGCAGAGAGAGAGGAAGAAGAAGGCTCCCTGCTGAGCAGAGAGCCCGATGCGGGCCTCGATCCCAGGACGCTGAGATCATGACCTGAGCCGAAAGCAGAGGCTTTAACCCACTGAGCCACCCAGGTGCCCTAGAAGAATATTGTTAAAATGTACCTACTACCCAAAGAAATCTATATATTGAAGGCAATCCTTATCTGAATTCAAATGGCAGTTTTTGCAAAAATAGAACAAACAATCATAAAATTTATGTGGAACCACAAAAGATCCAAAGTTGCCAAACAAATATTAAGAAAGTAAAACAAAGCTGGAGGCATCAGTTTCTTATTTCAAACTATGTTACAAAACTATAGTAAGTAGACAGTATTATATTCACATAAGAAGAGATGAGTATATCAATGGAACAAAACAGAAAGCCCAGAAATAAATCCATGCATATATAATCAGTTATTTTACAACAAAAGAGCCAAGAATATACAATGGGGAAAGTTTTTTCAAAAATGCTGCTGGGATACTGGACAGATACATGTAAAATAATGCAACTGGACCCCTCTCTTACACCATACACAAGAATCAACTTAAAATGAACTTGAATATAAGACATGAAACCATAAAACTCCCAGAAGAAAACACAGGCAATAAATTCTTTGACACTGTCTTAGCAATGATTTTTTTTTTAATTTGACCAAAAAGCAAAGGCAACAAAACCAAAAATCAACACATGGGACTTAAACTAAAATCTTTTGCACAGTAAAGAAAACCATCAATAGAATGAAAGGACAGTTTACTGAATGGGGGAAAATATTTTCAAAGCATACATCTGATAAGGGGTTAATATCTAAAATATATAAGAAACTTATAACTCAACAGCAAGAAGAAGAAGAAAGAAGAGAAGAAGAAGAGGAAGAAGAGGGTGGAAAGAGGGAGAGACGGAGGGAGGGGAGAAGGCGGGCAGTAAGGAAGAAATCTAATTTAAAAATTGACACAGGAACTGAATAGACATTTTTCCAAAGTAGACATACATATGGTCAACAAGTACATGAAAAGGTGCTCTACATCACTACTCATGAGGCAAATTAAAATTACAACTACGATGAGGTATTACTTCAGATCTGTTAGAATGTCTATTATCAAAAACAGAAATATTAACAAGTGTGGGTGAGGATGTAAAGAAAAAGGAACAGCTGAGCATTGTTGGTGGGAATGCAATCAGCCATTATGGTAAACAGTATGGCAGCTCCTGAAAAAAATTTAAAAAAATGCAACTACCATATGTTCCAGTAATCCCACTTCTTTATATAACCAAAGGAAATGAAAACTGGTTATTGAAGAGATAGCTTTACTTCCATGTTCACTGCAGCATTATTCAAAATAGATGAGATATTGAAAACTGGTTATTGAAGAGATAGCTTTACTTCCATGTTCACTGCAGCATTATTCAAAATAGCTGAGATATGGAAACAATCTAATGTCAATCAATGGATGAATAGATAAAGAAGAGATGCCATTAATATATATAATGGAATATTATTCAGCTGTGAAAAAGAAGAAAACCTACTTTTTATGACAACACTGATGGACCCTGAGAGCATTATATGAAGTGAAATAAGCTAGACAAAGAAAGAAAAATACCGTATGCTACCACTTAGAAACTTAAAAAAAAAAAAGTCAGACTCATAGAAACAGATAGAAAAGTGGTCGCCAGGGTCTAGCAGGTGGGAGAAATAGGAAAAGGTTGGAAATGTTACAAACTTTCAGCTATAAGATGAATAAGTTCTGAGGAGCTCATGTAAACCATGGTGACTAAAGTTGATAACACTGCATGTATGTGCAATTGAAATTTCTAAGAGAATAGCACTTGAAGGTTCTCACCTAAGTAAATAATAAGTAAGTAAGTAAATAAATAAGATGGATGTATAGATGTGTTAATTTACTAGATGAAGGGAATTCTTTTATAATACCTATACATTCAAATTACCAAAAAATACATTTTAAATATTTCATAACTTTGTCAATTATACATCAATAAAGTTGAAGTTAAAAAATTATTAGTTTGTAGTATTAGAAATTTTAGAAATACCACCATATTAACTATTAAGATAAAACTTTAAAAAACTCTAATGAGGGGTGCCTGGGTGGTTCAGTTGGTTAAGCATCTGCCTTCAGCTCTGGTCATGATCCTGGGGTCCTGGAATCGAGTCCCACATCAGGCTCCCTGCTTAGCCAGGAGCCTGCTTCTCCCTCTCCCTCTGCCTGCTGCTCCCCCTGCTTGTGCTTTCTCTCTCTGTCAAATAAATGAATAAAATCTTTATAATAAATAAATAAATAACTCTAATGGTTAAATAAAGTTCTAAATATAAGCCAGTGAGCATGTTCTTGATGATAAACTACTCAAAACAATGTAACATCATATGTAAAAGTATTAATTTGTATTATGTAGCACGAGAAATTATTTGGTAAAAAATATTGATTTAAAACTTACTTGGTTGAAAATAAAATAAAATAAAACAAAATAAAACAAGATCAAACCAGAGGGGGAGACAAACCACAAGAGACTTAATTGTAGGACACAAAGTGAAGGTTGCTGGAGGGGAAGGGGCTGGGAAGATAGGGTAACGGGATGGACATTAAGAAGGGCATGTGATGTAATGAGCACTGGTTATTATATAAGACTGATGAATCACTGACCTGTACCTCTGAAACCAGTAATACATTACATGTTAATTAATTGAACTAAAATAATTTTTTAAAAGTAAAAAAAAAATTTTCTTGGTTGACTGAATTTCCTAAGTGCTAGAATCCTGAAATTGTTTGCTTTCACTTCTCTTTTTTTTTTTTAAAGATTTTATTTATTAGAGAGAGAGAGAGAGAGAGAGAGAGAGACAGAATGAGGAGAGTAGAGTGATTTGCAGAGGAAGAAGGAGAAGCAGGTTCCCTGCTGAGCAGGGAGCTGGATTCTGGCTGGATCTTAGGACCCTGGGATCATGACCCTTGTGGAAGGCAGACACCTAACAGGCTGAGCCACCTTGACACCCCTTTTGCTGTTCTTTTTGAGTAACTCTCCATGCTCATTCCTTTCTGAATGCACTACATGATAGTAATTGAGTCCATTTTTCTAAATTTGAGGATTCCTCCCCTGAAAATGATATTTTTCTTACTTTAGTTTTGATGCAAATGTTCAAACACCCCCAGACACTTAGTAGCGCAAAGACTACCAAAACTTCTTGTCTGCTTTAAAGCTTGATTTTCTTTATGAAAATTGAAAACAGATTTTACATGTTGATAGTGCATTTCATTTTTTTTTTATGCAAAGCTGAAAATCAAGGTAGCCATCAATCAGGTGGAAATGATTAGGTAGCTTCAATTACTATAATGTTTCCCTGGCCTTGGAAAGAGATTTGTTCTCAAGGGAGACTATCGATATTTTGGGGATGGAGATTTAAGTATGAAATTCATCCCAAACATGTTCATTAATTCATGTTTACTCCCCAAGCATATTATTCAGTGTTTGCAGTGTTCTATTTGCTCTGCTTAGGCCTGGGAACACTTAAGCCTTTGAGAGGTGATCTTCCCCTAGGCAGTTTAGAGTCTAGTAGGAATGATACACATATACAACAAACAAATGAAATAAAGTATGAGGACTGGAAGTATATAGGACATGAATGGTTTACAGGCATGCTATTGGTTTAGACAAAAAACAAAACTAAACAAAACACACTACCTCTTGCCTTCCTCTCCTAGATCCTGCTAATCTATCATCATATGCATTGCTGCAGCCTCAAATCTGGCAAGAAGTAGAAATTAAGGAATGGGACTAGCATAGAGATTAAAGTCAATTATTGAAAAACCAGAGATGTAAACACAGCCTTTAACGTCAATGGACACTGGAACTACAGGTGCTCATCTCTAAGCAATCTCATCTGAATGAAATGGGAAGAATTTACTCTGCTACAAACAGAGTAATATTTGATGTCAAGAAAATACATGAATTTGTATCTTTAAAAATGACAGAACCTTAACAAAACAAGTAGCAAACTGAATTTAGAAGTTTTAATTAAAAGGATTACATACCGTAATCAAGTGGGATCTATCCCTGGGATGCAAGGTTGGATAAGCATACATAAGTCAATTACTATAGTATGCCATATTATAACAATGCAAGATAGAAATCATGTGACCATATCAATAGGCACAGAAAAATCATTTGACAAAATTCAACACATTTTCATGATAAAAACTTGGTAAATTAGGTATAGATAGAATGTATCACAACATAATAAAGGTCATGTGACAAACCCAGAGCTAACATCATACTCAATGTTGAAAAACTAAAAACTTTTCTTCTAATATAAGGAACAGGAGAAGAGTATCACTCTTACCACTTCTATTCAATATAGTACTAAATGTCCCATATTGATGGAGCAGTTTGGCAGGAAAAATAACTAAAGGGCATCCAAATCAGTAAGAATGACAGAAAAGTATCTTTTTGCAGATGACATGATTGTAAAGATCCCACCAAAAACTGAGTCCAGTAAAGTTGTAGGATACAAAATCAACATATAAAAATCAGTTGCATTTCAGAGGAGGGGCAAGATGGCAGAGAAGTGGGAGTCCCTGTTTCAGCTGGTCTCCTGAAGTGAGCTAAATAGCTACCAGAACACTCTGAGCACCCATGAAACCAGCCTGAGAAGTAAGATTATACACTTCTGGATCTCTACAGTGGCAGAAGATCATCACCAGTGAGCCATCTGTGACTTGGACCACTGCCAGGTCGTGGGCATGGACCCCAGACAGCAGTCCTGACAGCCGCCAGGACCAGGCTCCTGGGAACCAATATCGCTTGCAGCCTTGGTGGCACAGGGGTGCAGAGACAAGCGGGG
>LNAC01000169.1:1751722-1903222 GCA_002007465.1 Ailurus styani | reverse complement strand
TAAGCATTATATATATATATATATATATATATATATATATATATATATATATATATTTAAGATTTTATTTACTTGAAAGAGAGAGAGAATGAGAGAGCGGGAGCATGAGAGGGGAGAAGTCAGAGGGAGAAGCAGATTCCTTGCTGAGTGCGGAGCCTGATGTGGGACTCAATCTGGGACTCCAGGATCTATTATGCCATATGTTCCAAGTCTTCATGTTCTTGAACCTTTGTTTCCTCTGCCTTCTCTGATCTGTTCTTGGAATTGCAACATCTATTCATCTTTTGACCGGTCCCTTGTGGGCTTCTTTCCATGATCTAAGGGCAAAGATACGTGGTTCTTCTCTTTGCTATTTTTAAAATTTATTCTTCATATTTTATTAAACTTACATATGTTTTCCTACTAAACTTTAATGTTGTAAAGGACATTAACTACATCTTTATTGTACTAATTTTATATACTAAAATCTTGCTAATAATGTCTGACCTTTTAAAACCCTGATGAAGAACAAAACAATTTAGTAGAAAGCAAATTAGATATATTAAAACAAGAGATAGACTGCAAAAATTCCATGACATTGTTTTCCTTGTGATAAGTGGAAATGAAAGTAACGCCTTTGCCAAAGAGTTGCCCAGTATATTCTATGCAATATTACAAAATCAATGCAAAATACAAAATCAGTTACTAGCATTTATAAAAATCTCAATATGTCTTAGTTCCTTTTCCTTTTATATATCATAAATGGGGAGTATTGGTTATGTTGTCTAATTCTTCTATAAAATGTTATTTATATTAAGATTATAGATTCCCTTACCTACACTAGTTCTTAATACAGTGTTCATAATAAACTAAAAAAAAAAAAGAATTAAATAAACGAATGGACAAAACTCTTGCATGTGACCCATGTACAACAGACATAGTCTAAGCTAACCCAAACAAGGATCTTTCATGCTTTGTAATTTCTAATAATATTTTCCCCAGAAAAGTTTTTAACAAGCTAAAAATTGAAGAGATCCCAATATAAGTTTCCTATCAAACGTTTTAAAATTGTAATTTTATGAGGTGAGTCTTGAGACATGAGACAAAATGAAAAGACCCCCATTAAATGAATTTAAAACACTCCTTGAAATATTTTATTTCATACCTCATTTCATACTTAGTATGATCCCCCATATATTGTATTCATATCAAAATAGTTTTCCTCTTTTGTTTTTCAGAACTTGTATCTTTCTCTGCCTGTCTTTCTTGTTGATGTGGGAAACTTCTACTTATTCTTAAAGATTTAGTTAATAATATTTGGTCTATATTTTATTTTGTATTCCTTCTATGCCCTCCAAAATAATTCTAGTAGACTATACTGTATTTCTAATTTTTAATTTAATGATTTATATTTAAAATTGAGATCTAAATTCTTCCAAAGGACATATTATTTTCTGTTTATATTTAATTTCTACCACATGTTCCTAAAACAAGTTGTCTAGCAAGAGTATGTGATGAATGAATAATGTATAGATAGAAGATATATAGAAATTTCCTATTACTTTATTTGAATTATATCTGACTTTTTCTTTCTTTCTTTTCTTTTCTTTCTTTTTTTTTGTTTCAGAACATGGCTAAATGTTTTCAACTTAAGGACATAGATACTATCGTCTAATTTGAAAAAGTGTGGTAGAAAATGATATAATTTATATTTCAAGTTCTTAATGAATATTCACTCATTCAATAGTCTTGTTTCTTATGACATGCCAGATACTGGTCATGGTGCTGATACAGTGCAGAAAAAATTGAATTAATCTGTTGTCTCAACAGTTCATAACTTTTGAACTAAAGAAAGGACATGTGTGTATGTTTAAAAATAAAGTATATGTAGGGTGCCTGGGTGGCTCAGTGGTCTCAGGGTCCTGGGACCGAGTACTGCATGGAGCCTGCTTCTCCCTCTGCCTCGCCCTTTCTCTGTCTCTCATGAATAAATTAACTATTTAAAAAAAAGTATATGTATTTCATATGGTGATATGTAAAGGAAGTAAGCAGAAAGGAAATAAGGAGTGTTGGAGTAAAGGTGAACATAAGGGTTGAAATTTTACATAAAGCGTGTCAGTGAAGGGGCACCTGGGTGACTCAGTTGTTTAAGTGTCTGCCTTCCAGTCAGGTCAGGATCCCTGGGTCCTGGGATCAAGCCCAGCATCGGGCTCTCTGCTCAGAAGGGAGCCTGCTTCTCCTTCAGCCTCTGCTTCTTCCCTCTGCTTGTGCTTTCTCTCTCCCTCAAATAAATAAATAAATAAATAAACAAATAAATAAATAATCTTAAAGAAAAAAAAAAGAATGTCAGTGAAGACCTCATTAAAGTTTACTGGAGTCTAAATTTTAAGGAAGTGATTGAGTGAAATTTATAGAAATCTGGATTAAGAGCATTAAAAAAGGGTATCAGAAAAATACAGAGATTCTGTGGTACAGACATGTTTCATATGTTTGAATAACAGCAAGCAGTTTACTGTCACTAAAATAGAGCAAACTAAAAATAAAATAGAAAAGGTAGTGGAGTTGTAGGAATAGTTTAAGAGTAGTAGGACTCTAGAAGTCGTAGATGTAGTGTAGGATTTAGTACACCATAAACAATCCTTTAGCTTTTGCTTTGCTTTGAGTGAGATAGGAAAACTTTGGGAGCTGAAGATCTAAGAATTGAAGTGATCTGATCTCCATTTTTTTTTAAAGATTTTATTTATTTATTTGAGAGAGAGAGAGAGAGAGAGAGAGAGAGAGATCACAGGTAGGCAGAGAGGCAGGCAGAGAGGAGGAAGCAGGCTCCCTATCAAGCAGGGAGCCCGATGCGGGCCTCGATCCCAGGACCCTGAGATCATGACCTGAGCTGAAGGCAGAGGCTTTAACCCACTGAGCCACCCAGGTGCCCTCTGATCTCCATTTTTAAAGACTCCTCTGATCGCTTTGTTGAGAAATGACTGTAAGGGGATAGGGCCAGAAACCTAGGAACTTTTGGAAACAGCCTTCATTAATCCACACAGCGACAAAAGTGGATGGACTGAGGTTGTGCCAGTAGATTTGGTGACAAGTGACAAGATTCTGGGAATATTTTGAAGATAAAGCCAGCAAGAATTATAAATGAGTTGAATTTGGATAATGAAATAGGAAGTCATCAAGAGTGACTGTAAATACCATAGCACTAATTCAACAATATTGAAATCCAAGGTTTTGAAGATACATTTAATTTAATGCCTATGTGCCTTACTTCAAGTAAACATCGAAAGTATAACATAGAGGTGACGTTAAAGGAAAGATGTAATTTTAAATTTCTTGAGGTACTACAAATCAAATTTATACAAGGGTCCTTTAGTACAAGGTTTATAATATCATTTCCTGTGTACATCTACAGAATTTAAAGGCAAGACTTTGGAGGGAACTTGAAGTCTGATTTTCCGAATACTATTTAACTCAAATTGTGCCTAGCTCTTCCTTATTTTTTAATCTTTAACTTATTGTGATTTAATCAAGATAACCACAGAATAAAACGCCTAGTTGTGTGCTCCCAAAGCAACTCACATTTTACCCTATTGTTCTCCTCAACACATTGCATGGTTACTATTTGCCTTTATTCTTTTTAGACAGGAAACTACAGAGGTAAAGGTATTCTATCTTTTTTTTTTTACCACTAACTGCTCAGTATCTAACACATTAGTAGGCATACAAAGATACTAAAAATTATTTGTGAAGGCATGTGATTAATTCCACAAATATTTGTTGAGTCACTACTATAACCTAGGCATGATGCTCACATGCTGATGATTCAAACTGAAAAAGACTCCATTTGCTTACCCTTTAAACAAGGAGACAGATACTCAAGTAAACCCATATGAAAGACAAATAACAGTAACATACGTAAGGCACATACAACATAAAAGAGATAACCCTATATATGCCAGAATTTCAAGGAAGCTGTGATAGAATAGGTAAAATCTGTGCTTATTCTTAAATGACTAAGTATATTTTTCTTGATGTGATCTTGATGGAACATTTCTTTGTGTGTGCATATGTGTGTGTATGTATACATACATATGTACATACAGAATATATGCTGAATAGTCATATATGTGAATATATATTTGAACATGTACATGTTGATAATACACAAGCTTTCAAAGATCCCCTAGATTCACTTGTATTATTTCAAAATATTTTGTTCCTTTTTTTGGTTTAACTAGTAATATCTTAAACTGCAAGTATATTCGTATCTGTGTTTTTATAAAATCATTAACTTTGTCTCCTCCTTTTCCTTATCTTGCATTTCCCCTTCCCCCCTTCCTATACCTCCTTTTATTCTCTTCTTCTTTTCCTCCTATTTCATTTTCTTCCATCCTTCTATATCTTTCTATATTTTGAACAGAATTGAATATTTCCCACAGAATCACCTGAACTATTGTCATGTGCAATTATTTGGTACTTTCCAAATGGTAAAGATGTATTTCAAATATATTAATCTAATAATTGAGTGAATAGCAATCCCAAATTCAAGAACACAGAGCATTGTTGCTTTATCAGAGGAAATAATTCTTTAGCCTATACTTTTCAGTCCAACACATCCCAAATACATAAGAAAAATCAACAATAGATCAGCATAAAATATTCTACAAAAATTAGTTGGAAACAATCAAACAGTAATAATATGTTTCATATTTCTGTATCTCAATTCATTGTTTTTGTTAATAATCTAATAAGAGCTACTACCTAGCTGTGTTGGCCTGAATGATTAATATGAAAGATGTAGAAAGGAATCCTTTGCCAATTTCCCCCCACAAAGCCTGAATATCAATGAGTTCCTATACTTTATAAATATTTTCTGGGTTGTAATTTGCAAAAACATTCAAACAAACAAGTGAAAACATGGAATATATTATAGAAAGTTTCTGGAAAAAATACAAGCTTCAGAGTATTTCTTTGGAACTCAAAAAGTACACTACTTGGTAATGTCTACTTTACATGACATCATTCTCTTAACTTCTCTACTGACTGGTCACATTCCTATTAAAACATCCAAGAAAACATTAGAGAATGTTCTCTACTGTAGTCAGAAAAAATGTTGACAAGGTGTTAATTGTCTCACCATGCACTAAGGATACACTGAAGTGTTATTCAATGGAATACTCATTTAAAAAAAAAACTTTTCTTTTTTCAATGAGAAAACATTTTTAACATGAAGATGGCCAAATAACTCTTCAAAAGTAAGTTTAGTCTGGGTGGAAATGCCCAATACTGCATTTTTGAAGATGGTGGCATGAAGAGGGTAGTATGCTAGATTATGTCCATAATGACCAATTGTCTAATAGTTTATCCTAATTACAACTAACCAGTTTGCTTGCCAAAACTTCAAAGATGTTGCCACAAGACATGACACTCCTCTGTCAAAGGCAAAGGACTCTTAACTCAGGCAAGCAGGCAGACAGAACTTCATGTTTTCACTAATTCCCCTGGTGATGCAAAGGTGTGTGAGATGGATGCCATAAAATAATTAAGTTTGTATTACATCTGGAAAATACTAATTTAAGAAAGCTTCAAATTTCTAAGGATGCTACTAGCAAATCTGCTCAGCATTTGCCCCATTAATGGAACATTATTATCCTAATTCTGGACAGCTAATAAATCTATATTTGCCCTGGAGAGAGACACAATCTCCATCTTTCAGAGCTGCTTACTATACAAAAATCCTTGAAAAAATAATCTGGGGAAAAAAAGCTGTCACAAGACAGATGGAAATACAAGAGACCCATAGAGAATTGGGTTCCAATGATATCATCACCACTACCACCACACACATCTATCCTTCTGACTTGAGCTCAATAAGCCATACACCTAATAGAATCACACTTCTGCCCATTCATGGATGTAATGCTCCCTTATCCTAAAATGCTCCCCCAAATCTCATTACTTTATTTGGCAAATAGCAAGAGAGGGAACACAAGCAGGGGGAGCAGCAGGCAGAAAGAGAAGCAGGTTTCCCTCTGAGCAGGGAGCCCAATATGGGACTCGATCCCAGGATGTTGGGATCATGACCTGAGCTGAAGGCAGATGCTTAATGACTGAGCCACCCCAGAGCCCCAAGGAAAATCAAATTTAATAAGGCCCAAGGTTTGAGATAAAATGTCAGGAACATTGGATGGCAGAATTTGGGCCTCAAATTTTTAGAGCCTGAAATTAATAAATCAATACCAATAAGATAAATTTTAATAAGAAAACCTAAAGTTCTACAAGAACCACTTGGTAGGAAAGTATGACTTCGCATCATAGTGTACAGTGAAAGATTAGCAATCTCAACACATAGTTGGCACATGAAGCAACTCAATCTTCAGCTATATTTATTCAAATAAAATGCATAGATTGAGAAAGTTGGTTGTTTCACTGCCCTTTACTTTGCAAAATATTGTTTATTTGGTTTTAACTAAAGGCATTTCCAATTTTACATGTTTTGTTTCTGCATTCTTAGAGATATTTCTTACTTCTTTCCGGAGAGAGAGACTTCTTATTACAGTGTCATATAGTTTCAGATAATATGTAAATCAACATTTTATTAGTTTTCTCTTGATAACATCTTATAATTGTGACAGAAAAATATATTGGTAGTCTCATCAAGGAAATAAATTATCAATAAGCATCACTTGATGAAATTTAATTAAACCTAAATAAGTAATTATTCTAAGGATACTTTCTGTAGAATTTCTAATCAACAATGATTTTACCTCTCTCTAAAATTACTCTTTTAAACAAATGTTAGTCTAACAGATCTAAGAGCATATGGGTATTTCACAAATTTAATCTTTTATCTTAATAAACGATACATATGAACTCTGCAATGACTACTATAACACACTGACATCAGGCTATCAATGAGCTATTGAAAGTAGAAGTCAAGCCAGTTCATATGAGATACTGATCTTATGTTAATGATACCTCAAAACTACAAAGATAGATACTCATCAGTCTTGTGATATGTTTAGTTCATATCCACTAATTGTGGCCAATGAAAAATCATTGTTTTAGAAATTCACATTTCAGCATATTAATAACATAGTCTAATTTTATAACTTCAAATCTACATCAAAATTTTGAAATTATATAACAAGATAGAATTTGGAAAGTAGGGAAAAGATTCATAGTTAAGCCAAAATACAAATCCTGAGAGAAATGGATGCAGATGTGAAATATAAATGAACTGTAGGTACTGTCAAAAGGCAAAAAGTAAGCATATAAAGTTTTGCTATCTACATTTTACCTATGTAAAATTTGAAACTCCCTCAGTTAAAACCAAATAAATAATATGTACATTTTAATTATAATGTATTTAAGAAAATTCCAGAAAAAATAAGGAAGTACATATATTCTCACTGTGTTTATTATATATAATAATTGTTGCTCGGGGCACCTAGGTGGCTCAGTGGGTTAAAGCCTCTGCCTTCAGCTCATGTCATGATCTCAGGGTCCTGGGATGGAGCCCCACATTGGGCTCTCTGCTCAGGGGGGAGCCTGCTTCTCCCTCTCCCTCTGCCTGCCTTTCTGCCTACTTGTGATCTCTCTCTCTGTCAAATAACTAATAAAATCTTTATAATAACTGTTGCAATGTTGATTTATAGGTCTTCATATTCAGTGGCTTTGATGACACTGTGCCATTGGACATATTTCAGTTTCTTATATTTATATTTGTTCTCAGATATGATATCCTAAACTTCTCTTCTCTTGCTCTTATTCTTGCTTTGTGTGTGTGTGTGCACACGTGTCCTTATGTCTATATATAGGCCATGTATAGATAGCTTTCTCTAATACATATATTTATATGTATTTATATACATATATATACATACAGAGAGATTATATATAGACATATAGATAACAGGTAGTTGGACTGACATGCATATTCATTCTCATACTGTGAGACTATAAAGATCAAATGAGCAGAGGATACAAAATATAACGTAATGCATTTCAAAAATATTGTCCAAACACTTGCACTGAGGAAGTTCATTTATAAGCTGCGTTATTTTTGTTGTATTCTATTGCATCATTTGCTTCAAAGGTAATTTTCAAAATATCCAGAAAATAATTACGTGTTCAAAGGGAGACCAAGAAATCTGTTGTGTTTTTTTCAAAGATTTTATTTATTTATTTAACAGAGAGAGACACAGCAAGAGAGGGAACACAAGCAGGAGGAGTGGGAGAGGGAGAAGCAAGTTTCCTGCTGAGCAGGAAGCCTGATGCGGGGCTCAACCCCAGGACCCCAGGATCATGATCTGAGCCGAAGGCAGATGCTTAATGACTGAACCACCCAGGTGCCCAAGAAATCTGTTTCAACACCTAAATTGCTTTTAAAGATATATATGCTCAGTCAGCCACTCATCAATTACATTCAATGTATTCACATTATAGCTTAAAAGAGTATTTGAGTTCTTTCTGATTTATGCTACAGGACCAACCAGAAAGCTAACAGCTGTGTTGTATGGAGAACTAAATTGTGAGTTGTCTCTTTTTTTTTAAACCAGGTCTGGATATAGTGTAGATATTGCCCCCATTTTTCCTCATCAAAGTCATAGAGATAACTTTAGTGATGGCATTAAGAGTACATATGGAATTCCATCATGAAAAGCGAATATTACAAGACAGAATATATAAAAACAAATTTATATATACTTACATGGTATTATGTATATAGTTATATATATTATAGATCATAAATGTATATATAATCCATATGTTGTCAAGTATTAGTATCAAAAAGATAAATATATAAAAACCCAAAAACTAAATAAAGCTTTATGGCTAGGGAAAATATGTTTATTAAATTCATATAATTTTACATAACAGTTGGTTATGGATCACTAAATTTAAATGATATTCAGTTACAAGAATTACTTTATCTTGTTTTTTTTAACATTTATTTATTTATTTATTTGACAGAGAGAGAGAGAGAGAGAGAGAGAGAGAGATCACAATTAGGCAGAGAGACAGGCAGAGAGAGAGGGGGAAGCAGGCTCTCTGCTGAGCAGGGAGCCCAATGCAGGACTCGATCCCAGTATCCTAAGATTATGACCTGAGCTGAAGGCAGAGGCTTAACCACTGAGCCACCCAGGTGCCCTATTTTATCTTGTTTTACACTGAAAGTTTATCAAAAAGTTAAGTTTGATATGCTGATTAATAAAACAAGGGCAAAAAAAAAATCTCCTGACATTAAGCCAGGACTAAACTTTTGCAGAGGGAAAATCTATTAACATCTCTCTAGTCTGATTGTTCATGATTTATAGTTATACCTTCACATATAATACATTTTACATACTTAAAACACTTAGCTGGGGAAATATCTTTGTTTGGTACGATACCATAAGCTTTTGTATGAATCAAGAAACTGTTTTTAGGGACTTAGTTCCTATATAGGAAACTTTTGGACAAGAGGGTTAGAAAAAGTAATTTCCCTGGGGCGCCTGGGTGGATCAGTCGGTTAAGTGTCTGCCTTTGGTTTAGGTTGTGATCCTGGGGTCCTGGGATCGAGCTCTGTGTTGGGTTCCTTGGTCAGCAGAGAGTCTGCCTCTGCCCCTCCCACCCACTCGCGCGTTGTCTCAAATAAATAAATAAAATCTTTTTTAAAAAGTCATTTTTCTTGGAATTTTTTCTGGAATGTGTGCATTAGATGTCTTTTCTTTATATCTATTTCTTTTAAGACTTCAAGAAAACAGAAGTGATAAGTGAATTAAGAGGGCAATTAAATAGAAGTAACACAAAATAGCAGTTAGGCACATGACAGATATGGTAAAAGTAGAAAGAAATTATGGACAAATTTCACAGTTTATAAAAAGAGGGCTGTTCATATTTATTTCTTTAGTGCATTCTATGTGATGAACACTTTACACAAATAATTTATACATTTATATGTATGAAGGTGTGTGTATAATATACATGTGTATACATAAAAATATTCAAATATTTAGATGGAAATATGGCGGCTTTGAGTGACTTCATGATTTTGCCAAATTACACATACGGCTATCAAACTTAAATACATTTGGCAGTAAATTTCAAATCTCACTTACAACCCCATGCTGTCTCACAAGGCTCTTGTCACAATAATTCCTTAATTTTCAAAACAACATTGCAGAATTAACTCTTATATGTTACTATTTTATTTAAAAAATGACACACAGATATAGAATTGATGTAAAAACTGTGAACTGTGAACTTCAGAGTCAGTAATTTTTCCACTACTATAAAGCACTCTTTCTATTGCAGAATACAACCACCTCCACTGTGATTTAAGCAATCCCTGTATGCACTTATAAATCAATCCCCTGCAGCTTTTTAAACAATTAATATATAGATTGTGGTGAGATTAACTGACAGATGTTCCCTTTCCCTTAACAGTTTACACTCATAATGTTAGGGTCCATGATTATGTGTCTATGGATGCCCAAAATCTATCAAACAACTTGGCAGTTACTCAATAAGTACTGTTTTAAAGAAATTATACAATTCAGAAGTTGTCAGGCTTGGCTAAAAGTAGAACAAGTCTGATCATCAGCTGAACTGGTGTGATGTGGACTGCAATTAATAATAATTTTCACATTAATGAATGTATGAGTCATTTCATTTAGCTGGAAATTTTATTGTGATAACTACAATAGCAAAAAGTTGATGGTTATCTGAATAATGAATTGAACAGTAATTCTGTCATAGTTCAATTGGAGTGAAATTGAAACACTTAATTGTGATTGACCTGTATGTATAAGAAACCAAGACTATCTGATACTGTGAGTCTTGATAAGAATATATGAGTCTGAGAAGAGTTTTAATAAAAGGAGATATATCTGCACAGATAATGCTAGTATTTGGAATGAAGAAAACACAGTGAACTCAAATTTCTTGTCCTAAAAAACAGTCACCACTCCTAAAATTGTGCCTTACTCATCATAGGTAGTTAATAATTCATTTTATATTAAATTAATCTATTAAGAATCTCTCAGGCGCCTGGGTGGCTCAGTGGGTTAAAGCCTCTGCTTTCAGCTCAGGTCATGATCTCAGCGTCCTGGGATCGAGGCCTGCATCGGGCTCTCTGCTCAGCAGGGAGCCTGCTTCCTCCTCTCCCTGTCTCTCTGCCTGCCTCTCTGCCTACTTGTAATCTCTCTCTCTGTGTCAAATAAATAAATAAAATCTTAAAAAAAAAAAGAATCTCTCAATTCCTGTTATGATTGAAAACATCTCTTTTATTTATAAAATTACTGATCCCATAGGCATTAAAGATCCCCCCCAAACTGATAGAAATACAACATTGTGTGGGAATTGAGAGAATTTCTTATCAATCACAGCAATAGTCCTAGGACAGTTAACCATTGTGAGTATAAAAATCTTGGCCTGAAAAGATGTGTGCAGATGTTGTTGATATAGAAGTAGATAACTAATTTAATAAAAGTTTTGTGTAGGAAGCTGTTGTGGAGTGGATATTTACCTTACCCTTTCTTCAATAAGATGTTAAAGGTCTAATTTAATTTGGCTGTCACGATGTGGGTGCCATGTGTCATAAGGAACATGATGCTATAGAAGGGATGGCACAGTGTTTTTCTGGTAATCAACTTCAGCTCTATCACATAGTATATTTTAACAAGTCTAAGTTTTTGAGGACTTAGTCTCCTTAATGCAGTGTTTTGACCTGAACTCTGCTGGTGATACCCAAAGGAAAGTTTTTAAAAGAAAAAAATGTGTCAATATATTTATTGAGCAAGTATTTAATGGCCATCTACTATGGCCCAATTCAGATGCTTAAAACATTTCTTCCTTCATTTCCTTTAAGCTTTATTAAAAAATCTAGCCACACTGGATGCTTTCTTCCAAATTGTTAAAAAAAAAAAAAAAAAAGAGATGAGAACATACCAAACATGTAAACATTCAGCTTGCAGTACAGTGGCTGACTTGGCCAAAAATTAAAGGATTATAAAGGTATTCCTTTACTAATGCAACTTCAAATTAAATTACATTTGTGCCACATCACTAATTAAAGAAGGAGTCATTCACTAATATGCATTATTTAGTAGTTAGGCACAGCTAAATTGATGTACATACATATTTGAAATCAGTATTCAAAATGTTTGCTAAGTTAAACAGAATTTAAAGGTCCAAAAGAAAAAACAATACTTAAAAAAATGAAGCTATATTTGTCTATTTATATAACTCCTGGCATATTTATAAAATTTATATTAATAAAGTAGATTTATTAATCTAAAAATATAGGTAAATCATTTTAGGTGTGAGAATTAAACCAATGCTTATATTAATAATATTACTTTAACAGAAAAGCATAGATTCAACTTATGGTATTAATCACTTCTTTCTTTATACCTTTGTATTATGGGGAAAAAGGCATATATTAAAAAAGTGCACTCACTATGCTTGCACAATTATTTTGTTGAAAACATTAATAATCATTAAGCCATCTGTACTAGGTGAATACAGCTTATGAGTAAGATTTGAATTAGATAGGAAGTATTACTGAGATAACTTCTCTAGTAATGTTTGTTTTACCCTCAAAATAAAGGAAATAAATATATACGAAGTTACAAGCAGAAAAACACATCCTATTAAATAATAAATTAAAGTTTCAAATTATTCACAAGTATGTTTAGATTCAAAATTTGAAATGGAGTGCTCTCTTAAAACAGAATATCTGTACGTTAACATAAAGAAAATATAGAGCATGCTTTAATTATTTGCAAAGACTGGTTGGTTGTATATATATATTTATGTGTGTGTATCTAAATATACACACACATACACACACTATACAAACGCAATAATTACTATAAGTTGACCTGAGACATGACAGAAGATAAGCATGAGTGTACAAAAACATTAATATTTCCAACTGGTATACCTATTATGATTAAAAAAATAAATAACTGTAACCTGCAACCAGAATTCTGTGAGGATAAAGAAAACCTGTTCATAGTAGTTTACCAGTACATGATTTTTAGACAAAATTTTACTAATGTGGTTGGTTTCACAAACCCAACAAGAAAGAAACACAGTTTTGATGATATAACTGCACTGCTATTGCTTTCTTTGTGAATATGTGAATTATCTTTTTCATGATCAGATTGACTATGCATTATCTAAAATATTTCAAACTACCCAGGAAGAAAAACAGCCTTTTTGCGTTTCCGTAGCAGTTAGTATAAATCTCTATTTTATCATCTCTCACATCCTGCAAATTCATTAATTATTGTCTTGTTATTCCGTTCTTCATGCCTGTCCAACAGAATTCTACCAATGTCCCCTTTTATCTTTGTAAATCAAATTAATTGGCTAAAAGGCATATCAAAATAACATAGTCCAAGCCTGATTCTTTTCATTCAAACCTGTTCCTAACACAGTTTCCCAACCTCAGTTAATGTCCTCAAGATTGGAGAACTTTTATTCTTTATGTTTATATTTATATATTTAAGTGTATTCAATGATTCAGGAAATCCTTCCAATTAAATCTCAAATCTATCACCATCAGCTTCTTTATCACTATCACCCTAGTTCAAGACACCATTTTCTTTTACCCAATAGATTATAAGGGCCTCCTATCCATTTTTCCTATATCTATTTTTGCAATCTTTTTTTTTTAAGATTTTATGTATTTATTTAAAGAGAGAGTGTGCGTAAGAGAGAGTGAGCACGAGTGGGGGTTAGGGGGAAAGGGGCAGAGGGAGGGGAGAAGCTTACTCCCCACTGAGTGGGGAACCCAATGCAGAGCTCAATCCCAGGACCCTGGGATCATGACATGAGGTGAAGGCAGACACCTGACCCACTGAGCCACCCAGGCACCCCTCTACTCTTGCAATCTTACTCTGTTTTCTCATCATAGCAGTCACAGTGATCCTGTTAATGTTTACTCATATGATGTCACTTTATTTTCAACCTCAGCTCCCTCCATGGCACCACATGTCATAAAAGGTCCTATAAAATTTAGTTCTTTCTTAATTCTCTAACTTTAGCCCCTAGTCCTTAGCCTTTGCTGATTCTACTCAGCCTCCCTGCTCTCTCTGAACATTCCAAAGACCTCAAGGCCTTTACCTTATTTCCTTTTTCTGGAGTTTTCTTATGTAATCAGCCTGGCTCATTTCCTCAAATTCTTCAAATGTTTACTCAAACATAATCCTCTCATACAGACCCCATTTGACTGCCATACTTAGAATTGTAATTACTCTCTCCAGCACACTCTCTAATACCCTTCCTTCATTTTTTTTTTCCTCAAAGTACTTTATCACTGTGTAACTTACTACATGATTTACTTATTTATTTAGTTTGGTCTGTCTTCCTCCAATTGAGAAGAGGTATCTTTGGTTTTGCTGTTATTGTGTTGTTCCCTGATATATCCTCAGGTAATGCCTGGAATATAGGCACTCAATAAATATTGATCAAATAAATGAATTCATTTAAATATATCCCTTAATTCCCTAGATCTTAAACCACTCCTTTCAACCATGTCCCCATATGGAACAACTGGGTCATCAGACATCACACTGAGATCATATTAATTAATTTTACCAAATGGATGATACATAAGATCCATGAGTCTGACTATGGACTTATCAATGTCAATGCTTACAGTGGTTTTGGGCAGCAGAAAATCAGGCATTTTTTCTTATGGGTTTATCATAATAACATTATTCTTACTATAAGTCCTTGAACATCATTTTGGAAACGAATTTTGATATTCTTGAGTAGGTATACAGTTGATTAAAAACAGTGGTATAAAGAGACACAAGTTCTTTTACATGTATCTGTTTCCAGGTTCAAATATAATTACTCTTTTTGGGTATTTTTAATTTGATAAGTTGAAAAGGTTTCCCAAATCCTGAGAGCGAAATCTATTATTAATCCACAGTTTTCTTACAACCTCTTCAAAATAGTGTGTGTGATAGATGGGATAAGGCACGCACTATTTGTTGCCTTGTTTCACTCCTTTGGAGATAAATAATGGCTTTTGCACAGCACTTCTAACTCATCTAATTCAGTCTGATTTGATACTTCCATTGGGAAGTATAGATCATTCTGAATTGATTGCTTTGGGAAGTCTCAACAGATATTTCATATTCAGTGGATTAACATAAATAGCAGGCTGTGGTTTTACATCTTGTTCTAAAGGCCAACTATTATTTGAACCCAATGTTGCCCTATTTACCAGCAGAATGTAAAGCAGAATAATCTGTAGAACACTATGAAAACATTGGTGATAGGCTATACTTATGAAAATTCTGATTTTCTAGATCTAGATATGCACATCAATTTTAAAAGAAAACTAAAACTTCTTAGGTAATTAATTATAACCTATATTCTCACTGAGGGTAATAGAAGTAAGGTAGGAATAAACCTTGGGAAAAAATAATTTTATACTGTCTGACTCATTTCTATTTGTTCCTCCATCTACTTATTGTTTCCCACTAGAGAAATATCTGAAAGTTAAAATCTGTCCATGTTTGATTAGGTAGAGCTAAATGGCAATCTTAGATCATGACCATTTAACTGAAAAAAATTATATTCTTATATGGAATTTCTTGGAATAAAATTATTAGCCCACAAGGAATTGTTTTTATTTACATTATATTATTTAATGAATATTTATATGTTATATACCATGTGTCAGGGTTTGTATTAAACTTGATGGATGAACAAGAAGGTCAGTTCCTAATTTCATTGGTAGTAGTGGTAGAATGTTGGTAAACTTATAGAAGTTAAAGAAGGGCTTTCTGAAGAGGTAATACATGTAGCCTGAATTGACTTATATTTTTAAACACATTTTACCCATGATTTGGGAATGCATTTTGGGCGTCCAGTAGGAAAAATATGGAGAGTGAGTAGAAGGTATCTTCACTAGTTGAGTAGAAAACACAAATCAGAGAGATAGGCATATATAATATTCCTAACTTACCACAATACATAAACATGACAGGAACAATAGGAATTTACCACAATAGGTAGATAAGCTCTTTAAGTACTAGCAAGGGCTAACAGACCCAGAAACAATCATAAATGCTATACTTTACAATTCATCTAATCCACTATACTCTTATTGTATAGATATTGTTTTTCTCATTTTATACGTGAGAATATTATCACAGAGTTTACCATTGTAAATTATATATCTAGTAACAGCATAGATATGAGCCCAGATATTTCATTCCGAAGCCTAAGCTGTTAATTATGATAAGGCATTCATGATTTTACTATAATGCTATGGAAGGCTAGCTAATTACAAGGTGTTTTGATCAAAATTTGCTTCATAGTGGACCCAACCTTGGAGTCATCTGTAATTATCTTCCCAGTTTCTGAGTATTTGCTGCATATCATTAATTCTGAAGTTGAAATGGAGAAGAAAAAGACCCAGTTTAGCCAACTCTATTGTGAAATAGAAGAATGAAGTCAGAGGACTGACATTATTTCAAGAATTACTATAGATTTATAGTAATCAAGACAGTGTGACATTGGCAAAAGAACAAGTCAATGGGATGTAATAAAAACCCCAGAAATAGACCCCCACAAATACGAACAACTGATCTTTGACAACGGGGCAAAGACAATACAATGAACCAAAGACAGACTCTTCCACAAATGGTGCTGAACAACTGGACATCCACATACAAAAAAAATGAATCTAGACACAGATCTTACACCTCACAAAAATGAACTCAAAATGAATCATAGACTTAAATGTGTAATACATAACTATAAAACTCCTATAAGAGTTTTATAGGAGAAAACCTAAATGACCACAGATATGGTGATGTCCTTTTAGACACAATGTAAAAGGCTCCATCCACATAAATAAATAAATAAATAAATAGCTGGACTTCAATAAAATTAAACTCATCTGCAAAAGACAATGTCAAGAGAATGAAAAGATAAGTGTCAGAATTGTAGAAAATACCTGCAAAAGACATATCTAATAAAGCACTACTATAAAATACACAAAGAGCTCTTAAAACTCAATAAGAAAATGAACTTAATGAAAAAAAGTAAAAATCTTAACAGACATCTCACCAAAGAGGATATAAAAATGACAAATAAGCATATAAAAATGTGCTCAACATCTTATCTCATTAGGCAATTCCAAATTTAAGAAAAACAAGGAAATAAATAAATACATAAAATAACAACTACTAATACACATCTATGAGAATAGTCAAAATCTGCAACTAATGATACCAAATGCTAGCAAGGATATGGAGCAACAGGAAGTCTCATTCATTGCTGGATTTCTGGTAGGTATGCAAATTGGCACAGTCACTTGATAAGACAATTTGGCTGTTTTTACGCGAGTGAATATGTGCTTACCACATAATCTAGCAATTATACTCTTGGACCTTACCCAAGTGAACTGAAATTGATGTCCACCCAAAAACCTGAACATGAATGCTTACAGAAACTTTATTCATAATTGCCAAAACTTAGAAGGAACCAAGAAATCCTTCATTAGGTAACTGGATAAAGTTTGGTATAGCCAGAAAATGAAATACTACTCAACACTGAAAAAGTGGACGCTATCAAGTCATGAAAAGACACGGAGAAAGCTTAAATGCTTATTACTAAGTGAAACAATCCAATCTTAAAAATAACTACATACTGTATGATTCCATATATGGCATTCCGGAAAAAGCAAAAGTATGGGTGCAATAAAGATCAGTAGTTGCTAGAGGTTAATTGGAGGTAGGAATGGAATACAGAGAACTTTTAGAGAAGTAGAACTACTCAGTATGATACTACAATAGTAGATACATGTTTACCATAACTTTTTGGAAACCCATGTAATGTACAGCACCAAGAGTGAATCCTAATCAAACTGTGGATGTTGCGTGATAATGTGTCAGTGTAGGTTCATTGATTATAACAAATGTACCACCATAATGCTGGGTGTAAGTAGGGGGAGGCTGTATATGTTTGGGACCCCTGGGGTATGTGAGAAGACTGTATTTTCGGTTCAGTTTTGCTGTGACCTAGGACTACTCTAAAAAATTAAGTTAATTGTTTTTTAACTATTCTGAATCAAATTTAATCACCAGTGCTTTGATACATCACATGTATATATAGCTGTTTCATTATAACTGTCCAGATAGTATAACTTTTTATTGCCCTTAGAACACAAAAAAATATTTATGGAAGTATTCTGGTTTCATCTTCTTTTCCTTTTTGGTTAAACCCATATCTACTTAATTTTTCTTAACTGAATTACAATGTATTTGAATAGAGCTTCTCTTAAAAATCAGTTGAAGGGGCGCTGGGTGGCTCAGTGGGTTAAAGCCTCTGCCTTTGGCTCAGGTCATGATCTCAGGGTCCTGGGATCAAGCCCTGTATAGAGCCCCGCATCAGGCTCTCTGCTCAGCAGGGAGCCTGCTTCCTCCTCTCTCTCTTCCTGCCTCTCTGCCTACTTGTAATCTCTCTCTCTCTGTCATATAAATAAATAAAATCTTTAGAAAAAAAAATCAGTTGGAAAAAACCGACAGATGTTTGTACCATTTCATTTTCACAGCACGTGACATAGTTCAATCACATCCAATTCTGTGACTTTCAGCAATGTTTTGAGACATTTGGTAGTTTTTACCACCCTCAATATCACTGCATGGTTCATGATAAATAAGTACTTTATGGTATATGTTTTTGGAAAAATAGGGTACAGGTTTTATCATTATTTCTGGTTTTTCAATAAACTTCCTTTTCAAAAATATTATTTTTACTAAATAACAAACCATTTATGGAAGTTTTCTCTCTAGTAAGTAATTTTTACTTTGCATAGAACAAATTTAATTTGAATAGATCTGTCTCTGGTTCCTCAGAACACACACTTTGTGTTGCAATGTCATATGAAAGTAGAGATTTTTTTTCAGCTTAGTGACACATAGAACTCTAAGTTGCAGTTAACTTCTGACCTTATGTGGTGATATCAGTGCAGATAACTAATGTGACAAATGAACAAAAAAATGGAAGGTGTATGAGGTTTGATTTTATAGTTATAACAATTAATATAATTCAACTGTTCAGAAACCCATTTTTTTCTAAAACAATGTAATTTCTGAACCTAAACCTTACCTTTATTGATGGCAAGGGTTTCCATTAATTCAAAACTGGTTTCCTACTCAAATCAATTAATTTCTCAGCAAATTTGGGTCCATCGTTTCAACATAAATTTAAATTTTTTGCCAGTATTGCCCATTTTTACAAAGATAAGGTGGGAATAGATATTTCTATGAGTCTCTCTGTCTTGATAGGCATACCCCATCAGCAATAGATAATTGAGTTAAATCTCTGAGTTAAATACTGGCAGGCCAAATAACATAATCTTCCTGATTTACTCTCCCCAGTTCTGTTGATCTAATGAGATTCAGCCATTTATTCCCTCAGATGAAGTTTACCACATCGTTCTGGTAATATGCATCTTTTTGCACTCAGCAGACACTCACAATCTTGATGTCCTCTAACTTTTGTATATCAAAAATTCCAGAAAAACCTTTGTTGCACTGTCACCTTGTCTTTTGGGCTCTGAGGGAAGCTTACTTATATGTAAATGTATTATAATACCCACCTTTCTCATAGATTAAAGGTGGAAAGAGAATGGTTTTTATATCATTTCTAATTCTCTTTTTGCCAAAACATTTATTTTCCTTGCATCCTGGAGTTGTTTTCTTCTTCCCTCAGGCTACAAAGACAATAAAAGCATAATGCAGGATGTTGTTTCATTAACCACATTTTTTTCTTTTTTGCATAAAATTTTATGACAAGTTGACAAAAATCATTGTTTCAAACAAAAACTGTGTTTACTATACTGACTCTCATTAATCTATTAATATCTATTAATCTATTAATATCGTCTATTAATATCTCATTAATAGATATTACAAAGATGATTAAAAGCCAAAGAAAATTCATCTCAGTGGGAAGACTAGATTGCAAGAAGGAATAAGCAAATAAAATGATAAATATAAAGCATAAATGGTGACTGCAAAAAACAATAAATGTCTTTTGACATAATGACAATGTCTTTTGAGTTTCAATAGTTTTCAAACTAAAACAAGTTAATACACAGGAGGGAGATGATGAGAGCCAATTTGTTAAAACCTTTGTATTACTTGGAAATGAGAAGATAGATATTGATTAACTTCAAATATTGAGAACAAAGCTAGGCATTTAAAAATTCTGGGTGGCTCAGTCGTTGAGTGTCTGCCTTCGGCTCAGGTCATGATCCCAGCGTCCTGGGATTGAGCCCTGTATCTGGCTCCCTGCTTCGTGGGAAGCCTGATTTTCCCTCTTCCACTGCCCCTGCTTGTGTTCTCTCTCTCTCTCTTGCTATGTCTCTCTCTGCCAAATAAATAAATAAAATCTTTTAAAAATGCTAAAAAATAAATAAAAAATAAAAATTTGTACAGCAAATCTTTTTAAATGAGATTATAGTGTTCAAATTTCAGGTGACTTGAAGAAAAAAATAGGTACAAAAATTTTAATACAAAAAAATAAAAAAGAGCGCGAAAAGAGGGAAAATGAATATGGAAAGCCAGAGGGTGGGGAAGTATAAATAAAATCTAGAAAAATAAGAAGACAAATTCAGTCAAAGAAATAGAAATACATTTGTGTAAATATAAATAAATAGGTCAAAGAGGAAGCTATAACACATGTTAGAATACATGACAAAGTGCGTGAAAATCTATAACCTGTGGATCAATGTAATTTACTCTGTTAACAAAAGAGAAAAGAACACACGATCATCTCAACAATAACCTACCTTTCTAATCTTCCTCACCAAGCTAATTTAGAATATACATTGAAAAAAAAGTCAACACTTACACATGGCTAAAATAAATCTTGGCAAACTAGGAATAGAAAAAAATTTTTTTTATTCTGATAACACATCAGTGAAGGTCTATTAATAAAATATTGAGTTACTTTTCCCTGATTCAGAAATTAAGGATACATAATGTCACTTCAATACTTTCTTGAGGTTCTAGCTAGTATATTAACAAATATCATTAAGAGATAGAAGAACCCTAAAATGAATAAAATTATCATTCAAAAATAATGATTGTATTTTGTTGAAATTAACTAAAATTACCTAAGTAAATAGAGAACTATGCCATAACCTAGCTATAGGATCTAATATCTTAAACGTATCAGTTCTCGGGCGCCTGGGTGGCTCAGTGGGTTAAAGCCTCTGCTTTCGGCTCAGGTCATGATCTCGGCGTCCTGGGATCAAGGCCCGCATCGGGCTCTCTGCTCGGCAGGGAGCCTGCTTCCTCCTCTCCCTGTCTCTCTGCCTGCCTCTCTGCCTACTTGTGATCTCTCTCTCTGTGTAAAATAAATAAATAAAATCTTTTAAACGTATCAGTTCTCTCAACACTTATCAATAGGTTCTTAAAATCTAATGAAAATAGCATAGGCTTATGAGAAATCTTAAAAGCTGATTCTCAATTTATGTGGCAGAACATTGGTCTGGAGTAATCAAGACATTTTAAAAGATCGAGAACAAGTTGCAGTAAGAAATATAGTTTACCAGATACGAGACATTATCATAAAATTACATTAAATAAGACAATATCTTATGGGTGTAGGGATAAATGATTTGATGAATGCATTAAAAATAGATTCATGTAATTAAATTCCTGACTTATGACAAAGCAGCAGGTCAAAGTGAAAAATATGTGATAAGATTCACTACATTGAAATTAAGTATATTTGGCTATACAGCAGACATTTCAGTACGTACAGAAAATAAGGGATAAAGAACTCCTAAACCAATGAAGAAAGAACACAAGCCTCCTAATATAAAGTGGGCAGATATTTTGAAAGGAATACCCCAAAAGAAGAAACCTGTATGTACTATAAGCCTGAAACTGCTCGACATTAGTTACTGAGGAACTACAAAGCAAACTGCATTACAAATATACCAGCTTGGCATTTTAGAAGTTCATTAATTTTAAGTGTTGGTGACAATGTGGAGAAACAGTAAATATCCACTGTAGAAAGTGGTGAATTTTCAGAAAACCACTTTGGAAACCACTGTTGCATTGTCTAGTAATTTTTTAAAAATTAAATACTTTATAATATATTTAATTCCATAGCTACATTTATTCCAGAGAATGACTTCTACATATGCACCAGAAAAACAGAATACAAATAAAGTATTAACTAAAACATACATCAACAGCAGTACAGAAAACAACTTGCAATGGAGTGATATATGGGATACCATAGAGAATGAATTACTGCTTCATGAGACAATATTGATCAATCTCAGGAATATACTATTAACTAAAAAAAAAGTCTCAGAGTGCTATATACACTCTATCTAAATTTCAAAAGCATGAAAATTTAAATATTCTGTTGTTAAGGATATAAATATATGTGGCAAAGTCATAAAGAATAGTACAATGGCAAACATAAAAAAATGGTTTGCTCTGAGAAGGGGTCAAATCCAGTACAGTATATAGGGTTTCCAATATGACTAAAATATATTTTTTCTTAAGCTAGGTCATGGATACACTACTGTATTTTGCATCTTTTTACCCTAATATCTGATTTAACAAATAAATGCATATAATAAAATATTAAATATTATAGCAATACTTAGTAACTATTCAATATTTAATAAAAATATTAAGAACAATTCATTTTTTAAAAAATTAGTCAGAAAACTGGGCAGTGATAATCCAAGTTAAAAAAAACTAGCCTCATTTTTAGCTTTTAATTTATATTTTATTTTTTATTTTGAGAGAGAGAGAGCACACCCTGAGTGCATAGGGTTGGGTGGGGTGTGAGAAGGGGTGGTGGGAGAGGGAGAGTGAGAACCTTAAGCAGGCTCCAGCCCAGCACAGAGCCTAAGACTGGGCTGCATCTCACAACCCTCATGACCTAGGCCAAAATCAAGAGTCAGATGATTAATGCTTAACTGAGCCACTCAGGCATCCATAGCCTACATTTAATGGCAAGATTCAATACTTTGTTTTGGTTACATTGGTTAGAGTGAAGAATCTCTAAGAGGAAATAAAAAAGGATGATACAAGATCAACAGAGTGTGTCAGATTGCATTGTACTCAGACATCAAGCCTGGGAACTGTGACATTGATTCTATCTGTGTTTGGAAACTGTGTATTTTTCATCTATAGGGCTAATGTGGTACTAATGTATAATTTCTATTCAAAATATCAATAGTTATGCTTAATATTTTCAATATTGATAAAAATGTTTAATAACAAAAATCATCTAGCAGGGAAAAGAGGACTTTGTGGAATTGGAGATTGACTTTGGAAATTCTTGGATTAGGAGGGTATGTGCTACGGTGAGTGCTGTGAATTGTGTAAGACTGATGATTCACAGACTTGTACCCCTGAAACAAATAATACATTATATATTAATAAAAAATAATAAAAAATAAAGAAAAGAAATTATTGGATTAAATTCTCAGCAATTCTTTTAAGTCTTACAAAATTGAACTCCAACCCTCCAATAGTCTCACAATTTCCATTGTGAGTAATCTTTGTTTTAGCAAGATTAGATAAGAAAAATATACTGATGATGTTCAGTTACAGTGCAGAGTTTCCTTGAATATCAGTGTCGGCTTGTGGTCTTTTACCAAAGAGAAAGTGGAGAGCAATTCCCTCGGGCCAGTGTTTAATACCCTCCCAAGTGGTATTCTCAAAGGGACTCATATATACATAGTAAAGATTATAGCCTTGCCCTTAGTAAGAGTTAATTCATTGTTATTAAATTATATGTTATATCCTTTTCTGAACATTCAGGGATAAAATACACTATAGGAAATTAATAATCATTATTGATTATGTAATGAGTGGGGAAAACTGCAGTCAATAAATTATGCATCTCCAACCTCAGGAATTTATGATCTAAGAAATATATTATTTCAAAAATAATTTTAATAATGTATATAATATTGAGGAAATATATAATTTAAATAATGAATATAATTGTTTGCCCAGTTTATAGGTCCTCTTCTCAGATTCCTCAGCTGAACTATGGGGATCATACACCCTAATTCAAAAGAGAAATAACAAAACTGTTGACTCTAATATCCTCGAAGAAGGAAAATGCCAGTAAAATTCTTCAGACACAAACAATAGAATAGAAAAGAAAATCCCATGCTACTTAAATAGTAACTACAGTAAAAGGATTCCTTGAAGAACCCTTCAGAAACACTAAAGTACAAATATCCATCTTTCAGTTCTTTAGTATTCTGGTCCTGACCAAGGACAAATAAAGACCAGAGCACATTACCAACTGCTTTGTTAAAAGCTGAATCCCTCCCTTTTCTTTTGCCTGCCACAGTGCAGTCAGTTTCCTGAATGATAAACAAGTTTTTTTCACATGTGATCTGAATATATTTTAAGAGAAGTAAAAAAATAAAAGTGTACTATTTGAAAAAAAATCCTGAAGATCATATTGCAGAAAAGTGTTACTTGTGATACTGTCTTGTTAGACATTGTAGGCATTAGAAATTAATTTTTTAAGCTTTTGCTTCCATTTAATTAATCAGAAAAAAATTCCTATTTAATATTTAAACAAACTGTTTAAACATTAAACACCAAGTCTTTTTTTTTTTAATATATAACTGATACAAAGGCCCTGTGGAAATTATTTTCCATCTTTCCATTCAATGTCCACATTACTGATGCAGCAAGATGTAAAAAAATTTGTCAGCATATGCCACTGATAATTGGTACAGGTAAAATCAATTGTAAATAACCCTTCATGTATGTATATTTTGAAATACTATTGTTTCTAAATAAATAAAACCACACACACACACACACACACACACACACACACACAACCAGCGGGAATAGAATCGGTGACAGTTAATTTTCCTACAGGGAATGTGTTGCCAGATCTTCTTCCGGCTGCCTTCTGGTCTAGAAACTGACAGTATATTCATATTCTTATTATATTAATCAGAAGTATCATCGTCTGGTTTTAGAAGCTACGTTATCTATGATTCACTCACGAGATCTGGCCCCACCGTGGCTCAGCAGCATACTAGAATCTATGCAGACAGAAATTTTACTGTCTCCAGAGATCCTGCATAGAAATAATGTCTTTTTAGGTTTTAATTTTCTCTTCTTCAAAAATTGGAAATGTTGTGTTTGTTAGATTTCCCAAATAACACTAACTTTAAAAGTTCTTGAAGCTGCATTCTACTTGTATTAATGTAGTTCCATGTAAAAGCAGGGAGACTTTTTACAAATCTCTTACTGATCTCACTAATTGATAGTAGAATGAAATTTCTCAGATCAGTAGTTGAAAGAAATGGTTAAAATGAGGTCTTTATGGGGATGCCTGGGTGGCTCAGTCAGTTAAGCATCTGCCTCCGGTCATGATCCTGGGGTCCTGGGATCAGGTGCCGCACTGGGCTCTCTGCTTGACTGGAAGTCTGCTCTCCCCCTGCCTGCAGCTCCCCCTGCTAGTGCTCATTCTCTCTCTGACAAATAAATAAAAATAAAGTCTTTTTAAAAATGAGGTCTTTATGATATACAGTATATGTTAAATGTCACTGATATGCCAATTCACAATTGTTTGGGATAATGCAGCACTGTCTACGTGTTTTTTTAGAACAAGCACATATTTGAGGAATGGAAAATTTTCTCACATCATCTGCAAAATGCTATTTACTTAGTATTCATAATTGTAAACAGTCAATGTTATAAAACTATAAACAAAATTTCTACCCTAAGAAAAAAGTAAAATCCTTTTTGTTAAATTTTAAATCTTTATCTCTCGATGCTTAGATTTTTTAAGTATGCATTTGATTGAAGTAAATAAAAAGCATTTAAAAGAAATTTAAGATTTAGCATTTCCTCCTCTAAACTATACAAGTTTGAAGCAAAATCACATGGATTTCCAGAATTCCAGAGTTTTATTTTTGAGAGATTCAAAAGCATTTGTTAGGCATATGAAAATTAAATTTGACCAAATGTATTTTGTCTCTAATCAGAGTTTATCAGTTAAATATTAGATAAGGAGCTGATTCTCAAATAAGGAAGGGATGAGGTAGGTCTCTGCCTCCCTGAGATGAACATATTGAGAACTGATCACTTAAAGTTAATTTAAAGTATTATTTCTAATTCAATAAATATATGGAACAAATGATAACAAAGTGGGAGCAGAGAAAAGGTCAAGATGCTTACTATAATAAAAACAAAACAGTAGGGTGCCTGGGTGGCTCAGTGGGTTAAAGCCTCTGCCTTCAGCTCAGGTCATGATCTCAGGGTCCTGGGATCGAGGCCCGCATCGGGCTCTCTGCTAGGCGGGGAGCCTGCTTCCTCCTCTCTCTCTGCCTGCCTCTCTGCCTGCTTGTGATCTCTCTGTCAAATAAATAAATAAAATCTTAAAAAAACAAAACAAAACCACTACACTAGTATTTACTTCATGTTTAGGATTTTTTTTTATTGTAATGACATGATATAAAATGATATTAGCATTGCTGGGGAATTTGTTATATATTACGTGCTCTAAAGCGTTGATAAAAGATGTATTTTGGTGTGTGCTGATACCACCGTGTTTTGACTAGTCTTATAAATATTCTGATATCAACGAGGGCAGAGGTCAGCAAATTTGTTTTGTAAAGTGCTATATCCTCCACATCTTGGGCTTCTTTGAGCCATTTCATCTTTGTTTCCACTACTCTGTCATTTCAAAGGAAAAGCACCCATATATACTCTCAGTAGTGTTATTTCTAGTGAGGTAATGATTAGTAATAACTAGTAAATTATTAGTAATATATTAGCAAATTTATAATATACTACATCTGTGAATTAACAGAACATGGTAGAGAAAATAAATCCATCAGAGGATGGGGGAAATATATGGACAGGTGGTCTGTAATAGGAACACACAAAAGACTGGTAGTCATGTAATGTAATATTCAACCTTACTAATGATCAGAAAAATACAAATTCAAATTACGTAACCCTAAAGTAGCTCTTTTCACTAAATTTATTTTTTTTCTTTTCACTAAATTTAAAGATCAACTCTGCTCCCCAAATTGTATAATACTGGGGAAAAAAGATTATGGTATACTTATTGTATTATATGAAATTGGAACAGCTTGTTTAGGTGGCATTGCTAAAATAATGCAAGTCTACTTAAGAATCCCATCCTTATGAAAATAATTATTCATACACAGAAACACACGCACACACACGTAACATCACACTAACAAAATGACAACAAAAAAACTCAATACCTATAATGTTTATCTGTATTAGTTTTCTAGGGCTTCCATAACAAAGTACCACAGACTGCATGCTTTAAAGCAATAGAAATCCGTAATCTCAAGGTTTTGAAGGCTAGAAGTCCAAAATTAGCAGCACCAGCATGGCTGTTCTCCCTCTCAAGCCTATATAGGAATATCCTTTCCTCATCCCAGCTTCTCACAATGGCTGCTATTCTGTGGCATTCTTGACTTACATGACTTTAATCTCTGCCTCTGTTGTCACGTTTCCCCGTGTTTCTCTTCACATCATCTTTCTTTTTTTTGTAAGGACACCAATCATATTGGAGTAAGAGCCCACCCTATGCCAGTATGAATTCATCTTAGCTAATTACATCTGCAATGACCCTATTTAAATAAGTTCATATTCTGAGGTAGGGGGGATTAGGACCTCTTTATCTTTGGGGGAAACACAGCTTAACCCATAACACCATTACTTACATATATTTGATATATCTAAAGTAGAATATTATACAACTAATTAAGTATGAGTCGAAGCCAATATATGCTAAAATGGAACAATGTTACTAATACATTCTTAATTTAGAAAGAAAGTCATAGATCATTATGTATAATTTATCATTTTTCATTAACAAGTATATGCATATACTTTTACTTATGGATTGTATATAATTATGAATTATATGTATATAAAGTTTAAAATATACAAATCTATATAAACCTATTTATATATGAAGGAAGATGCAATTTTTAAAATGCTTGACTGTTACGTAACACGCTCTGTATTCAGTGTTTCATGAGTTGGGGAATGGGAGAACAAGTGAAAGAGAACTTGCATTTTCAACTTTCCATAGATTGGGTTGTACAGTTAATCAAAAAGAAGGGTGGATTACTTGATAATTTGAAACCACAAGTAATGAAAAAAGTAAATGTAACACCAATTATCAAAATGAGGCAATGTGTAGGTTAATTTCTTTCTCTCCCTCCAAAAGAAAGGGAAGAAAGAAAGAAAACAGATAGCAATAAATATATTGACAGAACAGTGGATTTCAATAGTAGCCAATGGTAGATTCCATTTATGCTTATCTAATTAAGAAACACTGATGTAGTTGTTTATACAAAGTAGGAAGAAGAGATTGAATATTTTTAATATTTCAAGAGTATAAATTGTGAAAAAAATTTTAGACTCACAGTAGTCATCAAAAGCCAACTACTAATGAAATCCTTTTACCTTTGACTAGGAAACTGACTCAAGGAAAAATTCAATGATATATGTAAAAATTGTATGTCTATTGAGATTCATAGTCATATATACAGGTATGTAACAGTGAAATTAGTAAATGGTGGTTGAAATATATAATCATTAAAATACTTTTCTGGATATATAATGATATAAGGACATTTACATGATATATTGTTAAGTGAAAAAATGATTTGGGAAAATTCTATATTCAGCAACATATGCAGTACAAATATAGCACATTTAAACAATCTATCCATATCAGAAAAAAATAGAAGAACAGACATAAAATATTAGCAATAATTACTGGGAGGATGGAAAATTGCTATTTTGTGGTTTGTTCTTTATGCAAACTACCCTTCCATTGCTCATTTTTTTAAAGCATGAAATACTCATTACTTTTTATGAAAAAATAAACACTACTTTTAAAGAGCAAACGAAATGATTTATTGATGGCTATCCCATACAGATTTTCACCAGCATCAAATAATAATTTGTGTCTTTACTGCCATATTCACCATTTATAAAAATAAATCAAGGCCCTTTACATTACTTGATGAGTATCTTTTGATTTTGAGAGTCTATAACCTGTAAGTCAGTGCAGTTCTTATTAAAATAGGCACTGCTGTAAGGGAAGAGCAGACTTAAGCAAAGCCAGGTCATGTTTTAATATGCATCAGGTTTCCCTCATCAATTCATTTTCTCATTAGTGAATAAACACTTCTCTTTTCACATATTCTGCCAGATAACCTTTTAAGATTCATTAGCCATTTTATTTGTATAATGAAGTTTCTCTACTGAATCATAAACTGCTTAGTTATAGATACTTTGCTTTCTACTAAAATTAAGAAGTTTAATAAATATTTAAGTATTAAAACTCTAGTACTGTCCTCTGCATATTTGTGCCTTTGGCAGTGTCTGTTGAGAATGAACATTTTTGCTTGCAGCTCTCTGGACATATTTAATTTCTCTGGTTTTATATTTTACATTTCCTAAATTTTATTTAGATGTAGAGTGCTTTCTATTTCCTTTTTTTTTGTGCTTAAGTATCTTCTCCAAGTAAATGAGCAAATTTTCACTCTTTTCTGAGACTCATTTATGTAAGCACATTGATGTGTTGATAACAGATTTTAACCCATTTCCTAATTATGATTGAAAGTACTTGTATAGAAGAGTTCTGTATACCTAAAAAATGTTTTAATTTTTCTATTGTTTAATGTGATATAAAATATAGACAGATGTGTAGATATAAGACATATTTAAAAGTTCCCTTCCATTAATCCTTTTTTTTTTATCTACTTCCATCAAACATCCAAGAATCCTTTATCAAGATTTATTTACATGCACTATAGGGTCTTTTAATAGGACAAATACTTGAGGTCACAGAGCTCATACTTTATCAGGCAGTGTATTTTCCTATGTTAGATGAAAAGTTTTGTCTACACCAGGTTTAAATGACTGAAGACAGTGGGTACAAGCAATCTCCCAGGGAAATTATTTCATGAACTAGCAGGTCTCACTAGCAGGAGGCACACTGCAAATAATGATTCTGATATTAATCTATGGAAGAATTTATCTTGGTGAAGTGAGGGGAGATCCCTGGCTCAAGTCATGTGAAAGCTGTCCAGAAAAACTTTTAATTTATTTTAGGGGCCAATCCAAAAGTTACCAAGGAACAAATAAAATCTCTTCAGAGGCTTTTCTATCACTGGTGTCCATAACTTTAGCAGGGGAATTACTACTTATGGTAGAGTTAAATTTACTTTTTACCTGCTTTATCTTTGCAAACTTGATTTTTCTGTAATCCTTCTTTGACTACCTCGAGTAATTTTCTGTGAACAATTTTACATATAAACAGAGATAAATATTTTGTTTTGGGCAAATTATATTCAAAGACTGAGATTTTGCCAATAATTTATTTAACACAGGTTCACTGTGAGAATTTTAATACACTATTTCATAAGCCAATAGCATACTGGATAATGTCTCTTAATAGGCCAAAAAGAAATAACATACTTCAAACCAATGATAGATTAAATAAATTATTCTAGGCAAAATGGAGATGAAAAAAAGCAAGTCCAAATTTAGTTGAGGTGTACCCTTCTATGAATTGGTTCTTGGTGGACTCGGTCCTTTCAGTTAAAAGCTGGGTTATTAGCTGAGGGTGTAGGTCCCTCACTGGTGGGGCATGTCACTGGTGAGTGACAGCACTGGTATTAGCAAGCAAGGTGGGCTGCCCTGAAGGTCATTACTCCACGGACAATTACATGGCTTGCACCACCGCCTATAGGGAGTAGCTTTGTCAAGGCAGAAACAGAGGCTCCTTCTCTTCCTAGACTGCCATGCAGTTTAACTAACTCTGTTAACCAAGAGTAGCCTGGCCACAGTGGGAAGAAGTGGGAAGTGTCCCAGTATCGCTGGAGTAGCCTTGCATAGACTGATCACTTGATTTGCTTTTTATAATTTTAAAGTCTGCCACTGATGTTACTATGATGTCAATGACACAAAGTACCTCTCTACTGCACATGCAAGAGTTCAATGAGAAAGTCCTCATATCCAATTTCAATACAATTTCATCAAAACAGGTTTAACTTGCAAAAACTTTGTCCAGAACAAGCTTTCAAAATATGGATTTTAAATCATAACAAGTCAGTACACAACAATAAAAATTTCTTCACCAAGTTAAATGTTTTGCTTGTGTGCTCTTAAGAAGCCAGAACAATCATGGCTGCCAGTAATTTGTTTTGATTTTCTGTCCTCACTGCAAATTTGTCTTGCTATCTCTTTGCGATGGGTGGAAATGGATTTTCCTCAGTGTGGCACTTGAATATTTCACTAGGCCAATTGTTCGAGCCTGAAAGTGTGAAGTAACAGCCATGCAGGGAGAAGCTGTTTTTAGGGCATTAGGAGACACATTGTCAAGAGCATCAGCAGAAGCAGACTGTGTTGCAGCTGTTCTCCTACATTATATAAGAGGATACCCATATTTTAACTCTTGGCTGTCACAAGCAATTAACAAGGAATGAAGAAAATAACTTCAAATATTCATAAATAACTAAGAACTTTCACACACTTTGAAATAGGCAATTATATACTTCAAGTTTTCCTATCAAAATATTCAAAACTTTATACCATTTCAAGCAATGTTTTTCAGACAATTTCTTTTTGTTTATTTTTCCTGGTACATTTCTGTGCCTATGAAATATATTAGTGATTTTTTTATTAGAAANTTCTTTTTGTTTATTTTTCCTGGTACATTTCTGTGCCTATGAAATATATTAGTGATTTTTTTTATTAGAAAATATATGTTTGCATTATAATATTTGAAATACTGAGATATTTGTAGTAATTCCTTGATAAATAACAGAAATAAGGAAGTGGTTGTATAAAAAAGGTATTCAATCTTGAAAAAATATTCTGATTAGCTTTTACATTACTCATCAAATATAACCCATAATGTTAGTGTAAAGGTCTTACAAGAGTCAAGAATTGATATTTGTAGGAAGCTGTGAAAGCTGTAAATCTCGTTTGTTGAGAAGGATATAATAGCATTTCAGCCAATGCATTAAAATTTAAACTTATATGTTTTGCGAAGCAAGCCACAAGACTTTTCAAGAATACAAACAATGAGGTGATATTCATATGTACTCAGAGAAGATTTCAACCATATACTTTACTGTAACTCATAAGTGTCTAAAATTTTAGAAAAATTTTCTAAAATTACAGAAAAATAACTAAATATTTTGTAATAATACATGGCTTTTCTATTTTATTACTTAATTTTATTTTGGTTTAATTGTTGAGTATTGATTATACAGTTCTTCTCATTATAAAGATATAAATACAACTATTAATTTTCATTTCTTCTTAGATTTAAAAATTGCAAAGAGCAAAAGTAATTTAATCTCTCATTTTTATAACATTTTGTAAATTTTTATAGACATAATGAAATATTTTAAATACATATCTCTTCTCTGTCTTGCTAGAGATCACAAATACAAGTGAAAATTTGTATAACTACTCATACTGCAAAGTATGGTCATTTCTTAATGAAAGGAAAATGGATTTGATCAATTTTTTTTCCAAGTTTAACACATTCAAGCCACTTCTGACTAGTACGGTAATAAAAATTTACATAAATTTTACAGTTCAAAAAAAGAACATTAGGAAAAGTGAAAACCTATATTTTAATAGTGGAATAAGTGTAAGTAGATTTGGAAGAATATTTTCTAGGGATAAAATAGCATATGAATGAATAAGGTGTATCAAAGAAGAAATATCAGTTGATCTGAGATAAAGTAGGAAAATAATTTTTAAAAATTGATTACAGGGCACCTGGGTGGCTCAGATGATTAAGTGTCTGCCTTCAGCTCAGATCATGATCTCAGGGTCCTGGGATCGAGTCCTGTAATGGGCTTCCTGCTTAGCAGGGTGCCTGCTTCTCCCTCTGCTTCTTCCCTACCCCTACTTGTGCATTCTCTCTCTCTCAAATAAATAAATAAAATCTTAAAAAAAAAAAAAGAATGGATTAGAGCCAATCTATGGAGAAGTTTTTCAGTGAAGATAGGGGTCTGATGCTTTAGAATGATTAACCAAAAGTTTAATGTATACAATAACAGGAAGGATGTTGTTTAGACATGTATTTCAATTGCCTATACATTTATTGATGACAGTGAAGAAGGTTAAGAAGTTAATAAAATTATTAATAATCTTAACATTTTTAAATGTGTATAAGTGTAAGTATTCAAGGAAGGATTTTTATTGCATTTCTCAATTATTCTTAATAGCAAAAAAAAGAAAAAATAACATTTTACTTTAAATATATGTATAAAAATGGAATTTTGAAAAAACGACTTTGAAATTTAATATTTCTGAGAGGACAGAATTTTTAAAAGATAATTATGAAACCTCTGTTTTATTTTCAAGAAATAAAGTTTATAATACTCACAAGCCTAGATACAGGAGGCAAGGCATGCCACTCAAGGTCACTGGAAACACACTAGGGTAGTCGGCAGGCACAAGACAGTGGTGGGAGGGAGGTTTAGGGGAGCCTTTCTTGGGTTTTCTTTGGGGCATGGTGACAGTTTAGTAGTGGCTAGTTTGAATAATTCCTTCAGTCCCTTTGGGCTACAGAGACGGTCTCTAGTTGCCTGGTATCTGGCCCTGAGATGATTAAAGCAGGAGAATATTGCCTCCTGGTGCTGGGGCAAGAGAGAGAAGGCATGGCGCTAGATTCGTTAGTGTGTGTACCATGCTCCCAGCTGGGCCCTTAGGTATGTCTAGAATTGGCTAGTCTAGGGAGAGGCAGTCTCTTCCAGCCAGAAAGTTTAAGGTATCAAAGCATCACAATATTCCAACACACACACACACACAATTGGTCCTCTGATATTTTGACATTATATTAATGAAAGTTTAGGGTGATGATAGGGGAGATTTTTAGAAAGTAGAGTGTAAGTTTCCCTGAATAACATAGAAAACATTTTAGAGTGTTTACAGTCGAGCCCATAACTAAGTTTCCCATTTATACGGCATTAGCCAAGAAAAAGGATTTGAAATTTTAGAGGTTTCTAAGAATATCTTGGTAGAACTGTAAAATGGGTTAGATCTTTATTTTAAAATTAGTATCAGGGCGCCTGGGTGGCTCAGTCGGTTAAGTGGCTGCTTTCAGCTCAGGTCATGATCCCAGGGTCCTGGGATCAAGCCTCATATGGGTTTCTCTGCTTGCCAGGGAACCTGCTTCCTCCTCTCCTATTGCTGCTCCCCCTGCTTATGTTCTCTATCTCTCTCAAATAAAAAACTAAAATCTTAAAATAAAATAAAATAATGAAGTAAAATAAAAATATTAAACTAATGAAGATGGTTGGCACAGTGGTCATGATTGGTTATTTTTTCTGGATTCATGTTATATGCACATATATTTTTATGGTTCACCTATTATTTCTTAAAATAATTGTTTCTTATAACTAGAGCTGGGATTATTTTTAGAGAGTTTCCTGCATAAGAAGTTATATTTGCCAACTCTTTCCTTTTATAAAAGCCTTTATCCTTTGGTTTGGACTAAGTGTGATGCCTTCTACACTAACACAGTAGTTCAATACTATTATGAACCAGTAATCAATAAATACTAGATTCTACTGAATTTCTTGTAAACTGTAGGAAATGCTCCTAAACATTTCTATGTTAAAGTTTCTTAATATTTAAAATTGTTTTTGAATATCAAAGATGGTCCTGTAGTACCTACTAAGCTTTAAATCCTCTGTAAAGAAGCAGTTATATTATGTCCTACTGAAAAGTATTATTAAAGTCAGAATGTTTTCATACAAACTCTTTTAAGCAATGTGGTTCCTTATTTCAGAAAATATAGTCATGGACTCTAAGGGCAATAGAAATCCAGTCATGAGTTACTATGACATGTGTTTATGTAAACATCTCTCTTGATGGAGAGAGTTAGAAAAAGACACTTAAACTTCTTCAGCATCCCAACACAACAATCCTCACATTTATTTAAATAGAACCATTAAATTAATGTCATATTTTAAAATATAACATGCTACATAGATTATTTAAGGACAACTTTAATAAAAGGGAAGTTTATGGAAGATGAAAAAGATTTAGGAATTGATTTTTTTCTTATGGAACTCATTTTCACTCTTTCTCTCATGATATTTCTGCCTCATTTTGGGAGTGTGCCCAATTTGCCATCTCTACTTTTTATATTCTATGTAAATTTTCTCTACACTATATCTTCTTTTAACTCATAATTTCTACTTTCTTATAATTTAGAGTTTCCAAGAGACCTCATAATTACAACTCTGCACCAATTTCCTCTGACCCACACTACTTTCATGACTCTTCTAATAGTCTATCCATTTCTGCTTCTGATATTAACAGTTTCCTTACTTCAGTAGTTCCTTTTTATAACTCTTCAGAAAGATGGAGCAATTGACCCAATTCATTTTTTTTTCTTCAAGATACTGTTCAACACAAAGTATGTTGTCCATGGCTTAAGTATGCCATACTAATTAGTTACTTTTAGAATCAGGAAGACATTGCAGAATATAAAACACAGCAATCTGTAGTGTGGAAGAAATAATCTTTACCTTAAAGAGGTTTGTCATAATTTTTAGTGCTGTAATCAACATGTCTTTCAATCCCCATTAAATCAGGGTGGATAATGGTCACAAATAAAACTTATGGCAAGAGACAAAACCACGTGAACTCTCAACAACCATTTATAGGGTAATGCTGGCAATATATAAGATGTCTTTCTTATCTGTGTATTGGAATGGCTGAAGTACTTATAGGAGTGCCTGTGTAAGAATCAAATAATGAATCAAATAGAAACACAATTACCAGAATGCTTCATTTAACCTTTTGCCCTTTGGGACCTGATAAATATTCCTGAAAGACGACTAACTCTTTTCTTCAGATACTGTTTATTCTTCAGATCTTAGTTTACATTTGCTCTCATTTAGGAAGTTTTCCTGAAACTTTTAAGGTTATGGTAGCCAAAATCACATGGAATGCCATTTCATAAGTCTGAAGCCTAGACTGAAGTTACGGAAGTCTGGAGATTAGGGAATTTTCTCTCAGAGATAACATTCATCCCAAAGAAACAGGAATGACAATCATTTATCTTCTTTTTCAAAAGAAATAAAAATCATCCGTATGTCTATAGTTAGAGAAAAATTAACAAGAACAGGGAAGAGAAATGTCTCACTTTTCTTAACACGTTTAATATGTGGCATATGTATGAGAGAATAAACTGTTCTTATTCTTAAAAAAGTACCTTTCTGTCAGTCATTTAAACAGAAAAGATGCAAATATTCAAAGTTAAATGTGCATTCATGTATTTTTAAGACCCTAACTTGATCATGTTAAAAGGAATTATTTGTGAAGAGTTTAAGTCTCTGATTCACTGACATGATTTCCAATAATGAAAGTAATCAACCCTTTATGTAATATATAACATGAATCTTTTTTCCTAAAATATGAAATTTCAAAGTGCTGTTTTATTGTCTTTTATGCTTAATGGATTGACTTAGATCTTTTTAAAGTATAACATCAAGAATAAATAATACTCAAATTATTCTAGAGAATAACTAGGCAGGAAAAATTAAACAGCTGATGAAAGTTTCATTTTTCATCTATAATATAATTGAAAAATTTTATCAGGGGAATAAATATACTTCCTAAAACAGAAAAACCCTTTTTCAAATTCACCAGAAATGATTCATTCAAGTATGAGGCAAGAGGTATGTTCAATATCAGCATTCCACAAGAATGCTACAGTAAATAGAGATTTGGCAGGAAGAGGAAAACTGAGGAAAGACAGATTATAATTTTGAAGAAATGTGGGGAAGAGTATAAAGAGTTGAGAGAAGTGTGAAATGAAATATTCCTGGAAACGGAGAAACTATAAAGAAAGATTGACATTTTGGGGAAATATTTGCATTTTGATGTATCTCTTCTATCATGAAATTCTCCCACAATGGGGAACTATAAAAACAGGAAAGGCACTGCAAATATACCAAGACCCTCACGGCTTTAGGCACAAAGATCTTGAAGAAAAAAATTTATCGAAGGCAGACCTGCTTTTACCGTTGCTTTTTTCCCCCCTTTCTTCCAATGAAAGCATTTGACTCACAGTGTGGGATATGGAGGTCTGACAAAAAACACCAACCTAAAAATTGTAGTCATCTCACTAGACAAGGATGGGAAAATGCTTATGTCAAGGCTACTGAGTTAGCCAAAATTTAAGAGATTAAGTTCTTGAGAAAAGAGACCTCAGAAATATGCAGTAGACATTATTTATGCATTGGTTTTCAAAGTTTTTGCTGAGATCTAAGCTGCCAGGTATCAAGTTAGAGGCAGAAACACAATATCAAAAGCAATTGTTAAGGTACTAAAAAACTAAGCTAAAATTTTGCAAGTCCCACACTCAGGGAATTCAAAACATAGAAATACAGGCATGCCAAGGAGTGAGGTTTTAGTGAAAATACAGACTTTCCAATGTTATTGCTAAAGTTCCATGTCTGGGGCACCTGGGTGGCTCAGTAGGTTAAACATCTGCCTTCAGTTCACAATCTCAGGGTCCTGGGATGGAGCCCTGGCTCAGTGAGGAGTCTGCTTCTACCTCTCCCTGCTTCCTGCTCATGTTCTCTCTTGCTATCTCTCTCTTTTACGTAAATAAAATCATAAAAAAATAAAGTTCCATGTCAAAAGAATTAAGGCAAACCAGCTATAATGTGACTCTCCAAAGTCTGAAATCCAGTGTTGATTGGATCAAACTTATTTGCCTTACTCTACTTATCTGACAAAGCAAAACTGAAAGGAGAAAAACATTATCTTCCAAAACTCTAAGTTTTCATACACCATACTCAACATTGAATTAGTTCAGTTATGCCAGGGTCAAATGACTAAAATCCAATAGAAGAAAAGATAAAATAGAATTAGAACTAGAGGCATTCATATGTTGTACTTTTAAGACACAGATTTAAAAATAGCTAGTATTAAAATACTGAATAAAATCAAAGAGAATTGTCAGAAAAGCAGAATCAAGGGGAAATTATAAAACTGAAAAAAGATAATAATTGAAACCCATAAATTAGGACTTAAGTTTGAAAGAATATTTGAAATAGAGGAAGAGAAGATAACTGACTTAGACAATGGCCAGTAGAGAATATCCATTTTGAAACACAAGAGAAAATAGATGAAAATACAGAAGAGAGGCTGATTGTAAAAAGTTCTACTATGCTGACTACTATGTATGCCCACTTTGTTTCTGGTTTAAATGACACATTCTAGTCACTATAGTATGTAGTCTCTTTTCTTATTACTAATAATATTACTACTATTTTATTGCAATGACCACATCGCTATTAATAAGTCCAAATTCTAATGACATCTCCTACCAGCAACCCTAGCCCACAAGAGCTGAGGTACCATGAGAACATCTTTGTGCTGTTGGGGCCCCTTCAGCAGTATATTCCTGCTGATTTGGTAAATTATAGGTATGTCATCTCAGGAATAAAGTCATCTGGTGGGTTTGCTGGTTTTACAGAATCCATTAAGCATGCCCATTTCCCTAAGCCTTTCAATCCCTTCTTCTAATAGCTATCACAGTCTCCTTCAAGGAGACAAACCATAAGAGACTCCTAATCTCACAAAACAGAGGGTTACTGGGGGGTGGGAGGGTAGGGATAGGGTGGACGGGTTATGGACACTGGGAGGGTTTGTGCTATGGTGAATGCTGTGAAAGGCATAAGCCTGATGATTCATAGACCTGTACCCCTGGGGCAAATAATAATAATAAAAATAAATTTTAAAAAATAGATATCATAGTCATTTTTAATGTTTACCTCAATTTGTGCCTCATTTCTTCCATGATTCTTTACTTTATCCTGTGGCATGTTTATATAGTTTTTCTTGCTAAAGCATGATTATAAGGAGATGGATGTATATATGATAAGTTCTTTATTATCTAAATTATATTCTAGCCCTCTAGGTCCTGCACTGTTAGACTATGGACCCATATAGCCCAACAAAGAACTCAGCCAAACCTATAGGGAGCTCTGGAGTTAAAACAACTCTTGAGGGTTGTCTCCAGTTGTCACGATGTGTCATGATGTGCGAATAGCAGTGTTATGCGCGAATAATGAATCTTTGAACACTACATCAAAAACTAATGATGTACTATATGTTGGCTAATTGAACATTTTAAAAAAAAAAACCAAATGTCTATTGACAGATGAATGGACAAGCAGAATGTGGTGTATCCATACAACAGCAGGTTATTCAGCCTTAAAAAAGGAAGGAAACTCTGATGCATGCTACAACATGGATGAGCCTCAAGGACATGATGCTCAGTGAAAAGGGGCCAGCCACAAAAGGACAAATATTGTATGGTCCCATTCCAGGGTGTCCCTAGAGTAGTCAAAATCCTAGAGACAGAAAATAGAATGGTGGTTGTTAGGGCCTGATGGGATGGGAAAATGGAGAGGTGTTTAATGGGAACGGAGTTTCAGTTTTGCAGGATGAAAAAGTTTGGGAGGTCAACTGCATACCAGTGCGAATGTACTTAGCACTTTTCAACTGTACTTAAATGGTTTAGATGTTAATTTTATGTGTATTTTACCACAATTAAACATGTTAAAATAAATTAAAAGACTTTACAGTCTTTACACGTGATGACATAAAATTATAAAATGTAGTGATTATTAGATCTTTAAAAAGCATCGCCATATTTAGCCGTTTTCAAATCTTACATGATGGTTAAAGGATAAATATTTCCCATTAGAAAGACAGCTTAAATTATACAATATTTCAACAGCTAAAGACTTCAAAATAACACAGAAATACAGGATATCTTTTCTTTTTCTCTAAGCTCAGCTGTAATATATGCATGTTGATATGTAGCATTGATGTTTTTCCTAATGTATGGCTATATTAATTTTCAAAGTTCACACAGACAAATGTGCATAGAAACAGCAAATGAGTAAGATCTTGTGTAGAAAGGTCCATTATGCTATTTTTATTAGTAAATTTCTGTATTTTTATTTTATTNAAAGACTTCAAAATAACACAGAAATACAGGATATCTTTTCTTTTTCTCTAAGCTCAGCTGTAATATATGCATGTTGATATGTAGCATTGATGTTTTTCCTAATGTATGGCTATATTAATTTTCAAAGTTCACACAGACAAATGTGCATAGAAACAGCAAATGAGTAAGATCTTGTGTAGAAAGGTCCATTATGCTATTTTTATTAGTAAATTTCTGTATTTTTAAAAAGCATCAATTTTTGCACTTTCCATTATGTTTACTTCCCTAGTTTTGTAATATTTGAAATATTTAAATGTACAACTTGTATAAGCTCTATAACTCAAATTTAATTCAAGATAAAAAAACTTCTTTCTCCAAGTCACATTTTATGGTCAGAATACCTGTAAGCAATCATACTTTTTATGTCACTTCTTTTCCTGAAAATCTAAAACATAAACAGCCAGCAGCGTCAGGCTTGATTGTTTATCTCTGAAGCCACTATATAGTGTTAATTCTCAATGTTACCAGAAGCAATGAAATATAAATTATTCAACTGACTTGGAACTCTTCATCTTAGTATTTAAAATACTCCTGAACAAATTCCTTAAAGATTCAACAGGCATAACTTCTCCAGTATTGCCTGGTACATTTCTTGGAAGTTTTTACTTGGTCTTCTATCAAGTAGTTAAATTGGCTACTGGCTTAAAACCTATATGTATAACATACATTTCATTATCAGTGCACACAGCTTCTGCCAATTGTATAGTATAGATTTTGACTTTGCCAACCCTGTTCACCTTACTAGAGTGACTTTTCCACTCTAACCTATTTTAAAATAATAATAATAATAATAATAATAATAATACCTTTCAAAATTCAGAACAGAAAACAATCACTCCAGTTAATTATTATTTGAGTTCACTTCTCTCCAACTTTTTTTATGTGCTCTCTGTCTACATTTCATAACACCCAACCTTCTTTGGACATCATAATCTGTGGAAATTTGCCTCATGAATTTTAAAAGATTTTATTAATTCATAATGCTATAAACATAGGGAATATAAGCCGGGAAATATTTACAGCCAAGTTTCTAGAAACATATTTTAGTTAAACCCTCTTCACATTGCAATTTTTTTTTGCCAGTGTGGTAGATAGAGGGATACTTTGACCAGATCCCCCTTTAAAAAGAGAGTTGATGTCCAACTACGGGGAATATGATCAGAACTTAAACTCCATTTTCAGCCCTTTCATGGTCTAACTCAAATTTAGAAACTAATGGACTTACCTGAGGTCATTTCCTGAGCAATACATGGCTACAAATGCCTGAACTTCTCAGCTCAACATAGAAAACTGTTTGCTCCAAAGGACCTTAATAATTTGGTCAAATTTCTGTAAAGCCTAGATGGTAGAGTAACCATTCCTGTCTCTTTCACCCATAAATCTTAGAAGATTTTATTAAAGTTCTCATCATCACATCTTGATGGTAGAGCCTAGTAACAAGTATAAGTATATAGCCTAGTGACAAGTTTAAGACCAAGCCCAGGATGAAGAGTGAGTGGCTATACATCATTTATGGTTAAATGTCCAAAGAAAGCAGCTTTTTTTTTTTTTGGTAAGGTCAGAGTTTTAATTGGAAAAAAATAAAAAAACAAATGAAAACAAAACACTAGCTCCCATAGCCCCAAAAGTATGTAGTACTATAACAATTATAGACATATAGCTCAATGGAAGAGATTAAGAATCCAGAAATAAAGCTGTATGTTTATGGTTAGTAATTTTGACAAGGGTGCCAAGGAAATTCAGTGGAAAAAAATATCTTTCAACAAATGGTTCTGGAATATTTGCATATATGCAATATATATATGCAAAGGAATGAAATTAGACCCCTACCTCACATTATACACAAAAATTAACTAGGGTTGCCTGGGTGGCTCAGTTGTTTAAGCATTGGCCTTCAGCTCAAGTCATGATCCCAGGGTCCTGGGATTGAGCCCTGCATCAGGCTCCCTGCTTGGTGGGGAGTCTTCTTCTCCCTCTCCCTCTACCTGCTGCTCTCCCTGCTTGTTCTCTCTCACTCATGTTCTCTCTAATAAAGAAATAAAACCTTAAAAAAAAACCTCAAAATGTACAAGAGATCTAAAAGCAAGGACTAAAACTATAAAACTTTTGACATTTACATAAGAGTAATTATTCATGACTTTGGGTCTAGCTATTTTTTTTTAAGATCTGACAAAACACAGGAAACAAACAAGTTGTACTTCATCAAAATTAAAATCAAAACATTTGTATTCCAAAGGATACTATAAGTAAAATTAAAAGGTATCTAAAGAATGGGAAATATATTTGTAATCCCACATAGTTTATATGGGTATAGAAAACAGAACATATAAAGAAGTCTTATAACTCAACCATAAAGAGAAAAATAACACAAGTTTTTAAAAAGTAGAATTTTGAATAGATATCTCTTCAAAGAAGATATACAAATAGCCAATAAGCACATGAAAAGATGCTCATTATTAGTTATTAGATAACTATATCAAAATCATAATGAGATACTACTTCAAAATGTACAAATGGATATACACTTGATATTAGTTGGCTGCAAAAGAAATGGTGCATGGTACATGCTTTATATATAACACGGATGAACCTTGAAAACATTATGCTAAGTGAAAAAAGCAGACATAAAAGGCCTATGTTGTATGATTCCATTTACTTGAAATGCCTAGTATATGCAAATCTATAGAATACAGAAACTTTATTAGTGATTGCCTAGGGTTAGGGGGTGGGGGTATTGAGGGATGACAGTTATAGCATGTGGGCTTTCTTTTTGTAGCAATAAAGTATTCTAGTTAGATAGTAGTGATGGTGGCATAATCTTGTGTACTATACAAAATCACTAAATCATGTGTTTTATAAGTGTTAACTTATGGTATGTGAGTTATATCTTAATTTAAAAATAATTCAACAATAAGAAAACAACCAACTTGATAATTAATGGGGACGATTTCTATACACATTTAATCACAGAAGACTTCTGGATGGTAAATTAGGAAACCGTGAATATTATTAGTAACTAAAAAAAGCAAATTAAAGCCATAATGAGTTAGCACTACCCACCTATGTTAAAGTTGTAAAAACAATTTTAAAAATGAAAGATGAAAAAATTCAAATACTGGTGAAGACGAGAGAGAATTTTTACCTCTCATATTCCTGGAGAGAATAGTGCAGCATCTCTGGAAAAAGGTTCAGTAGTTTCCCAAGTTACACCTATATTTATCAAATGACCAGTAGTGCCACTTCTAGGTATTTACCCAAGAAAAATGAAATGCAGCTGAAAATATTCAGAATTACTTGGTAAATTAAGAGTCAAAGAAAAATAGCATCTATAAAAAAGATTCAGCAAATAAAAGCAGAGAATAAAATTTTCAAAAATAAACAGAAAATGAATTAAAGGATGAAGAGAACTCCAAAATGTTGACCAATAACTTATAAATTTATGTAGTCAGCAAATGCTTTATAGAGCAGTGCACTGTTACAGGTGCCTGAGCAATAACAAAATTAAAATTCATCTTCTGGTTTCCGCAGATTATGCTCTAACAATTTAATAGTGTAGGCAATTTGTTCAACGATCCGGAAAATTAACTCCTGGAGTTCTCAAAAAAAAATGGAGGTGGGCGCCTGGGTGGCTCAGTGGGTTAAAGCCTCTGCTTTCGGCTCAGGTCATGATCTCAGGGTCCTGGGATCGAGGCCCGCATCGGGCTCTCTGCTCAGCAGGGAGCCTGCCTCCTCCTCTCCCTGTCTCTCTGCCTGCCTCTCTGCCTACTTGTAATCTCTCTCTCTGTGTCAAATAAATAAATAAAAAAATCTTTAAAAAAAAAAAAAAAAAATGGAGGAGATAAATGGTTGTGTGAAACAGTAATAGATATGGAAGACAGAATGAAAATAAACAAATGGCATTTTTTCAAGCAGACTAGTAGAATTAGAACAAAAAGCAGTATTAAGTGATAAAAGTCCAACATTTCCCTGAGTTGCGGAAAGATTTGTATATTCATAAACATAGGAGTATCCATAATTCAAGAAAATCTTAGAACTTTACTTTCCCTCCTTTTTATCATTAAAATTAGTAAATGAATGAAAATATGTAAAAGGATATCAATGACAATTATAGGAGGGCTCTATTTGAAAATGAAAAATTTCATCATATTTTTGAAACACTGGTGAAGGAGAGGTAATCAGTAAAATAGAGGTGAGAGAATACACGTACTTGGACATAGTGAAGATGTATCAGAGAAGCTGAGTTGTACAGCAGAAATCCTAAGCAGCTTGAGGTTAGTAAAAACAGGGTACAGTAAATGAGTGGGTCAGTTAAGAGAATTGGGTAAAATTCTGAATAGTAAACACCCATGAACAAAGCAAACATCGCTTCCTTGGAATCTCAGAGTTTCTCATAGACAGGATTTTATCCCCATTAATGGTATTAATGGCTTTTAGATTTTGTCCAAATGATTCTTTTAAATTAATATTTTTGTTTTGGTCCACTGCATCCCTTGTTTTTCAGCCATCTTCTATTGAATTTGGTTACTTGGCAGACCTCCAAATGTAGGTGCATTTGTCTATGAAGTTATGTATATGGGATAAAAGCCAAACTGTGTTTCCCTGGATCTTTCGAAACAAAGACATCATGTCAGAAAAAATTAAAGCACAATAAATTATTTAGCATGTGAATTCAGGAGAGGAGCATATATGTCCACATCTATAGAGTGACAACATACTAGATGATATGTCCACAGTACTTTTTTCTATTTTAGTTCTATAAAAATTACCTGATTTCAGATGTCATACTGGTCTCAGAAGGTTTTAAGACACAAAACTATATTGAATGGCTGAATGATTGCATTTACAACACAAAGTTTATTATTAATCAGAATAACTAAAAAGACTAAGTCCACCTTTATCCACAAATTAATTTACTTTCTCTTTATTGAAACTTGTTTTATTTGTGATCTTTTTTTTTAAATTGGTTGCCACTGCAAAGTTGTATAACCCATTTTTGCTTATAAATAACGTTAAATGTAACAGATGGCCTAGTTACGATACTTAATACACAGTGATATACCCAAATATTCTGGAGTAACCCTATTCATCTGGCATTTGATTCTGGACTTTAATTCCAAAATTAATGACCACAAATATCTGCTGATAGAACATGTTATTATTAGCATTCAGCACCTGTCATGGTTTGAAAGAAAATGAATAGCAAATTAGAATAAGATATTAATGAGGAGAAAAATATGTTGTTTGCCTACTGGGCTACATATTTTCATTTTCGAAATATTCTTCTTTCAAAGCTTAAGTAACTAATACACATTTTGATCTGAAATTAGCTAAAATATTGAAATATATATATATATTCATACAGCTGTAAAGTGCTAATAGAAATATGCTAAGGAGGTGCCAATGGAGTGCTAACAAGTAACTCAGGCAAAGTGAGTATTCAGGTATTCAAGGAAAAAGTGATAATGAGGATCTTGTTAATGAGACTTCATTAAATAGGTGTTGGAATTCATAAGATCTTTTTCCCTTTCATTTTAATAAGATAGGGAGATAAGTATTTTTTGAATGGAAAGGAATATAATACTTGTGATGGGCACAATAATGCCTCCCCCAAGATGTCCACATCTTAATCCCTGGAATTGTGAATATTTTTCCCTAAATAGCAAAAAAGACTTTGTAGATGTGATTAAGTTAAGGACCTCTAGATAGGAAGATTATTCTGGATTATCTGGGTTGGCCCAATTTATCACCAGGGTCCTTAAAAGTGTTATAAAACAAAATGTGAAAACTAAAGCAAAATCAGAGAGAAATTTGAAAATGCTCTTTCTGGCTTTGAAGATAGAAGAGGGACATAGTCCAAGAAATGCAGGCAGCCTCTAGAATCTGTACAAGGGAAGGGAGTGGATTTTCTCTTAGAGTCTCTAGAAGGAACGTAGTCACACCATCCCATTGATTTTAGTCCAGTAAAATCCATTTTGTACTTCTTAAAGAATACAACAATAAAATTTCTTTGCTTAATGTAACTAAGTTTACGGCAATTTGTTACAACAGCAATAGAAATCAATAAAATACTATGCTATTTTTTTTGAAAATATGCCAATTTGCAGTTCATCTCTAATCTGGAAACTGAATAGATATGAATAACACTTGCCTCTTTGTTTACGTACAATAAATGAGGGTAAAGAGTCATACCGTGGGCCAACTTGTTACTTTTTTCTCCTTTAAGAAACATCCAAGGTTGCCTTCAATAGATAAAATAAACAGATCTCTACTTCTCCTTTTTTTTTTTTTTAAAAGAAAAAGAGTGAGAGAGCATGCATGCACATGCACATGGGTGGGGTGGGGTTGGGGGGTTGGGGCAGAGGAAAAGGGTGAGAGAGAAAGAATCCTAAGCAGGCTCCCCAGCCAGCTCAATGCAGGGCTCAGACTCACAACCCTGAGATGATGACCTGACCCATAATCAAGAGTCAAATCCTTAACCAACTGAGCAAGGGGGTGCCCCAAAGACCTCTACTTCTGATAGCTACCATCATTGCATGTACTAAAATGATTAAATCAGAACTAACAGTTTTCATATGTCATATTAATAGACTAGAATATTATTTTGTATTCTTTAGATAGCTTTTTTAAATCTATTTTTGTTTAAGGTAACTTCTTTTCCTGCAGTACAATGAACTAAAGCTAGATGCTAAGTATTTCTATAGGTATAAGAGAGGAAGAATGTGCATAGTTGTAAAAGATATTCACTGACCTTCTGTTTCCAAGACACCATTTCATTAATCTTCACCATCGGATATAAATAGGATTCATTGATTATACTAAGTTTCCACCAGAACCAAAAGCATAAAATGTCAAGCAGGTTTTAACCTCAGAAACATGAGTAAGGACATTCAGTTCCTGAGTCCATGCTATCTGAATTCTTTATAATCTCTACCGCCTCCTAAGAAAGACCAGTGTAAAATTCTCATGGACCAGTAAGACTAACAAGACACAAACTTCTGGAAGTTTTTATTTTCTCTATAAATAATAAATAATAATTTTAATTTTGACAATCCAGATATGTATCTAGGTCTATTAATTTCCCCAACTTGGGAACTTTTTGTTCCAGTTATGATATTATATCCCTGTACACCTGAGCCAATGGCTCATATTAACATTTTATATTATTTCAAGTTTGGAGCTTCTCATAAATCTGAATATTCCCCACGCTCAGAAACTTGAATCTTGTTTTGAAATTTAGCTTGGGGACAAATTCTCTTCCATTTGCTGTGAGGCAGCAACTGTTCTCCAGCCCTTGTCACAATTCTCATGGTCCAACTCATCCCCATTACTCTATTGGGTTTTCTACATGCCAAATATTTTCACAGGTAAACCACTTTTAATCTGGATTTATAAGCTCCAGATACTATATTCTACTATCTGGTTAGACATTCTTGTGTTTAAAAAAATTCTATCAAATTAAATGATCAGCTGGCATTTAAGCAGCATGACAGCCAGCCCAGATTAGCTTATCCCAACAGTATGTCCGTCACCCTATCTTTTTGCCCGGTATCCTAACTGTCTAGGTCAACTCTTCTATTCCTTGAAACAATTAGGAATAGAAATACATTTCTTAATATTCTACTTCTGTTAATATAGTTTATTATCCAGAACCTGTTGTTGACATTCCCGTAGGAAAATTAATTCCTAATTTTTATATGAAAGGAGAAAATAATAGGATAAATCTAGGTAAAGGTGAAGTGCTATTCAATACTTAGGAAAAATTGCACACAACTTATATCAAGGAATATTAAAAATTAAACTTGTCAAAAAAATTAAACTTGTTCACAAATGATTTAAAAATATCAATGCCTGTTATGTACTTCACAAATAAATACATAATATAAAATACTGTTAGATTTAAGATACTCCAAAAATTTAATTTGTGTGCAGGTATGTGTATGTGTGTGTGTGTGCATGAATACACACACACGCACACACATATATCTATATTCACATTTATATTCATTTATATAAATATGTGTATCATCTCTGGAGAAAAGCCACCTAAAACTTCATATTATAGGAATACAGCCAATAAATATGTGATTAAAAAAACCAAAATTCTAAACAAAGGTTAGTTAGGTACTGAGAGTTACAATAATGGATCATTCAGTATTCTGATATTTTATAAGTTTTCCATAAAATGCTAAGTTATTCCCAGAAATAACATCTCTTCCTGGATACGTTAATAATACTACAAATTGTATTAAGAATAGTACAAGTCATGCTACATTGACTTGTTTAATGTGGGTTGCTAAAACTAATAGTTGAATGCATATTTTACTGGCAGGAAAAAATAATAATGTGATTTTAAATAAAACCTGACAAGTCAGAGTTACTGATTTGATTTACCAACTCCCTAAAACTTTTTCTTCCAGCACTTCCAATATGTGATCTATAACATCTGTTCTATTGTTTAATCATTGAAAATTACAACTATTTTAATTTTAGAAAGTAAAGCCAGCATTATTAGAAAATGCCTTATCTATAGCGTTTTCTTGGATTTAAATTTTCTTTTAAACTGTTCTTCCATTCAACCTTTCCAAGATAGTTCTATTTCATCATCCTCCATTCACTCATCAGTCTACTCTGAAATGGCTTTCCCTCTACTGCTTTCTCAAAAAGCCTCATGTAAATATTCTACTTCACTGCCATGTCTCTAAAGCCAATATACATTTTTCCTCTCCATTTATTTGTTTATTGTGGTTAGAACACTGGATGTGGTATCTACTCCCTCAATAAACTTTTAAGTGTACAATACAGTATTATTAACTATAAGCACAATATTGTAGAACAGAGCTCTAGAATGTATTCATCTTGCATAACTGAAACTTTATAACCACTGGATAAGAACTCCCTAATAACCCCCTCCTCCCTAGTCTTAGGAACCATAATTCTATTTGCTCCTATGAGTTTGTCAATTTTAGGTACTTTGTATAAGACATACTTCTCATGTAATTTATATATCTGTGAAACAAACACTACTGACCCATTCCTTCTTGAAATATTGTATTCCTCTGGCTTCTGTACCATAAAACTTTACTGGGGCTGCCCCTGCCCCCTTGGCCTCTCTCTCTTCTTTTCAGACTCCTCCTCCTAGAGTTCCCCCAAGTCTTTGTAATAAGATCGTTTCTCCTCTCTCTACATATTCCTGAAGACCAATATTTCAATATTACCTCTATAAAGATGACTCACAAATTTACCTAAAAGTTCTCCACTGAACTCTGGACTGTTTTACTCATTGTTTAATTTCATATTTCTTTTTTGATGTTTTAAGGAGATATAAAACATTAAATGTACAAAACCAAACAGTTGACTTTCTTCATTTCCTCTCCCATATTACCTTTCCCCCTCTCCACTCCAAAAGATAAATCTTGATTGGAAGATGACCCTTCCAATGTTATTTATCTCAGTGTATTTACTTAATCATGTGAGCCAGAAACCTTGCAATCTTATTTGACCTTTCTTTCTACATAAGACATTTACCAAATCCATCACTAAGTTCTGATTTATTTATTTTCTTAAATATCTCTTCACCACTGCCTCCTTCACATGTCATCTCACATTGTCACCCCGGGCACACTGGCTCTCTTTAAGTCTCTCAAGCCAGAGTGTCCTTGCCATTGTTCTGCTTTTTTTTTTTCTTTTTAAGATTTTTATGTATTTATTTGACAGAGAGAGAGAGAGATCACAAGTAGGCAGAGAGGCAGGCAGAGAGAGAGGAGGAAGCAGGCTCCCCGCTGAGCAGGGAGCCCTATGCGGGCCTTGATCCCAAAACCCTGAGATATGACCTGAGCCAAAGACAGAGGCTTCAATCCACTGAGTCACCCAGGCGCCCCGCCATGGTTCTATCTGAATGCACTGCAGTTTTTCCTTTCTCTTAGATAATGATTTATTAATTAATAAACTTGTTTTTACATTTCAAATGTTGGTTCAAATGTATCTTTCTAAAGGAAACATAATTGATAAATATGATAAATCTCCTATGAAATGTTCTAATCGAAGTATGTACCACCGAATCAAAGTACATATTCTGGTTTTACCTTTATGTTAATGCCATGAATATTTAATAAATGCCTGTCTTTTCCAATTGGCTTTAATTATCCTGAATGCAGTGTTCCAGTCTGATTTTTCACCATCCAATCCATCCCCAAAACCTCAGCCAAGTACATGGTCAATAAACATTTAATAAATAAACCACCATGTTGTATGCTTTAGATATATACAATTTCATTTGCAAATAAAGCTAAAAAATAAACATAAAATGAGATCCATTGAGCAGAACCTTTATATTTGCTCATACATCACACTCCTCATTCAAAAAAATGATCATAAATGAAATGAATTAGTCATATGTTTGATATAAGGATTCCATGTAATTTGGCATTCAAATGGAAAAATTTAGAGCATGAGCTTTTTTCTGCTAATTGTGAATCAGTAATTAAAGTAGGGAAAGGGTAGAGAGAATAGTGACCAATGAATCAAAATTTGACAATATATCAATTTTCAAGGGTTCTGGGACAAAATAATAATAATAATAATATAATTTATTACTGGTAATAATTTCTTACAACCCACTGTTACTGAATTCTGGATTCCTTCTGCCACTTCAGGAAAAAGAGCAAAGGAATATCTAGATTGAAAAGGTAAAGTTGTAAGAATATGAAAATATACTATTTTTCATACTTACTCTTAGTACTTAAAATTCCATGTATATTGAATTGACTATTATATTTTATAATTCCATATAAAATACTTTCTCTATTATTTTCATTTTATTCCATATAAGAGAGCAAAGGAATTTGTCATCAATTAATTGGAGGTCTAATTGAAATTATAAAGAAGGTTATGGGTTTATATCCTATGAAAACAGCCAGAACAAATTATTTTAATTGCATAGTTGCATAAAATCAGTCTGTCAATTGCCTATTTCTCAATATTACTCAGAAATATACCACTTATGAATATTTAAAAGAAAATACTGCTTTAATTGGTACTTTTGTAGATAGAAATAAATAAAAGAATTTCACTTGCAAATATTCTTCTAAATCATTTTAGAGAATCATCTTTTTAAAGGCAAATCTGTGAAAGCTCTTAAATGTGCATAAAGTTTAAGATCAATATACTACATTAATTAGAAACTGAAATTTAAAGCATATCCTTCAAAGTAATTTTCTTTTGATGACTGATTATATAATATGGCTTATGGAGTTGTAACCTGTAATTGATTATCAAATTCATATTGTAAACCATTATCTTCAATTATACTAAAGAATGCACTGTGCATGCTAGAATTTTCAACTCCAGGGAAGCAATAGAGAAGACTCTAAGTATATCTATATTTAGCATATCAATATGTGTAACATGTTGAAGCTTTTGTTTTGCAGAAAAGTAATACTGAATTTATGTAAACTAATTTTGGTTATGTCCAGAAGTATGTTTCATTTGTATTGACCTTCTATTTTATGAAAAGTGTATTTTATGTTGTTCTATTTTCTTAGAAGAAAAAAGAAATAAATGAAATATGTGTTGTATATCAAGACACACAATTGAACACATATAATAGGAGTGAAATTGAAACTTGGAATTTGTTGTTTGGTATGCTGAATCTCAGGTAAATTAGAAGTTTAACCATGAAACAACTTTTGCTCTAGAAATGTAATAGAATTTTTTGCTGATCTGGAATCAAAAAAGAAAATGATGTGAAACAAATCTTTCAATTTCTCTTATTCTTAAAGAAGTTTCTCTACCATCTAGAAAGTGCTATAAAGTGCCCTAATTTAATTTGTAATTCACATCAGTTAAATTTAAAATTTTAAATTGGCTGCTATGAATAAGGTTAGCCATTAAACAACTGAATAAATGAAAAATATATATCACTGCATTTATAGGTTGCTTTACATCAGCAATTTTCTAAGGGCAGTTTGTTAACCTCTGTGGGAACCATACACTATTTCAGATGGTCCATGAGGTCAAAAGTATTTTCACACCAATACTAAGATGCTAATTGCCTTTTTTTCTGTGCTGATATTTCTAGTCATGTTGCAAAATAGTGATGGGTCTAACTCTTGATGACGGAGTAAATATAAATGCAGTGGCACTAAACTACAATGATACATCCCCAGCATCTAGATATCTAAAACACATTTTCACTTCATAGGCACAAACTAAATATTAAAGAATAAATGAACTACTGTCCAAATTGTCCATGAAGACATTTTTTTTCAGTTCTCATAGTTAATAGAACCCATTCATATCTGAAGAGGAACTGTCTCAATTATTTTATTCAAATATCTATGTTTTTTATGTAGCACTTATTTTAACTAAAATATTTTATATAAAACAATTTAAATAAAATTTCAAAATAAAACAAATAAATATTAAATAATTTTTAATAAATTATATTTTTCCAATACCCATGAAGGTAGTTATTGTCTATGATAAATATGTTTCCTGATGGATAGTTATCAGAATGCATGAGCTGCTAGGACTTGAAAATGCTTGAATAAAGAATAGTTAAGATTATTTGTGGATTTATTTTTCCAAATGCTTTAATACTCTCAAAATTATTTTCAATTTTTGCTTTAGTAATTCAGAAATTACATCTGTCATCATACTTTCAATCCAATACACCTTCTATGGATACTTCAATGTTTAACACCTTCTACATGGAATGCAATCTTTTCTTTCCTGCTATATTGCTCTTTATTCTAAGTAATGATGAATTTGTAATATCACATCAAGATATAAGTGGCTTAATGATCCCTTTGATATATTCTACTTCATCCTTTGCTGAAGCCATGTGTGCAGGCAGAGGTAGAATTTCCCTGAAAATTGACACAATGCAGCTGACAAGTTGTTATTTTCTAATATCTGATAGTGACAGATACAAAAGATAGTGGATTAAGAAGGTAAAATATCAAACTCTTGATGTATCATTTTCCCAAAGAAAGCCCTAATATGCATGAAAGTACAAAAGAAACAGAGATATCACAGGACATCTCTTTCCTTGGTTCTTGTTAAAATAGCAGATGCATCACTATAATGTACAACTGAAAGTAATATAACAATATGTTAATAATATTGGAATTAAAATTTAAAACAAAAAATAAATAAGGACTAATGTTGAACCAAATATATATATATACACATATATACACACACATATATATATCAGATGTAAAATATCAATATGTTAAAAATTATAATTTCTAGAAATACTATAAAATAGGAATTGTAAAGATATGATTCTCTTATTTTCTGATCTTGGATAACACTCCTCAGGATTGCCTATTTTATTATCTATTATTATTTCCAGAAGAGTTTTTTTAAAATAAGAATACTTTACTTCTGGGCACCTGCGTGGCTCAGTGGGTTAAAGCCTCTGCCTTCAGCTCAGGTCATGATCTCAGGGTCCTGGAATCGGGGCCCACATCGGGCTCCCTGCTCAGCAGGGAGCCTGCTTCCTCCTCTCTCTCTGCCTGCCTCTCAGCCTACTTGTGATCTCTCTGTGTCAAATAAATAAATAAAATCTTTTTTTTAAAAAAAGAATAACTTTACTTCTCTATGATTATTATATGGAAGAGTTGACCTAAAGTTGGTCAGTGTACTGTTGGCAATGTGAGTTGGCAGAGGATGAAATCCTAGTAAATCCTAATGAGGAGCATGTTGATTAGGTAGCCATAAGCAACAACAAGAGAGAGGCTTTCGGGTGAGAGAGTACCCCAGTTTTAGCTGAGTGGTGTTAGGAAATAACCTTGATACTCTGTACTCTTGTCTGAAAAGTAACATAACATATAATACTTTTTTAAAAAAACTTTTAGCACTTTTTTAAGAATGAAGGATTTATGTGAAGTGCCCAGTGTGTCATTTAAAAATTACATTTTTAAAGATTATAAATATGAAGATTAGAAAATCTCTTTTTATCTCTATCCAACAGGATCTCTATCAAGTCCAAGCTTATCAGTATCTTCTTATTGCAGAGTACAGCACAAACCAAACAGTTCAAAGCTTTATAGAGGGAAGGTGTGGTAATTCCAGAGGAGTTTGACCATGTTGATTAAATACTTACTGAGATATTCATTCAGCGATTTATCATTTAACTCAATCCATTCAGCTAAAATTTACATAATACTTCTGGTATTACATTAAAGCTCCCCTAGATGTTCACCGAACTTTTTTTTTTCTTTTCTCTTTCTTCTTGGGTACACAGCTAGAGTCAATTCAGAACCTTAAGTTAGTTGTAGCCATGTAACTAAGTTATGGTCTGTGGAATCTCAGCAGATATAATGTACACTACAGTGTAAACTGCCCATACAAACACTAACATGTAAATTGTCACCATATTCTTTCCCAGTCTGGTGGCTGGATGTCAATTCTAAGACACATAGTGAATATGACATTTTCTTGAGCACCAAAGTTCTAAAGGATAATGTACAGTAGAGAACACTCACCATCTATTATTATACTTCACATAAATGAATAATATACTTTGATTTTAAAAAGAATGCATTGGTTATTGTAGTTTTTATTAATAGCAATTAACATTACTTTTAAAAATTGTCCCTCTGAGTTCTAAACAATTTCTGTTCTTCACCCAGTGGTAAATAAAGCACAGTCTTTGGGCAGAATAGTGCAGACTTATATTGAGAAAGTCCAAAATGCAATAAGTCACAAGTAATATACTGTTAGTAGATGGAAATTAGATATATGCATAGCATATTATTGTAGGGCAAAAGAGAGAAGCCTGATTTCTTAACTGGGGATGAAGAGAAAGCACTTACAGAAAGAGGCTGTTTATTGACATTTATTTTGAAGGAGTCGTTGTAATGAGGAAGGTAGGAAGGAGAAGTCTCAGACAACGGCATGAAAAAAGGTACAGTGCAACTATATATCTGCCTATCCACCTACCATCTATCTGTCATCTATCTAACCATTATACCTTACAGAGCATGGTGCAAGGATTGACGGGTTGATCTTTTGTTTATCTGTCAAATATTGGTTATCCTACTGCATCCTGAAGAGAAGCAGAAGTGGTATTAGTGAGTCTATCTGCTGGTTTGTGGATGAATGTGCTTCTTGTTTTCTTACATTTAGTCTTAAATTCTTACTGTTTTTAATTCACCTTCTTGCCCATACCCATATTGAAGTAAATTTCCCCTGGTAACAAATACATATATTAAATTTTAATTACTCCCAATCCTCCCTATTCTCTGGCCTTCAGGTGGAAATGAGCACATATTTTAGAGTCAGAGAGATGGAACTCAGGTTCTTTCTCTGTCACTTATTAGTTGCATGATTTTAAGGTAAATTTCAACCTCACTGGTCCTAACTGTTTCATAAGAAAGTGGGCTCTATATCTTCTGATCTCTATTATAAACACTTGGCAGTGTGAATTACATTCTCCTTTCAAATCCTTGTTTGAATCTTACTTACAGTTACTCCTCTCTCCCAAGCAAGCCTCTATCCTGGGTCTCTGAATGACACATACATATTTCTCCAGGTCAACTACAGACCCTTTCTTCTTTCTCCTTCCTAACCTTGCTCCATCTCAAAGTTGTTTACTGGCTAGTCTAATACTCCCAGATGAACCCTCCAATACAAAAAGTATAAAAGCGACTAAACCACTGTCAAAACCTTAAAGTATCTGGATGAGTTTTAAATGCCAACTTTGATGTGGGAAAAGACGACCTTTCTCTTCTATTTCTCCACTGATTCTATTTGTTTGTAGGTTGTGTGCATGAGGTAGGAGGGGGGATTAAATATCTAAGAAACATTACAAACTCCATTATCATTGCATAAATGCATATATGCTCAACAATCCAGTTTTAAAATACATAGGCTCTTCATATTTGAAAAGCACTTTAAAATACTTAAGTGTTTTTAAACGGTTTGTTTCTCTCACAACTAAACATTTTAAATTAAAAACATGTCATATAACCCTTTAATAATACAGAGTATTCAAATTCTGTTTATGGAACTTCCTATTTGAGCCAAGCCCTGTATGGAAAAGCAGATACAGTTATAGTTAATTCCTTATCATTCATCTTCTTTTATGCAATTTCACATTCTAATATCAACCCTCTATTTCCCTTGATGGCTCTCCTGCAATGCATATTAAATCAATGAATGATTACATGCATGGGTGGTATAAATGATGTACTCTACCTAATTCAAAATCTAATAACCAAAAGTAGTTTCCATATGAATTTTTTTCAAAGATAGATTTAGACATAACATGGCATTGTGTTTAGTATTCATTGGGGGAACAAACAGGTTTCTGAAGCATTGTAAAGAGAACTATTTTTGCTAAATCCTGGTAATGCTTTTGTTTTTATATTCTTAAAGTATTGAACCAGTGCAATTATTATTTGGGGTAGGAACTTAATTGATAAAATAAACTGGAGAATTGAGACAATTAATTGGATAATTCAGTTGTAAAGTTTTATTTGATATAAAATGTGTTGCCTGCATTTCTATTTTTGTCAATTCACAATGTAATTGTTCAACTCTATTTTCCCCTACACATATCAACTGTATCAAAATGTGGTTATATATTTTACATACAAATTTTTACATGTTGGTAATATTTACTAAATATATTCACCCTAGTCCCATGAATGTAATGATTATTATTGTAATATACCAATATCATATAGTGCTTACTGTGACATATGGTGCTTGCTTTAATAATTTTACATTGATTTATTAATCCACCTAAAAGTCCTCTGAAGTAGAAATATTATTTACAGTATAGTATGGAGGTACAAAAAAGGATTAAGCTGTCCGCTCAAATCCATATAACCAAAAAGGGTGAAAGCAATGTTTTATTGTTCAAAAGACAGATGTATAGGACAGAAAACAAAAGTCACAAAAGGAGAGAAAGATATATATATATATATAGATATATATATAGATATATATATATATATAATCTGTGAAACTAAATATATTGAAACATATGCAGTCTACAGAACAGTTGAAAGGAAAAAAAAAAGTATTTCAGGAAGAGGTGGAGTGTCTTGAAGATAAAATGTGAAAAGTAGGGATTTTCCCTAAACTGAGGTCCCTTTGGATAGGATGGGACAAAGAGAGATTTCTGTGGACTCAGTATAAGAGAATGATACTCAGATTTCAGGCACCACATTAGGACACAACCAAATCCAAGTGAGGAATGGCTGCACAGTGGTTCTACTAAGACAGACCCATAAATCCTCCTGTCCCACTGATAGCATGGGACAACACTAAAGTCCAAATGTGAAACGGCCACATGGACAAGGGTAATGGATAACCCCCTTAGCCTGTCAGATGACTGTGAAACACCTCGTCTGACTTTCTAAATTAACTGCCAACACCGATAAAAATGATTCTATACAAATGATGTTTCTGACATTAAAAATTTATATAATTATATAAAAGGAGAGGAAGAATATTTTTCTAAAGAAGCCAACTACCTTCTTTATCAGAAGTACCTGTTTACTGTTATTGTTATAAATTCAAATTGCCAAGGCTAATCTAATATTTACCGTTGAATTTTCATCTCTGGGAAGCAAAGCCCTGGATTCTATCATTGAACATAGAGGCTTGTCATTGTTTAATGCACAGATCCATGTTAGGATCGTAGTTTGTTTTTTTTAATATAAGGAGATTAGCATTTAATTATGGCAGACTTAATTACAAAATTATAGGAGTATGAATTCTTAGAAATGGGATAAAAACCATTTATATTCTGGGTGAAGTGACTATTGTGTTTTCTATGATAGTCTACTAAAAGTTTTTAAAATATAAACCGTATTCTAAAATTTAATATTAGCATAAAGAGTACACAAATAATTAATGTTATTGGTAAATTAAAATAATTAGATCTAATTTCACTCCTCTCAAGAACCAAATTTGCTTGTTTGTGTTTTTATTTTATGGTGAATATTTACAAGTCTTAAATTCACAGAAAATGCTTAATAGATGTGCATTGTTTTTATTATTATACTCTGTATGTGATGCAGGTACTCCAAAATAAAATTGAGTTATACCCTTAAATAGTTGAAAGCCTATCAGAATATGCAAATACAAGAAAAACTCAGTATTAAATGACAAGTAACATATGAAAGGTTCAAACAAAGCTATAGAAATTTGGCATAATGGCAGATAATAATGCTGACAATTCATATAGTCCTTATTATGTGCAGCAACTGTGCTAAATGTATATACTCATATTTATGAGTATATATAATCTTTTAAATTCTTAAAATGTGAAGTGTACTTGTTTTATGTACCAAATTTTCAAGTTCAGAAGCATTAAATTAGTGAACCAAATTCATCTATTATGTACAGAGGATGATAATTGAAGCCAATTCAATCAGTTTCTCCAAAGTTGATGTTCCTAATCAGAAAGCAAATAAATTAGACCATTCTCATTCTTAGAAATATCCTACACATTTTTTTTTAGACCTTGACCAATTGAATGACTTCATGCTAAGCATTAAAGGAAAATGGTGTTCCAAGAGAATTAGTCCAGGGTAAAATTCTTCAGATTTTGGACTTTCTCTGGCAGATTCCACCCTGGCATGTCAGAGATAATGCCAACCTTAACATGGGAGATAGCAACATGGGTGACATAATTTGTAGATCCTTAAATGCCACTCTCCCTTGCCCCCTTCACATATATCCCATATTAATCCTACCAAAATGCCTGGCATCATGTTTTATTTTGCTGGTTTCAGGAACACATCATTCAATTTAAATTTGATTTGGGAAATGCTATAAGATAGGGCATAAATGCCTAGTAACAGAAATCAAGTGGGGCAGAGGTAGGCATGGAAATTGTTCCTGCTCCATGGCAACCTGGAACATATTGAGCACACAAGACGGTGGTTGCCTACAAGCCAGGAAGAGAAAACAACCATGATGGCACCCTTCTCTCAGACTTCAAACCTCCAGAACTGAGAAAATAAGTGTCTGTTGGTTGAGCCACCCAATATTTTGTTATAACAGTCCCGGCCAACTAAGCATATGAAGTTTGGTTTTTTGTTGCTGTTGTTTTGTTCTTCATTTTTACCAACTGCTTTGTTTAATTAGGGTATATAAAATTATTTAATCTCAATTCAGGATACTTACCAATTGATTGGATCAAACTATTTACCACTTCATTCTGTCTTGTAATATTTTCATATTGTTCTATCACATGAGCCCCAAGTTCTTCTGGTTATTTAATACACATATGATTGCATTCTTCCTATCTCCTGCTTTGACTGACTCTAATAACATGCTTTTGAAGTCATTCTTAAAAATAGACAATGAATGTTGAGCATCCCAGTAGATTTCATCAAGAATGCATCTTTTAAATAGAATCAGATATCCACATGAAAAGATTAAATAGGCAAAAAAATGAAAAACATATTAATGGCTCAAGGAAAACTACAAGAAAATAAAAAGTAAAATAGAAGAAATAAAATACACTTTGGATACAGAAAGGATGAGAATTTTCACTTGGTAAGCTGAATTAACTTTGTGAAGAGCAAACTTGAAACTTGTCCCCAGAGATTTCAGAAAAGAACACAGAGATAAACATGATGCAGCATGGGAGACATGAGAAACACAGTGAATATTAAACTTGGGCTTTAAGTGGCTTTAGATCTAATTAGGACTTTAGCTTCTGCTTAGGATGCAGTCACTAGAGATCATCACTTTTGGACAAGCAACAAAGAGCTACACATTTCAGATTTAAAACCTATGTGAGAATTGTGGATATAAAGAAATTTCAATTAAGCAAATTCAAGAAAGTAATGGACTTTTCATAAGATAGAAGAGACCCATTTTTGTTTTCTCTCCTGTTAGAACGATACCATCAGGAGTTATCTGACTAGCTGGAATAAAAGCATCTAGGATAACTTGAAATGTTGACAACTTCACATTGCTTAGCATGAAGGATTAAGTCAAAAGTAGTTCTACCTGCCAACTTTTACCTATGGCTCATCTCATGTGATATATATTTTTATATCTTGTTTCATGAGTATATACTTACATGAGTATATATAGTTATTAAAAGTCAATCAACTATTTATGATCTAATAACTTATCAAGTATAAACTATACTATAATAAAAGTTAAATAAAGATTAATGTTTTGAAGGTTTCAGTGGGAGGAAATATTTATAATACAGATGAAATGAAAAGAAATAAGTTTAAAAAAAGAAAAAGAAAAATCCAGGAGGTATAATATAGTAATAATGTAACAGCAGATCCCAAAAGCAAATCCAGAATGTGTGGAGAAGTGATGATTACATAAAAAGGAAAGTAAATAAAGGATGGATTTTTTTTATTACTCTGAGGAACAATGTATATCTTCAGATTTAAAGCATTTTCTTAGTTTTTGCTTGCTCAGTGAATGAACATATACTTATGAACATACATAAATAGAAGGTAGAAACCTAAATATGATCTGGCAGATGACATAAATCCAAATATTAAATAAAAACACCTTATAATGATTTATGTGGAAAGAATATATAAATGGTAAGAGAAATCAGAAAATAGCTTTGTATTTGTAATTATACTTTTTGATCAGGAAGATGATGATGAGATGTAATTAAACAAAATGACTATAACTCAAGGCATTTCTACCCATCACATAGCATACCACATTCCTTTATGACAGTATAATAAATATGACTAATGAGGTGCATAAAAACAGACAGTAAACCTACCATACAGATTTTCTGAGTAAATTAGTCTGTGTTGCATGTATCTTGGTGTAATGAAAAGTAATTTAGATTATAAATCTCAAGACAGGGAAACTAAAGTACTTAAAAAAATTTAAGTACCACATGTAAATTTTACTTCAATAAATCTGACTTAATTTTTTAAATTATGATTATACTTAGAACATATTGTTATATTTAAAGATAAAATTAAATATATTCTAAATTTAATATAATACTGTCGATGGCAGTGATTGTGTTACTATTTACACAAAAAACAACTACAATTGGTAAAATAAAATTTAAAATTTTCATTGAAGTAAATATACAATATCATCTCAATAGAACAGGAATTTTGATGAAGTAATAGCACTCTAAAGATGTCATCTAATGAGAAGATTAAAGATCATAGAACCTAAAAGTAAAATATTTAGGTTGAGGGAAGAAGGGCTATAAATAATTATGTTAAATAGTACTATTGAGAAAACTGAAAAGAAAACTTGCATATGGGCATATTATTATTATTATTTTTAAAGATTTTATTTATTTGACGCAGAGAGAGAGAGATCAGATCACAAGTAGGCAGAGAGGCAGGCAGAGAGAGAGAGGAGGAAGCAGGCTCCCTGCCGAGCAGGGAGCCCAATGCGGGCCTCGATCCCAGGACTCTGAGATCATGACCTGAGCTGAAGGCAGAGGCTTTAACCCACTGAGCCACCCAGGCGCCCATGGACATATTATTAGATGATATCATAGTTTTATGGATAATGTCAGAAGGTAAGACAATAGTATTGGAGTAATGTCAAAGGATAACCTTATATTTCAAATATATATGTAGGATTATGTATGAGTGAAGTGTCACAGTATTTGTAATTGAGTTGAAAATAAGTAGGGGCGCCTGGGTGGCTCAATGGGTTAAAGCCTCTGCCTTCGGCTCAAGTCATGTTCTCAGTGTCCTGGGATCGAGGCCCACATCAGGCTCTCTGCTTGGCAGGGAGCCTGCTTCCTCCTCTCTCTCTGTCTGCCTTTCTGCCTACTTGTGATCTCTCTCTCTCTCTGTGTCAAATAAATAAATAAAATCTTTAAAATAAAAAAAAAAGAAGTAAAGTAGTACTTGAACTTATTTGGTTATATGAAGAGCAATTTGGAAAGTATGGTATATGTCATAATTTTTTAAAGAAAAAAAAGTCTGTGTGTATACATTTTCATAGAGAAGATAACTTTTTCATAACCACTATCAAGTATATAGACAGCATACTTCCAAATATATTGGATTGATTTGTAAAATAAAATAATCCTGGCAAAAAGAAGATCCTCCCATACCAATACAGAAAAGAGAACACAACTCATTATTGGCATTAATCTATCAGATACATGTAAGTTAGTGAAAAAAATGACTATGAGTTAGAAAAACAAATCTCTCGTAATTTATACTTTAAAGTAGGAAACAGAACAGTAACTCCTTGTAACTCCTGAAAGGACAGAAGCTATATCTTATAACTCCTATCCATTTCATGAGAGAAAATGCAGTTAGTTTTAGAAGTACTTGTTTACATATCTAAAGGTTAGTTAGCATATGGCTTTGAAATATCTCTAAAGTAATATAAAATAGAGAAAGAGAGAGATAGAGAGAGAGAGAGAGAGAGACTGGCCTTAATCTATAGAGAGGTTTATTTATTTCCCAATGGTTAGAACGAGGACTGTCTCCAAGGAAACAGAAAAGGCAGGGAGAATGGTCTCTTTGCCCTTTATAAACAGAGATGATAATTTTCATTCACACTTAACAATTAATTTCTCTTTCATTACTCTTTCATGGTAACATTACAATTTTCTAAAGGTTTCCACTGTCATGTTTATTTTATCTGGGTATTATGTAGCCTTAGCAATATGTATCAAGTTCATAGCAAAATACAAAGCAATAAGAAATTAAGGAAAAAAGACTATCAAAGTAGTCTCAAAAATGGGCAGATTATCTTAATAAACATTTTTCCAAAGAAGACATACAGATGACAATTAGGTACTTGAAAAGATGCTCAACATCACTAATCATCTGAGAAATGTAGACCAAAGCCACAATGAAGTATCACCACATATCTGTTAGAATGGCTATAATCAAAAAGGTAAGAAATAGCAAATGTTGGAAAGGATGTAGAGAAAAGGGAACCCTTGTGCACTATTGTAAATTGGTGCGATTACTACGGGAAATCCTCAAAACATTAAAAATAGAACTACCATGTGATCCAATAATTCCACTTCTGAGTATTTATCCAAAGAAAATGAAAACACTAATTTGAAAGGATGTATATATAACCCCATGTTCACTGCAGCATTATTTACAACAGCCAAGATATGGAAACAAGCTAAATGTCCACTGATGGATGACTGGAAAAAGAAAATGTGGCATATAAATTTATAAAGTGGAATATTACCATTTGTAACAAAATGAATGGATCTAGAAGGTATTATGTTAAGTGAAATAAGACAGAGAAAGATAAATACCATATTACCTCATTCATTACATGGAACTTGAAACAAAATAAAAACAAAAAACAAGCTCATAGATAACAGAGAACAGTGGTAATTGACAGAAATGGGGGGGGAGGCAAAATGACTGAGAGAGGTTAAAAGCAAAAAAATTAAGTAATATAAATATAATGGTAAAGACTGTTAAAATATCTCCTTTTCAGTTTACTGAATTTCAAGGTTTAGAAAACCCATTTCAAGCAATTTGTGGGAGCTGACTTCTTTCAATGAATTAGTTCTAGCCCTTATAACTTCAGGTGCAAGAATTTTTTAGGGAGGAGAGAATTCCTCTTAAATGGTGTAAATAATTACAAGGGATTCAATGAAGTTGAGTTTGGGATATGGTGTAATGCTCAACTTTATAGCCTTACCCAAGATAAATTAAAAAATAATCATACCATGCTTACTTGAAGGAATTCTTCCTCCTCCTCCTCTACTTCCTCGTTTCCTCCTCTTCTCCTCCTTCTTCACCTTTTCCTCTCCTTCTCCTTCTTATTTTTCCTTAAGGCTAATGGTAAGGAAATTTTAACCCAGCAGATTTCTGAATCTTAGTCCATTAGTTTTGAAGAGCTCTATTTATTTATTTTACTTGTTCTGAGGAAGAAGGATGATATGGAATATGACTGTTCCATAGATTCTACAAATATGTGTCTAATTCCTGATAACAGTGGAAACAAAAGGAATTATTTTGCCTGATTCAATACACTCTTTTCTTCCCTGAGTAAGAAATTTAACTGTCAAAAGAGCCTTTACCATTCCTTAGGAATCTGCCTTTGAATAGGGGAAACTATCTAGTCATCTCAAATAGTAAATAGAAACTCTTAGCTTCTGTAGTGTTAAAGTCTTCTGCCACCAGGTTTTGGATAAAGTTGATATCTTAGTTGGACCTACTATAACAAAATGTCATAAACTGGACATTTATAACAACAGAAATTTATTTCTACGGTTCTAGAGACTGGAAGTCTAAGATCATGGTGACAGGATGGTCAGGCTCTGGTGAGAGATTTCTTCTGGGCTGCAGACTGCCAGCTTGTTCTGTCCTCACAAGGCTGAGAGCAGAGAAAGAAAACAAGTACTCTCCTAACTATCACAGGCAATGACCCCATTCATGAAGTTTCCACTCTTCTGACCTTATCTAATCCTAATGACATCCCAAAAGCTCTACTTTCTAATACCATCACATCAGGCAGTAGGTTTTTAACTTATGAATTTTGGGAGGACACAAACATTCAGTCTGTAAGAGTTGAGCAGGAAAAACTTCGTAGTGAAGAATTCTGTTGACAAATAACACATCACTTTAATATGTTTTGAATAATTTTATATATTTTTTATAAAGATTTTTTTAAATTTTATTTATTTCACAGAGGGAGAGAGATGACAAGGAGGCAGAGAAGCAGGCAGAGAGGAGGAAGCAGGCTCCCTGCTGAGCAGGGAGCCCAATGCGGGCCTAGATCCCAGGACGCTGAGATCATGACCTGAGCCGAAAGCAGAGGCTTTAACCCACTGAGCCACCCAGGCGCCCTATATATGTATTTTAATAAAACTCTGTAAGTACATCTGAAGTCCATCTCCAATTGAAAACTACTCCTTCAGAAGAAGATACCAGATTCAAGTTCAAGGTTAAGGTTGAAATTAAGTTGACGTTTTAGAAGAAATAGCTGAAAATATGATTAGTAACACTACATTGTTGTTGCCTAACACCATCAGGCAAAGTACCACTAGAAGTCCGTTAAATAGAAACATATCCTAGAAAGTAAGGATATTAAAAAATCTCCAGGAATTTTCCATACAGCACATGATGGCCTTATATTAATAACATTACACTTCTGCCAGTTTAACACCTAGGGAAGGCTAAGTATCCTTGGAGAATTGGTAACTATTCCACAACACTCATCAATAGTAATGAATCAAATAAACCTAGTTATCTCTTTTACTAATGTGAGTGGACAAATTTTTTATGATTCTTTTTCAGATGCCCTCTAAGAAACCACACAGAGAAATTTATATGTAAAAGATGTCCTAAAATTTTTACTTAAATTTCTTCTTAATTTACAGTTCAATTTTAGAAATGCAAAATCAAAAAGTTGTGTGAGAAGATGTGACACTTGATTAAATAGGATCGTAGGTTATTTAGAAAAAATACTTGGTTATCTATTTAATTAAAGCGACAATAAAAAATTTCAAAAGTAAGTAGAAGAGATCACAGATTTATAAAAAATTAGTTACTTTCAAAAATGAGAAGACTTTGTTCTCAAATGAGCAGATGAAATTAACATAAGGTATAAGACATTTTTCTGGTAAAACAGAATCTTTGATATCTAGACAGATTATAAAGAGGGTAAAAAAAACATTTTTACAACTTCTTATTAAAAGTAGATCAATACTTCAAGAACAATGTCAATTTAACAAGAAGGAAAACAAATTCTATCTTTGCATCAATATAATATTTGATATCAAAGGAATCAGAGCTTTTTATGGAAAATATTATAAATAAACTCATTAAATTTTATCCAGCATTGCCATTGGCAAATAAAATTCTCTTTCTTCGAGTTTTCTGCAATTTTCTATACCTACTCAGGTTTTCTCTTTCACATGCCTCTTTCTCATTCTGGAACAACTATCCATTTCACCTTACAGTTTTATAGTTAAAAAAATGTAAAAAGACCAGTAAAGTGGTCTCTTTTTTTTTTTCTCTTAAAACACATCTTGCATACTTTTTACACAGTTATTTCTCTAGGTCAATATTACTCCTAGCAGTCTCATTCGTGGTACCGATTATAACTGAGACAGGAAAATTACAAGGATCACACCAAGAACTGCTTTTTGTTGTTGTTGTTGTTAAGATATTATTTATTTATTTGACAGAGAGGGAGAGATCACAAGTAGGCAGAGAGGCAGGCAGAGAGAGAGGAGGAAGCAGGCTCCCTGCTGAGCAGAGAGCCTGAGGCAGGGCTCGATCCCAGGACCCTGAGATCATTACCTGAGCCAAATGCAGAGGCTTAACCCACTGAGCCACCCAGGCACCCAAGAACTGCCTTTGTGGAGCTTCAATTCTTACTAGGCCCTGCACCACCATCTTATTCATGTCTCAAGTACAGATAATTCATATCCTCCTTGTAAAAGTCAAAGATTTATTAATGATTTCTTTGGAGTCTTCCAGCACAACAGGTAACATGTAAGCAATGACCAGGTGAGGTAGTCTTATATATTTTCTAGACCAATGAGTCACCAATACCAGTGGTTCAAGGGTATAAGTGACTGATGGAGGACACCTAAACACCCATCTTTGTTTTAACCATTTCCTGTATACCCCAAAAGACACGTACACCAGACCACAATCCTCAACAAAAATCCCAGACCCCAACCAGAACTTCTTTTCTTTCTGAGTCTTCCAGATACTCTGTCTGTACCTGCACTCTATCTATACCTGCACTAAACTCTGCTCTCACCTCCTTCTGTTGGCTCACATTTGATTTCTATTCTTCATGAAGCCAAGGATGCTCTTGGCAGGTCCTGTGGGACCCAGCCAGCCTACATCATAATTTTTAACCAAAAATAACTCTATTAAAAAAAATAATTCTGTTTCAAAAAAAAATCTAGAGGTTGTGTAATTTTGGACTAGCTGTCATTCACCAGCATTTTGCATATTAGTAGAACTCATGGATACACATCTCAGACTTTCTATAGCCATATAGACATATTCTTTATAATATAAATTCTCAAAGTGACAAAAATAAACTTATTTATAGACTCAAATGCATAGCTTCTCATAAAAATATATAGTAACAGCTTATAAAATTGTGTTTAGTGATTAATGTCTCAATAGTCTATCTTAGAAATGACCTAGGCATTAATGAACACCATTAAGTCAATTTAATATTAGTCCATGATTTCAAGTCACCTAAAACTCTTGGAAATTATCTTTAAGGTGACATCCTTAAAAATACAAATACTGTTGGATTAGTGTTCATCAGAATAACATTTTTATATGGTTAAACACAAATATAGTTTTTCTCATAATTTTAAACATTAAATAAAAACATTATATAGGAGTTGTTGATTAGTAAAATGACCATATCCTAATAAAATACAAATGTATGCTGGGACTATAACTTATATTGATAGCCAAAGATGACATAGCTGTTTTTATTAAACAAGTCTCAGTATCCAAAATTTTACCTTAATTATGTGAATTTAGATTCTTACAATATTTATGAGTTATTTTTGAATTAATACTTTCCTAGAACACTGTAGTATTATAAATTCAATTGATTATTTTCTGGGAGATTCAGTAATATTTAATTTATATAAGCACATATGTATCTCAATAAGCCAATCTGAATACGGGTTCTTTAAGATGTCTTATAATCTAATTTATACAAAAGATCAGGAGGTAGAAAAATATAGTACACATGCACAATGGCTAATAACTTTCCAAATTATGGACACAAAGAGACAAAGAAAACCCAGTGCTTTGATTCTAAAATTTCAGCCATGAATCAAGTACAGACACAGGAATACAAAACTCGCCAATGAATTAGAAGAGTGAGTCCAGATATCTACTTCTTGATGGGCATGTAATTCTTAATTGATTTGAAATCAAAAGAGGCAAGTAATCAAACAGAAAACTTAACAAACAAAAAGACTCTGTCATTTCTCACTCACAGAAAATAGATCTCTATAAACCATCAAGTTACAGAGATCATCAAGTCACAGAACTTATAACCAGATTCTAAATGAAGAATAATTTATTGGATCTTAACAAAACAAAACAAAACAAAACTAGTGAGGTAGAAAATTAAAATTTGAAAAGCAGAGCATCAGTAAAATCCTACTGCTGCTTTGAATTCAGGTCTAAGAAAATGAAAACAAGTCACACCTGGTTTTATAACACCCTGAAGGTGCACCTGCCTTGTGACAAAGTTTACCAGGTTCTGGTAGGTGAATCCATTGGGCATCCCAATGGAAGACCTCTAAAACTGTTAAAAGATAACTTCCAGAAAAGGGTAGAATTATAAGAATGAACAAGTGTTAAAGACTGTATTTTATTCATGTGATGTGAATGAATCAGCAGATATTATAAGCTGTTCAAAGGAGAACTGAAAAAGCACAAAGTTATATGGATTAAAGGACCTATTGAGATGAATTACACATTTATTTACTTCTCTAAGATTTTGTATCCCTTGTACTTTTAATTCTTTTATAACCACTTTGATTCCCTCTAACTGAGCTCTTGACATAGAATATTGTTTACATAAGGCTGTAGCTTATCCTTTTGATAAGCTATTTTATTGGCTCTGTATCTGTGATTAAACCTGTATTATCATTCCCTAGGGCCCAAAGTAATGTTTCAGCTCAGACTGCATCCCAGATTGGAGTGAGACTGTTACTGTCCTCTAAACCCCTTTTCTTTATGAAAGCACAACTAAGCAAATCAAGCCTCGTGTTCTGTGTACTCACTATGGTAGCTTCTAATTTGCACAGATTGTTCCTCAATAGACGTACAGGAGAATCAGGAGAAATTAAGAAAACATGTCCCTTTTTCAGTAGCTCTACCTATCTGTACAGGGACCCCAAAAAAAGAAACAGAAGACTAACTAGATGCAATTGTAAATGGGATTGACTCTTTAGTTTCTCTTTCTTCTGTTTTGGTAGGGAGGGAAAAATAATGAAACAAGATGGGATGGGGAAGGAGACAAACCATAAAAGACTCCTAATCTCACAAAACAAACTGAGGGTTCCTGGGGGGTGGCAGGGTAGGGATAGGGTGGATGGGTTTATGGACATTGGGAAGGGTTTGTGAATGCTGTGAAAGGTGTAAGCCTGATGATTCACAGACCTGTACCTCTGGGGCAAAGACTAAAAAAAAAAAGAAAAAAAAAAAGGAAGACTAACTAGAAGTAGGAACAACCTGTATTAACCTGTTATCAGATAGGAAAAGAGAAATTTCAGTGGAAATGTGGAAGTACCTACCAGAAAAGGCAAAGAAAGTCTAACCTGAGAAGTTACAGAAACATACAGCTCAGCAGTCCCTACCTCTAACACCTTCTCAAACTGTCAGTTTTGAACTATTTTCCAGTTATTCTCTACTGAGTGGTTTTGACCCTCTGGGCTTTCCTGATTCCCTCCTTTCAGCCTTAGGCAGAGAGATAAAGAGCCTAGAGTACAGAAGGGTGGAGATAGTAGAGAAAGGAACAAGGTTCCAGCCTTCAGAGAAAGATTTTTTAATCTTTGTACTTCCTTTTCCACATTTTTCGACATATATATACCTGTTCCTAATAAAACAGAGAAATAGGGCGCCTGGGTGGCTCAGTGGGTTAAAGCCTCTGCTTTCGGCCCAGGTCATGATCTCAGGGTCCTGGGATCGAGGCCCGCATCGGGCTCTCTGCTTGGCGGGGAGCCTGCTTCCCCCTCTCTCTCTCTGCCTGCCTCTCTGCCTCCTTGTGATCTCTCTCCCGCTGTGAAATAAATAAATAAAATCTTAAAAAAAAAAAAAAAAAAAAAAAAAAACCAGAGAACTATCAGCCACTGAGCAGAAAGACCTGCAGGCAACATTTCCATATTTTCCCATTAAAACTAATGGTGATTCTGATAAGCAAGGATTAACATACATACTTAATAATAAAATTTAAAGTTTGGAGAAGGCTGTCCATGTGGATATCTGAATAATAATTCCTCAGGAATAGAAAGCTAGAGGGACTATTTTTATGTTATAATTCAGGATCTCTCACTGTTGAGTGAGAAAGTGAATGCATGAAAGTGACCACGAAATCAGGACAAAATGTCACATCATTTACACAGCAAAGTAGAAGACAGAACATTAACTTCACTTATCTCCTCAGGAGACAAAGGCTACACCATGAGCTAGTCTCCTGTCCATCTCTGGAGAAAGACCCTTGAGTTAACTCTGGAGGTATGAGTTTACATATGTAAAGGTAATGAGAACTATGACTTTGGAGATATCTCTACACTATAAAAATATGATGCAGTGCTTAATCCCTAGAGATCTATTTTCCAAAGGTTACAGTGAAGATCTAGATTTACCATGTACCCAAGGAAACACTGAGAAAACAGGAAGGGGTGAAATGGTCTCTTTGCTCTATATACAAAATAAATTATACAAATTTAAAATGGCATAATAGGATTTATTGTTTCTGGCAACATAGAGTAGATATAATTTTCCCTTATCCTCTCACTAAATACAGTCAGGAACCCTGGACATTGTGTTACAGGATTTTTTTCTCTGTCAGTGTCCACAGTTCTTAGTCATGCAACTTAGAAGAATGAAGAGGTAGACCCGACAGAGTGGTGGCAGAAAGGTAAGGTTTATTGAGCAATAGCAAAGTGATAGTACAAAGCTCCAGAGGAGGAAGGGGACAGGAGAGGGTTGCCACTTGAGTTTCTACATATAGGGGTTTTTATGGGCTTGTTGGCAGGTTATTTTAATCTGATTAGCCTTCCATGAGCCTGTCATCCCATCAGATTTTTGTCATCTATCACATGGGAAAAGGTGGGGGGCTCCTTCCGGGGTGGTATAAAATCCTTTGAAAGGTGGTTTCTTCTTAGGGCAGGGCCCCTGGTCCCTCCCTGCCTACCGGTGGTTCTTCCAACTATCCTTCATCAATTGTATCTATAAAACCAACATACAGAACTCTCAAATATGGAGGTAAGAAGGAAAAATGGCTAGTGTTTCATCTCAGAGGATTATAGAATCTTATATAGACACTAAATGAAATGAAAGACTAAGTACACAGTATTTTCAAGAAAACACCCCTCATATCCATCACACCACGCTGTATGTGCAGGTGACACCTAATAAAAACTATTTTAAGATGCTTTTATTCCCCTCTCAAAATATACCTATTTAACAAGGTTAAAGTAATAAATCATTATTAATCTACTTCTCTCAATCAGGTAACTCTTATTTTTTATTTTCCATTTTTGTGAAGAAGTTAAAAATACCACCTCTTTGTAATTTAATCTTCCATTTCCTACACTGTCCAGAAGATTCTTCTTGATTTAAAAATCATGTATTCTTTGTGAGATGCTTTAGGGCTTTTGTTATTACTACAAAGCTCAAACAAAGTGCTTAAGAAGGCTTTTGTGTAGATTGCTTGCCTGACCATGGGTAACTTAATACTTTTAAGAAGGTGTTACTTATCCTAGGGCCAGATGCAAAAAAAAAAAAAAAAAAAAAAAAAAAAAAGCCCAAAACAAAAAAACACCCCCCAAAAAACAGCTTTGAATCTTTTATTTCAAATCTGTTGGAAACTTTTGTGATCCTTGAAAACATCATCTTTTAGTCTGTGTTCCAGTTTCTCTTATCTTTGTAAACTTTACAGAATTTAAATCAGGTATTTCAGGGTTAAGAACCTACATTTTCATAAAAACTGGTAACCTGAAAAAATACATGGTTTATTCTATATGGTTTTAATCACTCAAATTCAGTTATCAAATAAAGCATAACTTAAAATATACTGCTTATTTGTTTATTTAAATTTTATTTATCTATTTGACAGAGAGAGAGAGATCACAAGTAGGGAGAGAGGCAGGCAGAGAGAGAGGGGGAAGCAGGCTCGCTGCTGAGCAGAGAGCCCGATGTGGGCCTCGATCCCAGGACCCTGGGATCATAACCTGAGCTGAAGGCAGAGCTGAGCCACCCAGGCACCCAAAATATACTGTTTAAATATGATCTTATATGTTAGAGTTCTCCAGAGAAAGAGAAATGAATGTGTGTGTGTGTATATGTATATATATACATGTGTGTGTGTGTGTGTGTGTGTATGAATATATATATATTTATACACACACATTCTATAGGTTTTATTTATTTGGAGAAAGAGAGGGAGAAATAGAGAGAGAGGGAGAGATTGACTTTAAGGAATTGGTTCAAGTGATTGGGAGGGCTGACAAGTTTTAAATTCTCCAGGCAGGTCAGTGGGCTGGAGATTCCGGTAAGAGTTGATGCTCTATTCTCAAATGCTCAGTCTAGACATAGAATTTCTTCTTTTCAGAAACCTCAGCCTATTTCTTAAGATAGTCAACTGACTGGATGAGGCCTACCCACATTACAGAGAATAACCTGCTATACTCAAAGTCCATTGATATAAATGTTAGTCACAACTACACATGAAAATATGTTCAACATGACTTGGCATCAAGGAAATACAAATCAAAACCACAAAGAGATACTCCTTCACACCAGTCAGAATGGCTAAAATGAATAAATCAGGAAATGACAGATGTTGGGAGGATGTGGAGAAAGGGAACCCTCTTACACTCTTGGTGGGAATGCAAGCTGGTGCAGCCACTTTGGAAAACAGTATAGAAGTTCTCCAAAAAGTGAAAATAGAGCTACCCAAGACCCAGTAATTGCACTACTAAGTATTTATTCCAAAGATAAAATGTAGTGATCCAAAGGGGCACCTGCACCCCAAAGTTTATAGCAGCAATGTCCACAATAGCCAAACTATGGAAAGAGCCCAGATAGCCTTCGACAGATGAATGGATAAAGAAGAGATGGTATGTGTGTGTGTGCGCATGTGTGTGTGTACATATATATACACATATATATTTCATATATATACATTTGTATATATATGTATATATACATACATATATATTTCATATATATATATATATATTTCATATATATGAAATCTTGCCATTTGCAATGACACGGTTGGAACTAGATGGTATTATGCTAAGTGAAATAAGTCAATCAAAGAAAATGATTATCATATGATTTCATTCATATGTAGAATTTAAGAAACAAAACAGAGGAGCATAGGGGAAGGGAGGGAAAAATAAAACAAGGCAAAATCAGAGAGGAAGACAAACCAGAAGAGACTCTTAATCATAGGAAACAAACTGAGGGTTGCTGGGGGAGGGAGGGTGAGGTAACTGGGTGATGGGCATTAAGGACACAGGATGTAATGAGCACTAGATGTTATATAAGACTGATAAATCACTGAACACTAACTCTGAAACTAATAATACACTATATGTTAATTAATTGAATTTAAATTAAAAAGATATAGAAAAAGAAATGCTAGTCACATCTAAAAAATATGTCACAACAACAACTAGAGTGGTATTAGACCAAATGAAGAGCACTGTATCTTAGATAAGTTGACAATTAATTTAATCGTTACAATTTACTCTTGTTAAGGTTGCCAAATATATATACTTCCTTACGCTATACTTAATCTCCACATAAAGATAATGTGGTCATATTTCTTTCTAAAATGATACAACTGACTTGCTTACAAAGCCGCTAACCCTTTCCCCAGAAGCAGGTACAAAGTGCTTGGGTGATATTCACTCTTCTCCTTGATGTCCTATAACTTAAACATTATGATGAAAAGTTAACACACGATAAATGATAAAGTGATTAGAGAGGGAAGAAAACACAGATATTTGCTACATACACCGGTATACCTGGACATAGTCATAATAAAATAAAGAAGAAATACTCATAATATTTACAGCCTTCCTTCCTGCAATTAGTCACATGTTTGCACCTGTTATTTATAACTTCCTTCCTCTGCTACCCATTCTATATTCTCTTGGTCCTCAGTAAGCACTCTATCTGGTGGGGTGACTCAAGCCTTTATTCTTGATGAATCTGGGCTATTAGCAGTTCTACTTAGTTTACTGTAGTTTATATTGACATAAATCACAGGGCATGGTAGTACCAAGAGATGGCTGGATGTTTGTGCCCTCCCCCTTCCCAAATTTATATTATTTGAATCCCTAAGTCCTTTTTTTAAAAAAATAATTTATGTATTTGAGAGAGAGAGAGTGAGTGAGACTGAGCATGATGGGGGGAGGTGCATAAGGAGAGGGTGAAACAGACTCCCCACTGAGCAGGTAGACCAATGTGGGGCTCAATCCCAGGACCCCAGGATGACCTGAGCCATAGGCAGACATGAAGCTCTAAATCTTAATGTGATTATATTTGGAGTTGGGTCTTTGGGGAGATAATTAATCTTAAGTGAGGTCATGAGGGTAGGATTACCCATGATAGGATTAATATCCTTATAAGGAGAGACCAGAGCTCCCTAGCTTTCTCTTTTTTCCTTGGTGAAGACATAACAAGGAGGTTATCTGTAAGCCAGGAAGAAGGCTCTCACCAAGAACCAAAGCTGTCAGCACCTTGATCTTGGACATCCTTGAGTCCAGAACTGTGAGAAATGAGTATTGGATGTTCAAGCCACTAGGGATATGTTTTTTTGTTATAGCTGCCTAAACTAAGACAGAAACCTTAAGGAATCACCTGTATTCCAGACATAGTCTAGTTTACCTCCACTATTCTCAAGTAGTCCTATATCCCAGTGGTAGTTGAACTCAATCACTCCCACTGGTAAAGTAACTGCTTTCTTTGCCTATTGATCTAGATGAATGAAGGGCCAGGTGGCAATTCTAACTTCTAATTTGATGAAATCACTGTTGTGTCTCCCAGTGGAAGCACAACTCCTTTTGGAACTAAGACATCTAGACTTTTGTGAGAGCAAGATTGTGAGAACAAGAAGCAGAAATTTTGCTAGAGGATCACTGAGAATAACTTTGAATGTTTACATTTACACCCATTGATCCCTGGACCTTAGCATCCCAACAGGTCCTGCTTTTCCTCAATGAAGATTTTTAAAATAGTAATTTACTCAGCAATATACAGGTTTGTAACAAAAAATATATGGAAAACTAATTTATTTGGGTTTTTTCAAAGTTTAAATTACTAAAAACAGTAATACCTCAATATCAGGACGATTAGATGAAGAAATCAAACTAGTGTTAGATGTCTGATCTATAGTCAGGTATTCTATAATTCACTCCTGAAACTTTCCAACTGTCTCCTTTCCTTTTATGAATATTGGGAGGGGGGTATAGTTTTTAAACTTTTTCCATTTTCCACAAAATTAGGCATTTCCCTAAAGCAGACCCTATCTCCTATAATTTACAAAAAATAGAATGACACAGAATAGAAATAAGATGGAAATAACAGGGAAAAGTTATTTTATATCGTTTCCTATTTTCAGGTAACTCTACTATATAAATCAGATGCTAGAGAATTATGTTAACTTATCTGTTTCTCTTCTAATTAAATTAATGTTGTTTCAATAAGAGATTTAGTATATTTCTAAAATCATATTAACTCCTAAAATTCTATATGTTAATAGCATATTGGAGTTTGAGAGGAAACAAATAAATATTGATTACATGTCCTCCCAAAATTCAGAACCAATCAAAAAACAAACAGAAGATAACGATAACATGAATATTATTATTGCTGAAGCATAGGTTTGAGGACATGATTAGGTAGGTAGGTTCCCTATATACTGAACAGAATTATTAGTCTTTGAACACAAGCACAGACTTTGTGAGACAAATATAACCTTTCATTCAACAAGGGCAGAATATGCTCTTATAAAATTAACAGCGTAAAAGATTTATGCAGAATTATAGAAGGAAAGAGGAAGTGTGAGTGAGGTGGATGGAGTGGGGCCCAAAGTATTAATTTTGGTAGAGTTCTTCCTCCTGAAAACAGAAAGAGGTGGGGAGACCAGCTTATGGCATATTTCTAGAATTCTAGAGCACAAATGTAATAAAGGAAAGACATTATAAGCAAGATGCAGTAAACAAATGGCTTTCGAGTATTGAGTAAACAAACACTCATTCACATACTGTCTTTTATCTGAACAACTCTGAGATACCATATAGAACTGGATAATTTCTTTACATAGTCTTTCATATATTGCTTCCTAAATAAATTCTGAATAGATTAAAAATGGAAATCTACTCCAAGTTTTACTAAAATATAACTAATACAAAAGGACCCTTCTTTGATTCTTTGTGATATTTATATGCATGCTGTATAACAAATTACTAGTGAATCACATAAACTGGAACTGATTATAAAAAATATATACATTGATATTTGTGTTTTCTAATGAAATATGTTTGCTAGCACTACAAAACAACTGTTTAAGGGCGCCTGGGTGGCTCAGTGGGTTAAAGCCTCTGCCATCGGCTCAGGTCATGATCTCAGGGTCCTGGGGTCGAGGCCCACATCCAGTTCTCTGCTCAGCAGGGAGCCTGCTTCCTCCTCTCTCCTTTCTCTCTGCCTGCCTCTCTGCCTACTTGTAATCTCTCTCTCTGTGTCAAATAAATAAATAAAATCTTAAAAAAACAAAAAACAAAAAACAACTGTTTAAGACTGAGTTGTTTACATATATATGGAATTTATTTTTCATTTAAAATATTTTAAGTATGTTTTAATTAATGTGATTAGACCAATTAATTTCACAAGATTTTAATTAACTATATTTTGGATCAAAACTAGAAACGTCACCAAGCAAGTTAAAACAAATCCTATCAATTTAAGATTGGACTTGATAAACATATTTGTAAATCCTATCTCCCAATTAATTTGAATATAAATATTCATAATGAAGTGACTGTAATTGATATTGACTATAATAACTCAGGCAAGTCAATATCAACATTAGATGTATTTGAAAATTAAACCTGGTAGTTACTTGAAACTACCAATGTAATCTTCCTGTAAGAATTTTAGGTTTAAATTAGTTAATATAAAAATCAAAATAATTAAATATTAGAATTATTAAATGAAATATGTCTAGAAAACATTGTTAAAATATTGCCTCAATTTGAAACTTTAAATAATAGGCTAGAAGTACTACCTTCCATTAAGTTTCAAGGCAATACTAATTATTCTTACATTCTATTAAGGGACTGCACACACTTTGATTTCCTCTTATATTTCAGACTAAATACCTAGATAACCTTCTTGCTAAATTCCATTAAAAATTTTGGATAAACAACACCAAAAAAAAGGTCTTAAATAAACAGTTGAAAAGAAGAGAAAAAATGCTCAGCTGCAAACCACGTTAGGGCAGGGTCCAACTGGTAAGACTCAGGGGCTAGGCAACAAACTAAAGAAATGCTGATTAAGGTGTGTCAGCTACTAAGAATTATCATTGAGCTCTTCTTCCAAGTGACTGAGCCTCCAACAAGAGCAAATGAGGAGGGCACCTCAGTGTCTCAGTCTGTTAAATGTCCAATTCTTGGTTTGGGGAATGTCCAGTTCTCCTGTGGTTATGACCTTCTGGTTGGGGGATGGAGCCCCCCAGGCTCTGTGCTCAGTGTGGGGTCTGCTTCGGATTCTTTCTCTCTCTCCCTCTACCCCTCTATGCTCACACACTCTTTCTCTTTCAAATAAATAAATAAAATCTTAAAACAACAACAACAAAGCGAATGAGGAATAAAACGTCCTACTAACTAAGCGCTTCTAGAGGACTGGAATGAAAATTACTATTCTCAAAATGGAGAAATTGGGTGAAAATAAATCAAATCATCTTCCCTGAAAATTTATATCCACAATCTGGCTCTGATATAGGTTTGTAGCATAAATAAACACTGTTATTATGTTCTAAAATTCTCAAGATCAGAATTTACTTCATTTGGGCCCAGGAGTGGTCAACTCGGCAGCTGATACAAATCCATGCAAACCCTGTGTGAAGATATTACTTCTGTTCTAAGACTCAAAGAAACCTAACAAGTGAAATTTCAAGATAAATAAGGATTTCATCATCAAAAATCACAAAACATGTAAGGAAAGAGACACATTATCAATGACAAAGAAGAGATCAGCAGTGCAAAACTTTAGGTACTAGAATTATGAGTCCCAGAATGTAAGTTAAACGTGTTTAATATGCTGAAAATTATAAAGTAGACTTGAAATGTAACTATTTTGCAATATGGGAAAACAAAATGCCTAGAAATAAAAATAATATAATTGAAATTAAAGTCAATTGCAATAAATTCAGTAGCATATTTGGACTAAGATAGAGGAGAATTACTAATTTAGAAGAAAGATCTAATGATTCTGATTAGAAATTACAGATATCTAAAGAGATGAAAAATATATTAAAGAGAGGTGAGAACTGGAAGTGAAATGGAGAAGGTCTATGCTGAAACATCCAGTAAAATGAATGAATTAGAGCTAACTCAACATCTAGTTACCCCTGAAGTAAAAGAGGATAATATTGAGTTAAAATTATAAGATTTAGAAGATTTAGCAGACATAAAATAGAATTCCATGTTTTAAAATTGAACACTATAAAAACTAATACATGTAGTATATATGGATTAAAAAAAAAAACATGCAGTAGTAAAGTTCTGTCTTATGGTCTTGAAACCATGAAGAGGAAGACAAAAAATAGATGATAGTACAAGAGAAGGAAATGAGAAGCTGAGGTTCCTAGAGGTTGGCCCCCACTGTCATACTGTCCTCAAGATCCTGACCACAGTCTTTTTCTTGAATGAGACCTAACCCCCTAGGTGCTAGCCTCTGGTGGTTAACTTTTCTGTTAGTCTCAGCTGAAAGAGTCTATAGACAAGTCTCCTCACCAGCTTCATAAAAGCACTCCTTTCACTACTCCATCAACACTGAATATTATCATTTTTAAATATTCAGGTTTTCGATAACTGGTCTCATCTTAATTTTATTCAGATTTATTTTATTACTATTGAATTTGAAAATTTTTATATACTTATTAGCCTTCTTTTTTTAATTTTTGGAGTGTAATTTTTATGTGCTTATATCTTATTCATATTACCATTAATTGAAAAATGTGTTTTGTATGCTAAAAGTATTAAAATACTGGCTGCTGTTTCAAATGTTGTTTCAGATATTATTTACTGATTAAATTTATTTCACAAGACATCCAAATAACAGATCTAAGGTGCTTGAAAGTTGTATTGTTAATTATCTTTTACCCACCCAAATATAGGATATAGATTTCTCCCATGCCCTCCCAGAGTCAATTATCTTTTTTCAGATGTAAAGGTATCCACATGATTCATTGGTTCTCATAGCCAGCGTTATGCTGTTTAATGGGTAAAATTTAGTCTTATTCCTTATAAAGAAGGTGTTACTTTCATTTCTTTTGAAGTGATCAATAAAATATTAATGCAGTTTGGTAAGAATAGAACAAGACATATTAACATAGATTTTACTGCAAAGTAAGAGAGATCTAAATTTAGGAAAAATATCATCTTTAGTGAATATTTTATCAAAGCATACCTACTAGAAAAATATGCTACTATATAAATCTGTCTTCCGCAATTTACTGTGTCCTGAAATGCCCTTTTTCACGCTATTGCTCTAAATAAAATATATTATTCCACATTTCTGACAATTCCTTTCCATCTTTTCCAATAGCAACTAATTCAAAACTTGCTTTCCTATGAAGGTTTTCTAACTAGCCTATTCATCTAATTCTTTCTTATCTCTTCACAGATGTTTAATCTTTACAACCCTAGCTTAATTATAATGACTTCAATATGAGTACCATTTCCTCCTAGATCCCTACAATATTTAATCCAGTGTGCTGCATATAGCAGATTCTCATGAAAAACTTGTTGAATATTACTCTATGAAAAGAAAGAACCCATTCTGTCAGAATACTTTGGCAGTCTCTGTTTACCCCACCCCTACCACCTATGAATCAGCAGTAACAAACTACTCAATTCTGCCTGGGAGTCAGTTAAGATGAATCATACATAAGGTTGTATTACTTGTTTACAGTGTAAGATGTGTATTATTTTGTGTGTGTGTGTGTGTGTGTGTGTGTGTAGTCTATTAGTAATCTGCTATCTGATGTGGTTAGTGAAATAAACAATAATATTTGAAATAAACAAATAGCTTAATATTATAATATATAATACATTTTGAAATCAATAATAATATGAACACTCTAAGGTCTTTTTTTTTTAAAGATTTTATTTATTTATTTCATAGAGGGAGAGAGATCACAAGCAGGCAGAGAGGCAGGCAGAGAGAGAGAGGGGGGGAAGCAGGCTCCCCGCTGAGCAGGCAGCCCGATGCGGGCCTCGATTCCAGGACCCTGAGATCATGACCTGAGCCGAAACCAGAGGCTTTAACCCACTGAGCCACCCAGGCGGCCATGAACACTCTAAGGTCTTTTCAATCCTTTAAGACAATCTAGTGAAAGACTGAGCCACACCATGAGAAAGAAACCTAATTGTGACTCTGTTTTCTGTGTTGGATCTTGGGAAAGCAGGAGAGTGAATATTTTCTCAGCATAAATATTTACTCAGCTACTTCTTATGGATATACCCACAGGGCTCTGCCTGATACAAGAACTGGGCTGCACTAAGCCTCTATGACTATAGGTGACAGCCCACTACTTGTGACAGGCTGTCTACACCAAGCAGGAGTGTCATGTAGAATGTTTAATATGGCAAAAGTTTTAAAATGGAAGAGCTTATTGTATTTATTTAAAAAAATATGTTCTTAGTATCATTATTAACAATCACAGTGAATGAAGAGGGCATTCCATTTGGTAGAGGATGTAGGTATAGAGCAGTGTTAGGATTTCTTCTAACCATGGCAACTTGAGCAATAAAGATGCAGAAACCGGTTAGAGATGTTTATTGTATAGCAAAGAACTGTGAAAAAGGGAACAAAATTAAGACATGCTTATGCAAATTGAAAGATAATGTTAACGATGAATTGACTGTTGCTCAAGGATCTTCTATCTTAGGCAAGTATTCTACAAAAATGAAGGATGGGACGACAAGCTCATCCAAGTTGATGGAATGAATGTTCGCTTGATGGCTTATAGATTCCCTGCGTTAGTGACTCTTTAGTATTATTCTGTGTGCCTCCAACAGGAATAGCACAGCAGCTACAGACCTGCGTAAAGTTCTAAATGCTCTATTCTATTTGAATTGAAGTAATAGAGGTGCAAACTTAAAGATATACTGAGAGTGCTACTACACATGAAGAAAAGGTTTAAGTCCCTCTATGTGCACCAGAGTCATTCCACATTTGATCCAGGCATTTGAAAAGTTTCAAAATCTGAGTGACAAAAAAATGAAATCATGAATGTCAGTTTAAGTGTATTATTTATAATCCTGGAGAATGGAATCCATTCCCACCCAGAAAAAAAAGAAAGAAAGAAAGAAACGAAAAGTATGCTACATCAAATGGCTACTCACTCATTGCAAATATGATTGCTACACTGAGTCTAGTTAATCATCCATACTCCCCACTCCCTAGTGTTCCAATTCTGGGTGCTGATTAAAGGAGTTTGAGGGAGAGGGGGTTTCTGAGAAAGCTCTGTAGATACTCTATGAGACCTTTCCAAGGGTAGGCCAGAATCCCCTCCTGCTGTAAAGTTCTTTGACTAGAAAGGCTAGTTTGCAACTCTGGGGTTTCAGGCCTTAATGGTATGGTAACTTGGCTTTGCTGACATGATTTCTTAGATTTTAAAAATGAAAACTGAAAAAAAAAATAAAAATGAAGATTAAAATCTTTGAGACATTTTTAATGAATTACTGATTAAAATAAAGATATGACAACCCTTAACACCTATTACTAATAAACATTAATTTAAATATTTCCTATGGCTTGTAGTATACTAATATTTAGTACTATTTACTTTTACTAAATGTAGAGGCATGCCATTAGAATTCCTTCAAATACATTATTTTTTATGCACTGAAAACTCTGTACTGAAATATTTGTTTGTCTACTTGTACTGAGGCTAACTATATAGGAATTCATTAAAATTTATTATATTTTGCTGCTTGCTTTGTATGAATTTTTACTCATATTTACCTTGTCTGCATGTGCTATATAAAAATTCATTCAAATTTATTGTATATTATGTCTTGCTTTCTGGTTACCATCATTACTCAAATATATTACAGTATTAGCTTATACAGGGCTTTGTAGCCTAGTATTTACCAGTACAAAAATACATGTATTATTTCTGACTATATAACCTTAAATTATTTTTCAGTGCTAGTATAATATTAATGCTTATATAAAACTTATGCTTTACTATAGAATTACATTGTATATTGTACTATATTTACATCAACAAAATGTTTTTTACAATAAAATCCCTTTAAAATTATCTTCAAGACCTGTTGAAAAAAGTGCTGAAATTTTACTTTTTGCCAAACATTTCCCTATACCTATTTTATTAATTCTTTATACTAATCGGTCTTTAATGCTGGGAAATATAGGAGTTTCTGAGAATACGGGGGAAAAAAAAAAGACTCTCCTTTGGGAATAGTAAGGAAAACATTTTTTTAAGGGTGTATCATCTTGTACCTATCCAAACAAAGTGGTCTGTCAGGGAAAAAGAGCAGTTTGGAAATGTGAAACTCTCCAAAGTGGCAAGTTCCACACCACACTTCCAAGATGGCTACCTTCGCAATACAGTGAATAAAGTCAGGATGATCAAAATATAACTTAGCACAAGAACTCAAAAAAAGAAAAAGTAGAGATCGATTGTTCAAGATTCTCATGGACTTAGCGGCTAAATTTTTCTTTTTAGAAAAAACTGGGGAATATTTTATTGTATTTATTACATGTGCTTAAAATCATAGCTCATATTTACATGATAAACCAAAATATTATGAGAATTTAACATATGGTAGCATTTGTGATCACCAGTTATTAGTTACATCACCATTAATCTCCTATTAAGTCATAAACTCTGAGTCAACTTTTATAACCCTCTTTTATCCCCATATTAAATTAAATACCAAAACCTGCTGGTTATAATTTGATCTGCTTCTTCTTTTATTTTTCCACATACTGTCAAGTGCAACACACCTTTTATTTTTATCATTGTTGTTTACAATGTATTTCAATCCCATATTAACCTTTACCTGGGCTACCACAGATGCCTTCTAATTTCTCTCCTCTATCTACACAAACTCTTTTATCCCTTAAATACCCTCTTCAAAACAAGCCCCTATTTATTTGAGTATTTGGACCTGTCAGAGATTTAAAAATGGACTTTGATGGAGATATCTTTGTGTAATATTTGTCTTTTCCTCACTTGCACCATTAGCATCCATCTTAGTCATTTGGGCATCTGGGGAGGTGGCGGACTCTTAATGCTTTCCTTACGCTATGCCCCTCCCTCCTCAACACAGACACCCACACACCTACACACTCATCAAAGCAAAACAAAATAAAACAACAACGTACACTGAATGTTTCCATTTCAGAGGTAAACAAGTATTTGTTACTTAAGGGATTATCATCATATTGTTCCTGCTTATATTCCCCATGCCAGATACAATAGCTACACTGACTTGTTTATTCCTTCATAACCATACTTCTCATTATGTTGTCTCCTATACTTGGACTATCTCTTATTTCCATTACTGTATTTTGAAATTAACTCATTTCGAACCCAAATTGAAAGTTCAATTATGTTGCAAACAATCATAAGGTGTTCTGAAAATTAGAAGTTAATAATCTCTGAACTCTACAAGTCCATTCTTTCTTCCCTACTATGGCACATCACCTATTTTCTGACATTATAATTCTAGAATGCCTCATTTCCCCTTTGACATCACAAACCTAAAAGGGCAGGTGTTTATGCCATCTTGTGTCTCTTACTATATCTTGCTAGGAACCTATGTGTAACAGATACTCCATAAGTATTTATTTAATGAATGAAATCTTATCACTAAAAAGCAGAGAATTTTGACAAACTCAGACAGACCAACATAAACTATTAGTTGATTTTCCAGGTTGTCTTTTGATCCAACTAGCTGATTAATGATTGAAAATATCTGCTGTGAGAACACGTTTCCTGGAAATAATAATATATTCATGTCATTCTTTTTTTTTTTTTTTTTTTTTTTTTTTTTTTTTTTTTTTTTTAATTTTTTATTTATTCATTTGACACAGAGAGAGAGATCACAAGTAGGCAGAGAGGTAGGCAGAGAGAGAGGAGAGAGGAGGAAGCAGGCTCCCTGCTGAGCAGAGAGCCCGACGTGGGCCTCGATCCCAGGACCCTGGGATCATGACCTGAGCCGAAGGCAGCGGCTTTAACCCACTGAGCCACCCAGGCGCCCATGTCATTCTTAAATATAGCCACTTGCAGACACCAAGTCTTGCAAATCTCCTAGAGCCCCAAATTTTAAAAAAAATCCAATCTTGTGAATATTTAGAAATCATTTTCCATGATAATATATCATAAAGATGGATGAAAGATCAATTTAAGTTTCTGTAGACAGACACGACTACCTTTGAAATAGCTTATTCCATAAAACTATGGAAAACATAAATCAAACAAGGCCGAGCATACTCTATTTCATCTCTTTTTCTGCTCCCAGATGTTCTCACAAGTATTATGTCAGAAGTTCTAACTTGCCACAGTATCTATGAGGAGTGACTAGAGATACAGGTCTCTTTGTTGTGGTTATGTTAATATCCAGGGCAGTGTGCTATGTTCTCTGCTTCCAAAATGAAAGCATGTATGAAGGGACGAAATCTGTGTGTGATGTTTCCCATGACTTCTTGTCATCTCTTCCCTCAAAAGAGGTCTGTGGAAGAGATTCAAATCAAGCCCCTAATCACTGTGCAAGACATGTTGTAGTAAAAGATCACATTGAAATCTTGAGAAAAATTAAAAGCAAGGCAGTAACTCCTCTTAACTGGAAATAAACAGAACAAACAACAAAAACACCACCAGCCCACCCTAGGGACTTAAGTGTGGAGGAATGCAAACACGTGGGGTCTGTAAGCTGTATCAGGTGAGACCATTCCGTTACCACAGTGAAAAGACGTACCCACTGGGTTTGTGTGGTGTGACTTAAGAAGTCAATCCATAAAGTGGGATTCCAAGCCTCATTAAAGAATAATGTGTGCCATGCTATTGTATACCTGAAAGGAATGAAACACAGTATGTATGTTAATGGGAATGAAAACAAAAACTCAAAAAGAGCAATGTGTGCCAAGAATGATGTGATAGGAACAGAATCAGAGAACTGAAGTCACTCTGTAGACTAGAATAGTAGTAATTTTGGAAATAAACCAGTGTAAACTGATGAAAACATTAAAGATCCTGTCTAGTATCTTGGCAACCTGTAGATTCAAGGCCTTTGCACTGCTTCAGTAAGCAATGACTCAAAATTTCTCCCAAAACCAACCAAATGAGATTTCACCATCAAAATATACCTAACTTGTGAAAAATAAGGATAGTTGGTATTTCTTGTACACCTGAGGAAAAGGTCGAGATTCAAGTGACTGACAATATTACATAGTCTAATTTTTTGTTTACTCCAAAGCAACATGCAGGGCCTAATGAATATTTTTCCTATGAATAAATGATAATGACTTTTATTATCTCAGAAGACAATCTAAATTACATCCAATAAAACAATAGGAAGGCAAGTAAAAAAGTGCATTTGCATTATTTGGAGCCCGTCATAAGAGACAGCTGTTCAAAAGCTGCCAAAATGTAACAGGAATTTGAAAATCAAGTTTCTAAACAGTCTTACAAGAAACTTTTTGTTAACATAATATGATTGCTTGAATCCTGCTAAAAAAATATAAAAATAACTTTGATATTTAAAAAAATAATGCTTTTATAATTTGTGCCATATTTGCATAATGTTTTCCTATACTCTTGAGACAAAATAATCTAGAATTTTTCACCAATCTGGCTAAAGTTCTTTAAGCTATTTGATTTCTAGGACATTCTCTTTACCAGTAGGATATTATTTATATAAGACAAGTAAAGTGAGTACATACATTTCCAAAGCATATATAGCTTTATAATAGTCCTCTAGATCATTCCATTGTAAAAACACACAGAATGAATATAGGTCTCTAATTTTGGAGTTTATAATGTCTAATTGGATCTTAAGCAAACAATTCAATTGTTTTCCTTTTTCTTTCTCACACTGCTAATAAGCATTTATTTTGTGCATTACATTTTATAAAGTACAATGCTTATATATGTTTCTATTTAATATTTTCAGATAACATACAATTTTTATATCCAGATCTTTGGTCTTCGAAAACCTATCCCAGTAATTAATGAATAATAGCTTCATCTGTGTATCAAACACATCTTTGTTTTCCATATCCCATATTCTTTCTAATATATTATTGCTCACTCCTCACAGAATAAAGTCCCGCATCAAAAATCTATATAAAGCTAACTGGTTTTCTCTTTAATATCTATTTTTTCATATGCATTTGTAAATATGACATCACAATAATATGGGACAAAATGAAGTCTTAACACATTCAAACAATCGGTTAAAATAAAAATAGTAATTCTTAGGCAGTTAGACATTAGAGAAAAGGGATAAAGCAGGTGCTGGCCACACCCTCCGAGACACCCCGAGGGTTAACTGCCACACATGTTCAGAGCCATCTCTAAGGGTTAATGGAGCAGGAAAAGCCTAGCCACAGAGCTGGCTCAAAAACCACAAGGGGACTTCTAAGAGCTGAACATACGTACAAGGGGTGCAACTTGACCTTAAGTGTACTTAAGGTCACAACAAAGCTCATTAAAAGCCCATAAAGATGCAATACATAAATAAATACAATTATAACAGAATGCATCATGAGTAGGTGCGTAAGGAGAGGCCAAATGTTATATAACCACCAGCTGTCAATCAAAATTGTCAGTTAAAGCCACATTGACATGTATACAAAGCAGGCTTAAAAGGATGTAGCTAGAGCTTCTCAGGGCCATCGCCACTCTTACTTCAGCAGTGGCCTGCTTTCACTTTTTTCTTTTTTCAAGATTTATTTGTATATTTGAAAGAGAGAGAGAGCGAGAAAGTGCAAGACCGGGGAGAGGGGCAGAGGGAGAGGGAGACAAGCTCAAGCCAACTCCAAACTGAGTGCAGAGCCCACTGCAGGGCTCGACCTCATGACCCTGAAATCATGACCTGAACCGAAACCAAGAGTGGTTCCCATAATCGACTCTGCCACCCAGGCACTGTCTGTTTTCACTCTTGAAAGTATACTATATTGATACTCTTAATAAACTATACCTCCCCTTCTGGTCTCAGGTCTCCAATTCTTTGGTGGATCTGGGACAAGAACCAAGTAACCTGGTGACAGTAATCCTAAATCTAGACCTGCACAGAAAGTCCAAATTACAATATGCAGTAACACATTTTATAGGCTCAATCCAATTTATTATATCTATACTCTAAATAGCATGTTCTGATCCATTTGTGAGGATTAACATGATTAATTATATCACTTACCTAATCTTATGGAAAAATTTCATGTTTTAGTAACCGGGGCAATTGCTGAATTAAACTATCACTTATTTGAGTCCAAGAAACCTTCCAGCTCATGACCATTCTGTTCAAAATACTGAGTAATGTTGGCCATGATGACAGGGTGTTATAAGTGAAGAGCTATGAAGCAAGAAAATATTAATAGTTAATTTTGTCTTATTGATGGCAATGAGCAATACACAAGGCTAAAAAAAGAAGATAATATTGTGGGGAAAGCAATATAAGAACAAAGATACAAGAGCAAGGAAATTATCAAAGACGGAGAATATTAGAAAGTATTTTTATTTCCTTATTTTATTTATTATTTATTTCTTAGAGAGAGAGAATGGTAGCACCCATGTCTGAGTGGGGGGAGGGGCAAAGGGAAAGGGAGAGAGAGTCAAGTGGACTTCCTGTTGAGCCTGGACTCCTAAGCAGGGCTGGATCTCAGAACCCATGAGCTCATGACCTGAGCCGAAAACAGGAGTAGGTGCTTAACCCACTGAGCCACCCAGGTGCCCCTAGAAAGTATTTTTATAAAGGAAGTGGGGGAGATTAAAAAAATAAAAGTAGATCGCAGAATGAGAAAAAAGGACAAGGAGGCATCATAGGAGAGGGAAAGTTACAGAAGAAAAAAGAACTTAAAAAGGTTTAAATGGATCAGAAGGGAAAAAGAAAAGCAAGAATGAATAAAGATATGAGTTCAACAAAAATAAAGAAGGTTTTGTTTTGTTTTGTTTTAGTGGAGAAAACAATGGACACGAAGAGCAAACCAAGATGGACATAGAAAAAAATAAATGAGCGGAGGCAAAAAATAAAAAATAAATAAGTCTCATAAAAATGAGTAAGTTACAGAAAAATGAACGGAGAACCCAAAGAAATTCACGCAGTTAACGAGAGAACAGTTTAAAGAAAGAAAAGGTAGAAACGGTGCAGACTTGCCTAAGGGATACTTGTACAGGCATTAGTTTCAGTTAGCCCATTTGAGCAGGTTTAACAGGAAAAGAGAACCAGTCACATAACAAATAACAAATATTTCCACTTCATGTCTTTCATGATAGACCTGAGCCTAGTTGGAATACCCTGAGAGGAGATTAAATTCGATGATTTCATTGGAAAGTGATGCAGAGGCAAAAAGCATAGTTTAGAACCTTAAAGAGCCAGGACCTGCTACAAATTAGGAGAAATATATGATTACGTAAAAAGAATACTACAATGATGGAGTGTTTTCTGACTTTTTAAAAAAATTCTTCCCTTCCACTTTCTCTTCTTCATAACAATATATATGAGCCTAGTCAACTGGCGCGAACCTGCCTTAGGAGCCTGGTAATCACCTCTATTGAGCTTCTGAAGTTAGACATTGTTATAAAATGTTTTTGGAGCTTGTACTTTCCTCTGACTGCACTCTTAACTGTCTGAATATCCATGTGTTCAACATTATCCTTTGTGCCCACACCAATTTTAATTACTGCAGAGTAAATCTAAAGCAAGAGTGAGTTCACTTTGTATAGTCTTGGGTTTTTGTTCCAGTAGTAGTTTGTTTTTTAATATTAGGAGAGTCTATGTATTTGACAAATTCACTTTTTTTTTTTGGTAATGACATCTCCCCTATCAATAATACATAGATCTTTTATTTTTATTAACAAACCAAAACCTGTTTCTGCGGAAGCCAGTTTTTTTTATAATTTAGAAAACAATAAGATTAGTCTTTTCTAGTATATCAGTAAGATTAAACTAATTAACACTTCTAGGTTTCACTGCTCAGCTTTCGAGCCTTGTAGAAAAAATTTCCCTATCCTCACATGCAGAATCAATTCCTTCTTAGAACTTTGGTAGAATTTGTACATCATTTATTGCATCTCATAATGGTTATTTTTATCAGTGTATAGGCTAGAGTTGCCTCATCTGTCAGAGTACATACTAGATTGTACACTCTTTGAGAGCAGAATTTATACATTGCTAAGCTCTGTGTCTTTGTGTCATCAGAGACTTAACCCATTTTTTTAGACAACAATACATATTTGTGGAACTGACAATACAAAGGTAGGAAAGAAGGGACAATGGAAAATTCAAAATCTACAAGGTATTTGGGTCAAAACATCAGACTTTTAAAATGTTAAAACATTTAAACACATAAGAATAGTATATTTATGGATTTAATTTTGATATCGTCAGGATTATCACCCCATATACATACATAATGTATATGTATGTATATACATACACATACGTATGTATGTTGCATATATGCATATATATGTACAAACATACACATTACATATACTGAAACAACGGATATTTTCAACTTCAGATTTTTTTAAAAAAGATTTTATTTGTTTATTTGACAGAGACACAGCAAGAGAAGGAACACAAGCAGGGGGAGTGGGAGAGAGAGAAGCAGGCTTCCCACAGAGCAGGGAGCCCAATACCGGGTGCAATCTCAGGACCCTGGGATCATGACCGGAGCCAAAGGCAGACGCTTAATGACTGAGCCACCCAGGCACCCCTCAACTTCAGATTTTAACTTATTTCTCCTTTATAAGAAAATATCTACATCATCTGGGGTAGAGTAGGAGGCACATGAAGAGAAATCATCAAATTCATGCAGATCATATCAAATTCATTTTTGTGTTAATAGGGTGGGGAATTCAGATGGAGAGATGGATTAATAGAAACATGTAACTTATTGCTTGTATATTTTAATGCATAAATATAAACATCATTACAAGTATAAATATAAGCTTACATTACAATCTTAAATTCAGGGCGGAACCCAAAGAAGGGCTCAATTTCATGACCCTGAGATCATGTCATGAGCTGAAATGAAGAGTCCCACGCTTAACCAACTGAGTCACCCAGGTGCCTCATAGACTGGCCACTGTTTTGTGGGAGGGAGACTCACGAGAAATGTGGGATGTTTAACAGCATCCTTGACCTCTCTCCACCAGAGGCAAGTAGCAACCATACACTTCCCCAAGCTGTAACAATCAAAAACGTCTTCAGACGTTGTCTAACATCTCCTGGGACACACAACTGCTGCACATGAGAACTGCCTGTCTACTCTAATCCGACTCCAACAAATAGGTTCTTAATGAGTGCACTATACAGTCTCTTGACCTGTTTGCTGACAATCAGAGATAACTAGTCCCAGCAACAGAGGTGAAGGAAAGCACTGACCGACCCTGTATAAGGAACAAGGAATCAGCATATATGGAACAAGTTCATGCTATGTGTCAGCAAAAATAATACAGTTGTGTATTATATGGGCTTTGTTCTGTAATTGACATTTCCAATATTTGAAATTGTGTAATTTGTACTCAGACTAAATAATGCAGGATTTGGGAGAATCTCAGGGCGGGGCAGTGAGAATACAGTTATTTTGAATCAAAGAATATAGAATTTGATGCCTCTCCTACAAACTGCAATTTTGGGAAAGTCAACTTGAGTCTCAGTTTCTTTGTCTGTACAGTCAATACAATATACCAAGTTCATAAGGTTAATATGAAAAATATAAGGCACAATGTACTTAAGGTTTCAGGGAAATAATGAATGTTTAGAAACTTAGAGCATTTATTATCATGTTTTATGGATGATAAACTTCTGAAGGTTTAGCATAGTGGAAGCAATTCATAATATTCTGATTGTAGAGCTTGATAGTTCTAAAATAACTGTTAACTACTTCAATATTCAAAGCAATATTCAATATTCAAATATTGAATCTCAAAGCATTCAATACTCATAAATAATAAATTGAATCATATGAGGGCTTAGGTAAGAATTCCCCCAAATTCTTTCACCAACACTTTATTAATATTTTACTCCATAAAAACAAGTAACAGGACTGTGGACAACTGTACTTTTACAACAAAACCTCAGGAATGATTGTGAAATATAATGGAGAATTCTATAATGAAATACAATAATGCCTTATAAAGTGCTGTAAGAGAAGAAATGTTTTCTTAAAATAGCAAACCTGATTAACTCTAAAATTTATATCAGTGAAATTGGATACTATTATATTCATAACTTTTCATTTTTGGATACTGATTTTAGTAGCTATGCTCTTTCTGTAGGAAGCCAAACTGCTAGCCAGTCCACAAACACCCATCAAAAATTTTGACAGCAACCAATTCCCAAACTTACAATCACTCTGTAAGTCAGAATTATTTCAAAAATTAGAGAGCAATGTAAAAAACTATTATCTAACAGAGCCATAAAATTGTATTATCTAACTAAATAGATGTAAGAAACAAATTTCAGAAATATGTATGTGTCTATCATCCATTAGTTAGCTAGTTTTCTTCCATATATTTCTCTTTTAACTAGTTAGATATGCATGACTGAGCCTTAGTGTATAGCTTCTCAATAGCTTTTGATTAGCCATAGATTTATAGCTCTTTCTTTTCTGAGTTATTTAAAACAAATGCTCCAAGTAAGCATGAACATGTGATATCGAAATGACTCCTGTGCTATCAACCTCAAATACGCCTTTTGCTCAAATAAGTTTATTAATGTTAAACTGCTTAAATAAAACCAACTTGAGACGGCCTGTAACAGCTAGGACAAGCTATCTGGTTTAAAACGGGGACCAATTTTCATGGCTTCAAACACTGGTAATCCCCTATTTTAGAACATCTTGTCAGTGTAAATAAGTCTGAAATTGAAAGTGCTCGATTGGTCTATCATATTAAACTGAGTGACCTGAAATAATATATTCCTTTCTACTGTGTAGAATTGTGATATTCTCAAAGCTTCAAGTGCCCTCAGCAGCCAAGATGTGGGTGTCCCTGTGATCTTCAATTGACTCCTCCTATATTTCAGTAATTATCCTTCTATAAATTGAACAGTTGTATTTTCTGTCCCACTTTTAAAGAACCCACATTGCATACTGTCGCGCAGGGGAGGGTTTACATTTCAAATACTTATTTAAACTGAATGATGATCAATACTTATGTTGTCTCCTCATGTAAGTGAAGGAAATGACATGTGTAACTTATGACAGCATCCCACGGTGAAGATTGTTTTAGAAATAGATCATAAAAGTGCAGACAGGCTAAATGACACAAATCACATCACATCAGAATATAAAAATATTCAAGTAGATTGGAGAGTTTAAGTTCATTTTTTTTGAAGTATAAGGTGTATTAAGGACTGTCCTTTAAGAACACAAATCTGTCAACCAAATCAAGAACATAGTGCAAATAAAATTTTAAGTTAATGTAATGTTCAAGGACAGAGTCTATGCAGAAATATTAAATTAGTCAGAAGGGCTTTATCCATCTAAGCCCTGTGTAGGGAGAGAATGGCCTGACAGATTGATGCCATCATCTGGTTTGCCTGCCAAATATAATCCTATGCCAGAGATGTGTGCATTTTGCTTTCAAAGCCTCACATTATACATTTGAATTGCATTAGTAACTATATATATATACATATTTTTTTTTCCTGAATTCCATTATTACCAAACCAAATCATAAGTGTTTGGCTTTCCATGTAGCTTATGAACAGGAATAGATTGGGCTGGTCTGGCTCAAGACCCTAGTAGGTCTCTTTGGAATGTTATACCTCGCATTGGTAAAATCGATGTTTTTCTTATATTTGTTAACTTCCTTGCATTTGTATTGTTATTGGAATTAATCATCTTGACTCGGCAAAATTCCTCGTTATCCTGAGAGGACCTAACTAGGTGGGCGTCTTTGTCTAGAATGTCTTTCTTTGAACTTCTACAACAGCCATCATCAATATGCACTTTTAGAACAAGAAATTTTGTGAACATTTCCCCTACTCAACTTATTAATTTAAAGAATTTCAGTAGTGAAGGAGACTGCTGAAAACTTCTAGCCCAGCCATGGTGCTGACTCAGCATAGGGGCTTCCTTGAATGTTCTCAGGAAACTGAAGAAATGGATTACAGTTGAAGAAAAACCATGGGCATCCTAAAATAACAAAGTGCCTGAAACCTGTTCTCTTTTCATTTCATTTGCTATAGAGTAGTAAATGTTAATTAGAATAACAAAGAATTTGTGTTTCACTTAGCATGTCCTCCATAGTTATCCATGTTATCACGAATCACAGGATTTTCTCCTTTCTTAAGGCAATATATCCCATTATACATACACACACATATAGTACACATACATGTATATATATGTAGCACATACGTGTGTATATATACATATATAGTACACACGTGTGTGCATATACATATATAGTATGTGTGTGGAATACACATACAAAAACACACACGCTTTCTTTAAGCATTCATCTATCAATGAGCATTCAGGTTGTTTCCATACCTTAGCTATTGTGAACAATGCTAAAATGAATATGGGAGTGAAGATATCTCTTCAAGATACTGATTTAATTACCTTTGGATACATACCCTGAAATGGGATTACTGCATCATAAGGTAGTTCTCTTTGTAATTTTTGAGGAAACCCCAAGCTGTTTTCCATTATATTTATACTAATTTACATTCCCGCCAACAGAATTTGGAGAACATTGTGCCAAGTGAAATAAGACTGAGAAAGACAGATATTTCTTGATCTCACTTGTATGTGGAATCTAATATAGTCATAGGAACAGACAGAAGAATGGTAGTTACAAGGGGCTGGGGAAGAAAAATGGGGAGATGTTGGTCAAGAGTTATAAAGTTTCAGTTATCCTACATAAATAAATTCTGGAGATTTAATACAAATAGAGTAACTATAATTAATAATGTATTTTATACTTGAAATTTGCAAAGAGAGTAGATTTTTAGTGTTCTCACATCAAAAAAAAGGAAAATAGTAGTTATGTGAGGCAATAGATATGTTAAATAGCTTGATTGTTGTGAATATTCATAATATACATATACATAAACCATTAACTTGTACATCTTAAATATTAACAATTTCTTTTCTTTCTTTCTTTTTTTAAGTAGGCTCCATGCCCTGTGTGGAGCCCAACACAGAGCTTTTTTTTTTTTTTTTTTTTTTTTTTTTTTTAAATTTTTTTTTATTTTTTTTAANGAGAGGTAACAAGTAGGCAGAGAGGCAGGCAGAGAGAGAGGAGGAAGCAGGCCCCCTGCTGAGCAGAGAGCCTGATGTGGGGCTCAATCCCAAGACCTTGAGATCATGACCTGAGCCAAAGGCAGAGGCTTTAACCCGCTGAGCCACCCAGGTGCCCCAACACAGAGCTTGAATTCACGACCCTGAGATCAAAACCTGAGCTGAGACAAAGAGTCAGTTGTTTAACCAATTGAGCCTCTCAGGCATCCCAAATATATACAATTTTCAATTGTCAACCAAACCTCAATAAAATTGAGAAAATGAAGAGTTTGTGTAAGTTTTTATTTAATGGATAAGAAATATAGCTGGATATAATGGATTAAAGACTTTATATCTAAAGATATAAATAAGTTAGAAATGATAGAAAATTTCTTGGATAGAATACTAAAGGCACAGACAACAAAAGAAAAGCAAGTGGACTTCATGAAAATTAAAAAATTTGTGCATCAAAAGTCAACCAACAGAATGGAGAAAATATCTGCAAATCATGTCTCTGTTATGGGACACATATCCAGATTATATAGGGAACTCTTAAAACACAACAAGAAAACAAATGACTGGAACCAAAAATGGGCAAAATGTCTGAAAATACATTTCTCCAAGGAAGACATACAAATGGCCAATGGATTATGAAAAAATGCTCAACATCGCTAATCATTAGGGAAATGTAAATGATGGCTATTTTAAAAAACACAGGAAAGGATCAAGGATATGGAGAAGTTGGAACCCTTGAGCACTGTAGGTGAAAATGTAAAATGGTACAGCACTGTGGAAACCAGTATGGGTGTTTCTTTGATAAATTGAAAGTAGAATTACTACATGACCTAGCAATTCTTCTTCTGTTATATACCTAAAAGATTTGAAAGCAAGGTCTCAAAGAGATATATGTAAACCCATGTTCATAGAGACATTGTCTCAAAGAGATATATGTAAACCCATGTTCATAGAGACATTGTTTCCAATAGCCAAAATATGGAGGCAACCCAAGTGTCCATTGTGGATGAATGGATAAACAAAATGTGGTATAGACACACAATGGTATATTATTCAGCCTTAAAAAGGAAGGAAATTCTAACACATTCTCTATAATGGATGAAACTCGAGGACATTATGATAAGTGAAATAAGCCAGTCACAAAAAGACAAATATATATGATTTCACTTATGTAAGACAGCTAGAGTAGTCAAATTCCTAGAGATAAAAAGTAGAACAGTGGTAGACAGGTGCTGGAAAGAGTGGGGAAAAGGAGGAGTTACTGTTTGATGGTTATAGAGATTGTTTTGCAATTTGAAAAGAGTTCTGGGGGTGAATGGTGATGAAGCTTCCACAATATGGATGTACATAACATCACTGGACTTGACACTTAAAAATGGTTAATATAGCACAAAGTACCATATTCTGCAGAAATAAGTTACAGTTTTGAGAAACAGAAATGTATGCATTACCAAAGCATTCAAAGATTCCACTAACCTAAAAAATTCCTCTATAAATAGCAAATAATTATAATTTTATTAGAAAATAACTTAATAAGAGTTAACAGATTATAACTCTGTTTACTGGGAATACCATTTCTAAGTATATCATAGGACAAACACATTGTAGTGCCCAGGACTGCAAATAATGCAGTATGATTTAATGGAAAACAATTGGATTGAAAGCTAAAAAATTTGGCTATGCTCTTCTTTTGGCCCTGAATTTAAAAATGAGAAAAATAAAGACAAAAATATGTGCAGTATTTAACAAAAAAAAAATCACTTATTTTGCATACTCCTTAGCTCTTTTACCACAGATAAGTTATTCAACTTGCTTGTGTCTTGACTTCCTTGTATATACATCAGTACAGCAACAGCATCTGTATTATGGAAATATCCAAAGGGTTAAATAAAAACATATATGGAATTAGGCACATGGGATTCCATGGTACTATACATGGAATTCCAATACTTGGAATTGCTTAATAAGGAAAAACAAAACAAAACAAAACAAAGCTTTCAATAGAGTATGTGCTCAATGAGTTTAGCTATTTTTTTGTTGTTACTGAAACCTAAGTCCCTATGGTGCTGATTAAATGGCAGTCACAGTTCGAAGTGTTTTGATTGTATTCATGCTTTCAATCCTAACAAGTCTATGTTGTACCTACTTTTATCATCCCTCTTCCCTATTTTATACCTGAAGAAAATGAAGCATAGGTATTAAATAATGTCATGTTTGGAATCCCAAAGTATGATTCATATTATTATCACAATTATGTTAATCCATAATTCATTGACTTCAACAGAATTTTCTATGCGTGACATTTAGGGAAACAATGAGAAATTTCACGTAACAGAAAAATCGTGCACACAAACTGAACTGAAGGTATATGAGCCTAGAAAGTAGCTTATGACAAACTGGTGGTATACCTTGCCTGACATGACAATGAGTTTGATATCTTTCTTTTAGGGTAATATAGAATTAGTACAGAGTCTTTAAGCAACCAAGGGAAAAATGGAATTATAATTTTTATTTGAAAAATATTTGGACATTACAGAATGTTAGAAAATAGGAAAAATCATTAGTTCCACCAGGCTAACTTAGCTAATATTTTATTTTGTATGAATCTCATTTCAATATTTTTATTATGCATATACATTCTTTGCAAAATTAACATCATAATGGACATTCATATTATATTATGCCTTTTTTCCCTTAACATATCATATTCATTTTTCTCAATAGTGCTTCATAATTTTTCTAATTACCATTTCTAATAGGCATATAGTTTTTCATTAGGAAGATGTACCATAATTTACAATTTAATTAACCATTCTTCTCCATGAACATTTCAATTGCTTTCAATAGTATTACATTATAAGTAATACTTATATTCTGTTGTGCATAGAACTCTCACACACTTCTATTAGAATTCCAATGTTGTGACACCAGGTCAATACAAACTCTCTTTTGGCATGTGATATATGCTACTGCTGAATTTTGTCCCTAAAAATTTTTTTTTTAATTTTTTAAAAGATTTTATTTATTTATTTGACACACAGAGAGAGATCACGAGTAGGCAGAGAGGCAGGCAGAGGGAGAGGGGGAAGCAGGCTCCCTGCTGAGCAGAGAGCCCAATGCTGGGCTGGATCCCAGGACCCTGAGATCATGACCTGAGCCCAAGGCAGAGGCTTAACTCACTGAGCCACCCAGGCGCCCCTTTCCCTAAAATTTTTACCAATTTTCACAGCTACTGATTTCCCCACAGCTTTGTCTATCAAAGTTTGTTTTTCTATGAAAGTTGCTCATAGAAATGTGGAGGGAGGACCACTGTGAAGAGAGGGAAAGGATGGGAAAGACAATAGTTCAGAGCCAATGTTAAAGATCTAATCAAAATGAAGGAAACTGGCAGTGGAGTCAATGGGAATAGTAAGAATTTTAGCCTACCAGTTATTAAGTACTTTCTCTATGCTAGATATGTGTCATGTTCTAAGTTCCAAATGCTTTACATTAATTATCTAATTTAATCCACAAAATGACGTCTGGGAGTAGGTAGCATTATATATCCTCTTTGGTAGATGGAGGCTCTGAATCAGAAATGTTAATTTACTAGAAAAGGTAAACGCCTTTTGAGTAGATTTTAGATGTAGAGTTATTAAATGAGGAACCAAGGGAAGAGCGTAGCCCAGTTTTCTGACTTTAGACCATTTTTTCCCCTATTACGTTATACACTATTATTTTTCAGTCCTGGCTAAAAATGTCACTAAATTTATATGGTCATGATCTTCATATTAAAACAGACTTATAATCTCTTAGTGTTTATTTAACTTTCCTCTATCATTGTAATTTGTACCAATCAAGACAGCACATATCAATCTTCTAGACTATTTGTATAAAACAATTACTGACATGATTTTTGCCGTCATTTTGTATATCCAACCTTGATTTTTACTACTTTTCGCCCAAGCCTTCAGAGAAATCGATCTCCACATATTTTAGGAGCATAGTGTACTGATTTCTGTTTCTTTGAATATTTTAGTTAAACTTTTCAAAATACCATTTTTATACTTCCATTTCCATTGTAAATCGATCCAGCCTTTAAAATACAGCTAAAGTAGTCTGTATTCTTCACCCTCTTCCCCTCTACTTTCTTCCTCTTCCATATTTCTTCTAATTCTTCATTCTTGTATTCAAGAGCATTTATCAGTTAAGGACCCATTGTATTGGCACTTCCTCAGTTGTTAAATACAAAGTAATTTCTGTCTGAGCTTCCATTCTTTTTTGCCATAAATTTTCATACCTAATTATATAATGCTTACAGTTGATAAGTATTCAAATTTTTAAAATTTTTTTTCCTTTTCAAACAGTCTGAAATTTCCAGGCAGATAATACAGGTCTTATTTTTGTTATATCTTGCAGTTTCTAGTACAGAAATTTTAAAATAGTAAGTAAATAAAAGGCACTCAGTAAGCTCTTATTGTCTACCTAGTGATTTACTATACTTTCATTTCTTAGTCAAATTTATATTTCTCAAGGTATTAAAATCAAACTATAACTAGAAATCAGTAAAAATGTCATATTATTTTATGCCATTGAAAGGAGAAGCAAACTTTTATTAAAGGAGTGAACTACTACATATATAATATGCATAGATTATATATTGTCATAGAATATGTAATTATTGATATTTTATAAATATATGCATGTGTATTTTTGTGTATGTGCATTTGAAACATTTGGAAAATTTTATCCTTGTTACATTCATGTTAGAAGAAAATTTACAATTTTTAAATTCATAAAATCTTTGCAAGTGAATACGAATTTGAATTTGATTAAAAATATGTATACTGAAAATAGTCTTTACTATGGTGTGTATGCTTTCTTTTGCAGTGCAACATCATTTTTTTAAAAGATTTTATTTATTTATATGACAGAGAGAGAGAGATGGAGAGGGAACACAGGCATGGAGAGTGGGAGAGGGAGAAGTAGGCTCCCCACCAAGCAGGGAGCCCTAGGACATGGGGCTCCTCCATCCCTGGACTCTGGGATCATGACCTGACACAAAGGCAGATACTTAAGGACCGAGCTGACCAGGAGCCTGGTAATGCAGGTGTACATTAAATTTAACCAGGCATCCGTTAAAATGATTAATGGATAGCATAGTATGTGATTTTTGGAAGTTTCCTCAAAGAGTGAATAGCTGTCGTCTCATGATATAAGCTGCCCTAGAGAACAATAATTGTAGCTGGAGTTCGCTTCTATGCTCCAGCCTTAAGACATTGTCAACTGATTGCTATAAAGTGGGTCCCTCCTCTTATTTTAGACTTTCCTTGAAGGTACTAGGAACTATTAAGTCCATTCTTGAGTATAAATCTGTACAGATTTTGTGTAAAAGAGTATTATGTCACAATTTTAATTTTTATTTGGGGCATTGAAATGGTATCAATAGCTGTAACAATGAATGAAAAATGCTCTTTATTGAGTTTTTGCTGATTGTTGAAGACTTGTTCTTAGTATTTGGACTTTTAATGTTGAGTTCAGTATTTTTTTTTTCCTTTTCAAGTTTATTACTCAATTTGAATTGAGAGACACTTTTCTGACTGTAATAGCATGTTAGGTTATTATGAACACTATGATATGATCACATTTCTTTGGGTACAAAGTAACCTGAAAATTTCATCTCCTTTTTTTTCGGTGCATGAAAGGTTTTGATTGATAGGAGTGCCTGTAGTTGTAAATAAGCAGCTTTACTAAATTCCAGAGAGTAGGTCATTTTCTTCAGTTGATTTATATAATTGAACATATTTCTTATGATAATGGCTTCACAAAAGGCAAAAATTAGGTATTCTATCTGAATATCTTATATTTAGTAAAACTGGATGACAGTAATATATGTTGTGATTTGTGACTTAAAATAAATGCACTGTGATATTCACAGTATATGAAAAATATTTACTATTCACTAGTTTAAGGATATGTTCCTGTGTTATCTCTATATAGGTATATTGTGCTTACATTTCTAATGCGGCAAAATAGTTTGCTTTCTTCTGATTGCTTTCATTTTCCTCAAGATTTGATATGAAATATTACTAGAACTGGTTCCTCTTCTAAACTCGAATTTGTACTTTTTAACTGCATTGTGTCTTCAACATGGTATGTTGTAATTTTATTACACTTGTTATTTGCAAATCACAGTGCAGTTGCATTACACCAACACGAAGGAATGTGTTGCTAAATATACAACCAGAAAAAGAATGTGTTACAATATGAACTAGTCCGTATTACCAAAAATATATCTTACAATAAAAATATCATAGGTGTGTCTATGAGTGTGGATCTCTTTACACATGCACACACACACACACACACACACAAATTAATGCACCACATATCTGACTATATAAATACTTGTATGTATAGCCGTATATGTGTCTGTGTTTACATGCATATATATTATATATTCACAAATGCTCATCATTTTGCTGTTTGTTTTTTCTTTTGTATGCATAAGTGGCACAACACTATTTCTGAATAATTTTAGGGGAAAATATTACTTGGATAAAAAACAAAATAAAACATTTTAATTGGGCGCCTGGGTGGCTCAGTGGGTTAAAGCCTCTGCCTTCAGCTCAGGTCATGATCTCAGGGTCCTGGGATCGAACCCCACATCAGGCTCTCTGCTCAGCAGGGAGCCTGCTTCCTCCTCTCTCTCTGCCTGCCTCTCTGCCTACTTGTGATTGATCTCTCTGTCAAAATAAATAAATAAAATCTTTAAAAAAAAACATTTTAATCATAGATAGATAGTAGTGTGTGTTCCCAGGAGAAACACACAAAATTCTAATCAACCCGTGAGATAGCAGAAATCTATTTCTAATAGTAATGTAACATGCAATATCCACTTTAGTATTAGACATTGATTTAAAGGAACATACACTGGCTTTTGATTAAATACCAGATTACCTGGAAGAGATCTTGGCAATTAGGTCACTGCAAAAAGAAGAGCTGACAAGAAAGACTATAAAGGGCTCCAACAGTAACTGAGCAGGAGTGCTCAACCTCACAGAAGGAATTTCAAACCCTGTTCTTTACTGAATTTTCTACTGAGTTTCTACTCAGATAGCTGATTAGTTTTCAACATATTTCCACAGTAGATATAATGGCCAGGTAATAGACACCTGCATTTCTTATGCTTCCCATCTATTGATGAGACACAGGTCTCACCTTCTGTACTTTTTCTGGGTTTAAGTTTTATCACTGAAGGATATCAGCTATGGTCAGGAGCTCAGCTGAGCTGGGAGAGAGCTGAGCTACCAGGTGTCTGAGTAGCCTATTAAAGCAAAATGCCAAAAATGAGAGTTAAGCCTATAAATTTACTGTGACGGGATAAGCAAGAGGTTAAAACCAGCGCAAATGGCAACTCTTCGTTTTTTCCTTTTCCCCACGGAATGGCACACATGATCAGGTGGATCAGAACAGAACGGAGGTCGTATCACTGCTGAGGAAGCCCAGAACAAAAAGCTGTAGCAGTTTTATGGGCCCTGGCATTGGAGGCAGCATGAGGACTGAAGGCTCAGAGTGGAGAAGTAGTGGGTAGTTAGAGTGAGGAAAAGTTTAAGATTTTCCCTTCCTCTCCAACAAGAAGGCTGCTGTAGAGGCACATAAAGAGGAGCTTCAGATAGAGACCCAGGAATGCAGGCACAGGGGCTAAGAGCCAGGAATGCAAACATGTATGACCAGCCCAAGGGGCCTGAGTCCTTGAGTATAACTCCACTTAGACACTGTAATGTATTGGCCGAACACCAAGTCTGGTGGAGGAGAGCAGCTTTCTGGAATGAGACCTTCTAGATAAAACCTTTATAATTTCCTGTGTCCGGGCCTGAAAAGTCACACATAGATTTTTAGCCAGGAGCTGGACTCCCCATTATGTTAATAGATGCATTCATTATCCCTTTCAATATTCACAAAAGCCCAATGTGATTAGCTATGCTTCACTGATGAAGGAACTGGGGATTACATTTTGTTAAGCAATTCACCTGAATTTACAAAAATATTCAATATAGGAGCCAGAGATAAACTGATTTGAAAACTCAAATTCAAAAAAATAAAGAAAACTCATTTTTATACTCTTATCTGTACCCTCTTAGGTGAATTATTTAACATATTTCACATAGTTGACATAAGATAGATCAACGGGAAAAAAAGTAAAGATTTATTTAATGCAAGTTGTACATGATGTGGGAGACTTCATTAGGAAATGAGGACCCAAAGAAGTGGCAAAACTTTAGTGCTTTATATTGGGCTGAACAAAGGGAGGCAATTATGGAAAAGTAACTAAACTATGTGGGGAAGCTAAAGGAATATAAGAAATATTTTGACAAGTTCTGTTTATGCAGAGTTCTCTTGGTCTCAACTTCCCATCTTTGATAAGGATGTTACCTTCCTTCTGGCAGAGGAAAAACATCTTCCACATGGGAATTTTTCCTCCCACTTTGAGAAAAAGAAGGAAGGTCAGAGGGTGTTTCTTGCATCTGTTATTTTTCAAATGCCTTTAACTCAAAATACTCGATATGCCAAAGTGGCATATTTGGGGTGGTATGTTTTAAAGTCCCAGAAACCATGAAAATTTTGGTATATTGAGATGTGGGAAGTGAGATATTTAAGGGTATTCTGTAAGTCTTCTTGTTATTTCAAGTTCTTTAGAAAAGGTAATACCAGATCATGTACTCTGTCTGATTATCTTAATGTGATTTTTCACTTTCCTTCCCAGTTCAGAAATACACTAGAAATATGTAAGGTGATAAACAATTTTAAGGAGATTTCTAAGCCTATATGCTCTATCCTCCTAAATTATTATCATCCTTACTCTGAAGCAATTGACATTTTCGTCCACCTAGTTCATATTCTATTTCCTCCTTTGTGAAGCCTCTCTCAGCACCAATTCCAACCCCAAGGCAAACTATTTAAGTCTTCCTTCTTGGGACAATCTTATCCAAAGTTGTTTTCCAGATGTGTATATGTAATATATAAATTTACATGTCTTTTTTGGTATTAACTAGGGCTCCTTGAAAAGGATGCCAAATAAATGTTAAAATAATGAACCTAAGCAACACATCTTTCCCTACAAATACACACACAAGGAGATGAAAGAAACCAAACCGAGTAACCAAAGTGGGACCCCATAATGTGTTCAACGCTGCTGCCAGTCATTCAGGAATAGTTGCAAGGCAGCCAAACATTTCTTTCTATTTACAGATACATTTTTAATTCTTTCTTTAATTTATAAATTTTATTTCAATAATTCTGTATATTGAGTTGCATTAGGACAATAAATCACTATTCAGATTAGGGTACAAAGGACAAATAGTAATGTTCATTTAAATGAGGACCTGGAATAAAATAGAAAATGATGACATGGATAAGTGTGTCTAAAAGCTTCAATCATGAAAAAATTGGCATGTTTTTAAAACCAGGTAGACAAAAAAATGACTATGGCAAATGATTGGCTACTTGTACGAACACTCTTAAGAGAGTGGGAGGTACTATTTAGGAAAGCCTCCCCTCTTAAGAGGAGTAGATGATGGGGTTACATAAAAAAGAACCTTCCATTTCTGGTTACAGCATTACGACTTTAGATGAGGGTAAATTGGGCACCAGGGAACCATTCTTAAATCATGAAGAGGTAAGAGCGAAACTCTGTGCTAGGCTCTTCAGAGGATAATCTGACAGTTATAGGCAGACGTGATTACAGAGGAATGGTACTGAAGACTCCAAGAAACTACTTTTATGAGAAAGGTAAAAATAACTCAAATTGCCTTGGATAGAGTGAGAATAAAATGAAGCAATTAAGAAAAGCAAGAGAAGGAGGAATGACACCTGATGTGGTTTAATGAGTGGGAAACAGAATAAAGATAAATCCTTGATGTCAAATGTGGGTAAATAAAGGTAAGCAAATATTTGGGTCATTGAGAGGAAACAGGAAATTTAAGAAGAGGCATACTAGGCATTAGGATAATAATCGGAGATTCTAAAGGCATATTATATATGAGAAATTCTAAGTGCTTTATATACACTGTCTTGATCTTCACAATAAAATACAGGATATGAACTATTATTATTTTGATTTTAACAATGAAGAAACTGGGTCAGAATAAGTTCCAGTAATTTATCCATTGTTGCAAAGCTATAGTCAGAAGCAGAGTTTAATCCAGACTGCCAGACAAGATCCTAAATTCTAAATTTTGCATTACTCTTTTGCCTGAAATGATTTAGTACTTATTCTATAGGAGCACCTTTCTGAATTCTTATACACATTAAATCATTTGCTCTTCAGATACCCTTATGAGGGGAATATGCTCATGATCCTGATTTTAGTAAATGGTAGAACGAAAAAACAGCTTCCTGTCTTCAGCGACTGTACTCTTAACCTCCTACTCAAACTGCCTTTGAAACCATCAGTTTTAGACTCACTGAATTTGAAGTATAAGTGCAACATTTAAGTGCAAATACCCAGTTGGAAACGAGGCATGGAATCTCGGGAGAAATTTCACCTGGGCACAGAATGAAAAAGTTTTAACTTAGAGAGATGGTACCTAAAACCATAGGAAGGATTAAGCTAACAGAGCAGACAAACACAAAAGAGAAAATACTTTCCTATACAATTAACAATACATATTACACAAAGCTTACAAGAAGCAACGATCTTCTCCCACATGTTAAGGAGAATTAGGGCATGTTTGCCTACCAAAAGGTTGCCCGTGCCTAATTAAACAATAACATTTTAAATTTAGTAGCCAGCTACAGCAATCAGAAAGCCATATATTAAATAGAACTATGAAAAAAATTCCCAAATGCAAAATAAGTCAACTATTTCCCTAATATTTTCATTGCATCATAGCTACGATGGTAATTTAGGGGGCAAATCAGACAACTAAACTGTAGAGAGGAGGGGATTTAATATTATATACATTTTTTTTTTTTAAATTTCTTGTGCTTTACTCTTTAGGATATCCAGAAAAAAAAAAGTTTGTTTTTACAACTCTTGCAACCTGAAATTCTAAGTTAGGGAGAATCCAATTCTGTTTCTAAAATCATTAAACAGTAACTTGATAATATATTTAAGGATTTAGCAATATTAATCTTAGAAATAATGTTTTATATTTATTTTCAACTCAGTTATTTTTGCAATTTTTTTTTTAATTTTATTTATTTATTTAACACAGAGAGAGAGATCAGATCACAAGTAGGCAGAGAGGCAGAGAGAGAGGAGGAAGCAGGCTCCCTGCTGAGCAGAGAGCCCGATGCGGGCCTCGATCCCAGGACCCTGAGATCATGACCTGAGCCGAAAGCAGAGGCTTTAACCCACTGAGCCACCCAGGCGCCCTATTTTTGCAATTTTTAAAATATTTGATATTTAAGATTTGTAACTGCCTAGGAAAAAATTACAGAAGGCATAATTGACAAAAGGAATCAAAGGGATTTGTGTGTGAATTATAGACATCTTACTAGCAGCAATAGTGCACAGTGGGGAGTCATTTCATTTTTCGCAAGTTTTCAATTAAATAAGAATTAAAATTTTAGTGAGCTATGGTCATTTCACTCAATATGATGAATAGAAATGCATTTTATTTATTGAGTAAATAAATTGCTGCCATTAGAACTAGTTTTATTGCCTTATTTGCCACTTCAACCATTTTTTAAAAGATATTTATTTATTTATTTATGAGACAGAGACAGCAAAGGAGGGAATACAAGTAGGGGGAGTGGGAGAGGGAGAGGCAGGCTTCCCTCTGAGCAGGGAGCCAGATGTAGGGCTTGATCCCAGGACCCTGGGATCATGACTTGAGATGAAGGCAGAAGCTTTAGGACTTAGCCACACAGGCACCCCAGTCACTTCAACCATTTTTAGGAATTATACTAATTTTGATTTTTTTTATGGAGCCTGTACCTATAATATTATATTTTTCTTCACAGAGTTAGATACTACAGTAATAAAACAGGGGCAAAATTTTTGAAAATAAGAACTGAGCCATGATATCACTTGTAGTTTGCTAGCCTGATACAAATTCTCTAGCTAGGAGTAAGGTGATAAATATGGCCTTTAATGCTAAGAGTAGAAATAATTACCCCCAAAATTCCATTATTTTAAAATGAAGAACACATTAAAAATTTTCAAATAGTTAAATTAATCAAGGAAACCAAAATGGAAGGCAAGGACTGGACCTACCATATATAACAAAAGGAAGAGTAGGCAATATATAGATGTTTAAAACAACAGATTTCTCTCTTCAGACATGCTGTCTTAGTTTATGTATAGTTGTTTCATCTGAGAGTTGAAAACTGCTATAATTTGAAGTCATACTATAGTACATATAATACGTTAAAAAAAAATTCTTCAATGGCCATAGAGTTTCTTGTAAGTTGATTGTTAAAAATAAACCACCATTACTGCTAAAACAAAACATGGAGAAATAAATATTTAATAATTATAAGGCTTAATTTTTTTCTTCTTCTAAAACTGAATTAACAAAAGAGTAAAATTTCTCCATGTCCACAGCATAGATGAGACAGAAAGTAGCCAATCCAAAGAGATAGGCAATTGCTGCATATATTTTCCAGAATATGTAGTAGGAGAGAAAACTACCTCATAATTTAACATTGCCTGATCCTGGGCTAACAAATTTGCAATAGTAGTAAATATTGTTATAGATATATATTTGATAAACATTATTTATAAAATATGAATGTAAAGCAATTCAGAGAGTGAAAGAAAGAAACTAATATCCACTGATCATCCATCATGTAACAAGGGTAATTTCAACTTCACTGACAACCAATAATTTAGAATCCTTAAATCCATAACATAGATGAAGAAAGTAATTCATTCACCAACAAATATTTAATGAGTTCCTACTACATGACAAGTGCTATTTAAAGGCTTGAGAATATAGCAACTAAAGTTCCTTTCCTACTAGAGCTTATATTTGTGTGGGGATTGACAGACATTGAGTATATAAACGAATATATGTATTATATGTCAGCTGATGATGTGTTTCGGTGAAGAACTAAAAATGATTAAGAGAGAATGAAGATGTCAGAGACTGGGGGGATGCTAATTTATGTAAAGGGTCTCAGAGTCCAGAAAGAGTGCCATGTGAGAATTTGGAAAGCAAGCCAAAGCTGTACATGAAGAACCGGACATGCTCTATGATACTCCTCTAGGGGAGTTTTTCTGATGTTTTTTCATGATTACACTGGGGTTATGGGCTTAGGGAGAAAAATCCCAGAGGTAACCACTTTCATTACATCATACCAAGAATGTATACTATCAGTATGACCTCTGAGTATTGATCAACCTTGATCACCTGCCTGAAATATGTTTGTCAGGTTTTTCACTGTAAATTTTTCTTTTCCTTCCCTTTCCATACTATAGTCACTGGAAGGAAGTCCTTCCTATACACGAACCCACACTTAATAAGTGAGAAGGTATGCTCCCCACATTTATGGGTGAATACAAAATTTGTTCAGAATTCTTCTACTTGGGAGATTTGTCCCTCCTTACCATTTGTTAATTTATTCAGTCATTTATTTATATCAATATGGATTCATAGGTACTTTTATTTTTAATACTTTGGACTATAATCCAAGCTATTAATTTGATTGCTCAAATTGTTTCAGCTTTGACAATTTGAAGCACTTTCAGTTGGTTCTTATGCCTCTTTCACATATCTGGATCAGTGATTTTTTTTTCATTTTTTCAAGATTTATTTGTTTATTTGAGAGAGAGAGAGAGAGACAGCACAAGCAGGGATAGCAGTGGAGGAAAAGGGAGAAGCAGGCTCCCCATTGAGCAGGAAGCCCCATGTGGGGTTCGATTCCAGGACCCAGGATCCCAGTGACTTGAGCTGAAGGCAGACGTTTAACCATCTGAACCACCCAGGCGCACTAGTGATTTATTTTTTTTTTTAAAATACTAACTACTTTCTGGCTGTGCAAGTTGTTTCAAGGTCATCTCATATCTTATCTGCTGCAGTCCTAGAATCATTTCTCCAAAGGTCTCTGGTTCCTTTTACTGAAGAGTGGTATTCAAAATCAGTATCAAGGGGCTTTCTGTTCTTTTGCTACTGGGGTACAGTGTCTTTTTAGGTCCTTTCAGTTGACACAGCAAAAAAAAAATGTGTGTACACTAACCTGTATATATATGTATAAATATTTCTATATGCAGTCCTCTGCATCTGTATTAACTTAAGCATGAGTTTTTTTTTTTTTTTAAGATTTTATTTATTTATTTGACAGAGAGAGATCACAAGTAGGCTGAGAGGCAGGCAGAAAGAGAGGAGGAGGAGCCAGGCTCCCTGCTGAGCATGGAGATTCAAGCCTCAATCCCAGGACCCTGAGATAATGACCTGAGCTGAAGGCAGAGGCTTTAACCCACTGAGCCACCCAGGTGCCCTTAAGCATGAGTTCTTACCACCATCTCCAAATGTAATCCATTGTAATTCATGTAATCTACAATTTTTCTAGTCTCCTTCCCTTTCCAATCTGATCTGTCATTTCCACTCCAACAATGAGAAACCCATCCCCCACCATCCACCATCCTTTTACTTAATTGCTCAACAATAGTGGACATGTGTAGCCATGTCCAAATTGTTAATCAATAATCCCAGATGCTTACTATGATTTTAATTATGTATGCACTGACTCTGTAGATCAAAGTTGGGAATATTTGATACTTGAACAGTTTTGAGTCTTTTATATATTTACATAGAATGTCTCTCCATTTAGATTTTCTTTCTCTCCTCAGAGTTGTATAGTTTTGCACATTTGGATACATATATATTTTCTTGGATGTGTACCTATGTATTTCATTTTGGGGTGCTATTTTAAGTGATAGATTTTTTTTAAGTTTAAAATTCCAGTTGTTCATTTCTCTTTATAGGAGAGAAATTGACACTGTATATTAACGTTATATTCTGAGACCTAGCTATATTCTAGGGATTTCCTACATAGAGAATTATAATTAATTTTTTCTTACTAATGTATTTACTTTCTATTTCATTTTCTTGTCTTTCTTCACTAGCTAAGACTTCCAGTAAAATATTGATCAGGAGTAGTAAGAGAGAAAATCTGTGTCTGGTTCCTAATCTTAGAGTAAATGAGTCAAATTTTTAACCATTAAATACAGTGTTAACTATAAATTAAGGTGTTTGTCAATTCTCTTTTTGTTTGTCCTTTTGTTTTTTTCAGCTTATTAAAGTGACAAAGTTATAAAATATTTGAAGTGTACATGGTAGTGATTTGGTACACATATACATTGTGAAAAGGACCGCCATCTAATTAACACATCCATCACTTCATATATTTATTTTTTGAGTGAGAAAATTTAATTTCTACTCTTTACAAATTTCAATTATACAATACAATGCTATCAACTATAGTCACTTTGTTCTACATTTGACCTTTAGATCTTACTCATCTTATAGCAGAAAGTTTATATCCTTTTTACAAATCTCTCCCTATTTCAACCTGCATGAGTCACTTAAATTTTCAAACTTAAACCGCTGTATTAAACAATTAAACAAAAAACCAAAGAAGAGAAAGAAGAGCAATCATTTTAAATAATATAAGGTTGAAGTAAGAATTGAAAATTTATAATTAAACATCAGTTATTTTATCCTTTCACATCTTGTCTTCTGGTAGAGTACTCTTATAAGCCAGAAATCCACTCTCTTCTGGGTTGATGTAGCTAATTACAGACAGTGTTGTTACTTTCTTTTTCATCATTATCTGACTGATATTCAGCACCTGTTTTTTATATGGGTTAGTCACAAGTGATCACTGATTACAAACATGATCTGAGAAATATCACCGCATTTCCTCTCCTATCAAGGATCAGTTTTTACAGGAGTGTTTAACTACATTGCTGCCTAAACATACGTTTCCCATATAATCTAGTCAACTGCTTTCTTGCTTTCCAGGGTCAAATTTTACCTTCTGGTTACAAAAATAACACAAAACAAACACAAAACCATAAATGCACTTAAATCACCACTGTGGAAATGTGTCACTACTGATTCAATGCCATCTACATGCAATGTGTGCCACTTCTTCCTGATTATTTGGATATCTTTGTCTTTTTGCATTTACATATGTTTATTATTATTATTGTTATGTTAAATTACTCAAGTGTTGGCATTTACATATATGTTTTAGAGTTAACTTTTTATACTCCTCAAAGAAACGTAAGACTTTTACTTTTCTTCGTTCTTATGAAGAAAAAGAGACCAAAAACAAATAGTTGGACCTCCAACTATTAGAATATTATCAAAAGAACTATCAAATAATATTAAATAATGAATAGTGAATGAAATAAAGATGAAGGCAAGGAAAGTATAGTGTCCAGAAAGCTAAGAAAAAGAACGTTTCACAAAGGTGCATACGGGCAAATGTATCAAACCCTCTTGGCAAATGAGAGAGAAAATAGATAATACAGAAATAGATATTTGCCTGTGCAATAGGGATGCCTTTCATAATCTGATAAATACAAGACAGTGAAATAGTGGAAACTAAATGCAAATAGAGTACTTGATAAAAAATTATAGGCTGAAGAATCAAGACAAAAACTATGGACAACTCTTAAGATTTGCTCTGAAGAATAGAATAAAAAGGAGTTACAGAGAGGAAATGTGGGATCAAGGGAGATTTTTTTTCAGAGAATTTTGTTTTACTTTAAGATAGGAACTTTCTGGGCACCTAGGTGTCTCAGTGGTTTAAGCAGTCTGAGTCCTGATTTCAGTTCAGGTCATGATCTCAGGGTCCTGGGATCTAGCCCTGTTTCAGATTCTGTGCTCAGCGGGGAGACTGCTTGAGGATCTTTCTCTCCCTCTGTCCCTCCATCCACCTCTCTGTCTCTCTCAAATGAATACATAAACATTAAAAAAAAAAAAGGAGCTTTGGAGCCTAACTTTATAATAATAGAAATAATTAATGATTGTTCAAATTTGATGTCATGGGCGCCTGGGTGGCTCAGTGGGTTAAAGCCTCTGCTTTCGGCTCAGGTCATGATCTCAGCATCCTGGGATCGAGGCCTGCATCGGGCTCTCTGCTCAGCAGGGAGCCTGCTTCCTCCTCTCCCTGTCTCTCTCTGCCTGCCTCTCTGCCTACTTGTAGTCTCTCTGTGTCAAATAAATAAATAAAATCTTTAAAAAAAAAATTGATGTCATAAGAGGGTGGAACTAATTTCAGAATCAAAGTTCTTATCTAAGTAAATGCAGTGATTTAATTTTAGATATTATGTGCAAATGGTAAATATAACTTTTTTTTCAAAATTTTATGGCTATAAGCACAAAGCATCCACATCTTATAGACCTAGAGTTTTCTTTATTCATATAATTTTTGACAACAAAATAGGTATGTTTCAACTTGAAGTACTTAAATACCTGCAATGTTTTTATTAAAATAAATGTGTGGCAATTATTCTTTCCCATGGCTATATATTCTGGGTAACATATAGGCAGATATTTTGTTTGTATATAAATTTATGCTACATAATGAAATATAGTAATACAAATATTTTTAAATGTGTACTATGTATCAGTTATAAATGCCATATATTCTTATTAGGTTAAGTATTTTTGACCTATTTGGATGGTTACATTGAAGTTAAATATGAAAAACATTTAATATAAATAGGTATTCACCTAAAAAAAACAAATCTAGACACAGATGTTACAACCTTCATGTAACTCAAAATGGATCATATACTTACCTTTAAAACACAGAACTATAGAACTCTTGGATGATAACTTAGAAAAAAACCTATATGATCTTAAGTATGCTGATGCTTTTTAGATACAACACTAAACAAAGAGCCCATGAAAGAAATAATTGATAAGCTGAACTTCATTAAAATTGAAAACTTCTGTTCTATTAAAGGCAATGTCAGGAGAATGAGAAGACAAGCCACAGTCTGGGATAAAATATTTTCAAAAGATACATCTGGTAAAGGACTGCTATCCAAAATATACAAAGAACTCTTAAAACTCAACAGTAAGAAAACAAATAACCCAATTAAAAAGGGGCCAAAAACCTTAACACATAAAAAGAAGATATTCAGATGGCACATAAGTATATGAAAAGATTTTCCACATTATATGTCATCAGGGAAACGTGAATTAAAAAAATAGTAGATACCACTGCGTACTTATTTATTAAAATGGCCAAAATCCAGAACACTGATAATTCCAAATACTGGTGAGAATAAGGAGAAGCAACAGGAACTCTAATTCATTGTTGGTAGGAATGCAAAATAATACACGTTGAAAGACTAACAATTTCCTACAAAACTAAACATACTCTTATCATCTGATCCAGTAATCACACCCCTTGGTATTCACCCAAAGGAACTGAGAACTTATATCCACACAAAATCCTATATACAGATGTTTGTGGTAGCTTTATTCATAATAATCAAAACTTGGAAGCAACCTCCAGTAAATAACAGGACAAGTAAATTATGGTATATCCTGACAATGGAATATTAGTCATTGCTAAAAAAGAAATAAGCTCTCAAGCTCTCATGAAAACACAAGGATGGAGGAATCTCAAATGCATTTTAGAAAGTGAAAGAAGGAAATCTAAAAAGACTACATACTGTATGATTCCCAACATGTGACATTATGGAATGTGCAAAAGTATGGAAAAGGTGAAAAGATCAGTGGTTTCCAGGAGTTGGTGGAGGAGGGATGAATAGGAAAAACAAAGAGCAAATTTTAGAGCAGTGAAAATACTCTACAATACTATAATTTTGGATACCCATCATTAAATATTTGTCCAAACTTAAAGAATGTACAACACCAAGAGTAAACTATAATGTAAATCATAGACTTTGGCCGATTATGATGAGTCAGTGTAGGTCCATCAGTTGTAACATATGAAGCATCCTGGTGGGGAATGTTCATAATAGTTGTATCTATACATGTGTAGGGGTTAGAGGTATATAAAAAGCATCTGTAATTGTCCTTAGTTTCATGCTCTGAACCTCAAATTGCTCTAAAAATATAAACTCTTTAAAAAACATTTAATGTATACAATGTCACAGAAATAAAAAAAAGAAGAGAATGATATTTGGAAATTTTGGATCATTTTGTAAACTATTCTATTCAAGAACTTTGATCTCTGACAATTATTTGAAATGATTTTATGAAGACAGTATTATTACCTTAACAAAATCAGACAAAAACACAACAAAACACCTAAAGGCCAATGTCCCTCAAGAATAGACAAAAAAATTCTTAAATTATTAGCAAATATATTTTACAATTATAAAAAAGAAGTGCATGTCATGGCCACTGGGATCTATTGTGTGGATTCAAGGACTAATACCTAAAAAATTTAAAGAATTCTCAAAAATCAACAATTAAAAATTCTATTAATAAATTGGTGAAAGGAGAAACATTGTACTGATTCACCCAAAAGGGTATGTGGAAACGCACAAGAAAAAATGTTGACCATCAGTAGCCCTTAGGGAAATGAAGACCACCATGAGTTATCCCTACACACCTATCAGAACAGCCAAAATAAGTGCCAATTCCAAATGCTGGCAAGAACACAGAGAAACTGGATCTCTCATACATTCCTAGTGGGTTTATACATTGGTACAACCCTCTGAAAAAAATAGTTTGGCAATCTGGAAAACATATATTTACATAAAATTCAACAGTCACACTCCTTGACACTTATCTTAGAGAAATGAAACGTATATATAACCACACAAAATCCTGTATACTACCAGCCTTATGCATATTCAATAGCCAAACACAGGAAACAACCAATATTTATCCAATCTGTGGTGGTATAGCCATTCCATGGGATACTCAGAAAAAAAAATAGTGGGAGCTATTATTACATGTAGCAACTTGGATACATCTCAAGGGTATTATATTCACTGCAGAAAGCCAATCCGGAAACATCATGTACTATATGATTCCATTTATATAACATTCTCAAAGTGACACAATTATAGAGATGGGGAATAAAATAGTGGTTAACGGGTTAGATAGTGGAGGGGAAGTAACTGAACTGGTACCGAGATCTCTGCGGTGATGGAGTAGTTATGCATCTTGCTTGTAGTAGTGCTTACATGGAACTATACATGGGATAACCCGCATAGAGCTATACACACATGTTTACCAATATCAACTTCCTGGGTTTTTTTTATTTATTTATTTATTTATTTATTTATTTATTTATTTATTTATTTGACAGAGAGAGAGAGAAATTACAAGTAGGCAGAGAGGCAGGCAGAGAGGCAGGGAGAGGAGGAAGCAGGCTCCCTGCTGAGCAGAGAGCCCGATGCGGGCCTCGATCCCAGGACGCTGAGATCATGACCTGAGCCGAAAGCAGAGGCTTTAACCCACTGAGCCACCCAGGTGCCCAACTTCCTGGTTTTAATATTAGATTCTAGTTACATAAAATAGAGTCATTGGAAGAAGGGTACATGGAAATCCCCATTTTATATTTGCAATTTCTAATGAATTTAAACTTTTTAAAAAGTAAAAAGTAAAACTAAAAAAAAAAGAAACATTTATGGAAGATTAATGCTTGAATGTAGTTATCACAGAAGGGAGTCTTGGGTATAATCAGGACTGAACATATGATACTTGAGTTTAGTGTACTGGCTTTTGGTCAATGACCTGGTTTTTCTGTCATTAAATACCTTAATACAGACAATAACAGACAAGCAGGCAACAATGAAATGTCTCAAATTCCAATGTTTACCTTTCCTGGCTGTCAGTGGATTTGACATTCTGCAGTGATTCAAAATAGCTAGTTAGAGAGGCAGAAAAAATTTATTCTTTAAAACATGTTTTATGTAGTGTTAAGTCATGCAGAATGCTTTGAAATAAAAGATTATGTTGGATTTTTTTTGTTTTAACATTAATTTACTTTTAACTGGAATGAAATTAATTCAAATTGATAGAGAAAGTGAAGATGGTGAACTTCATTGCCCAGATGGAAATTGAACAAATATAAGCAATCCATCAGAGCTGTCTTAACACAAGACAAAAATATTCATTAAGGAACATAAATGTGTTGTTTATTCCTCTTTTGAAAAAAACACATAGCATACTAAAATATTCTGCCTTCAACATATAACTACATAAAATATTCTATTAAATGTAACATGAAACAAATTTCCTGAGTATTAAATATTGTGTATATAAAAGGAAAATCATCTATTTTAGCCTCATTTTCTGAAGTTTTTTTCCCCTGAAATGTTTAAAAAAATAACTTAGCTTTAAAGTACAAAATATTCAAACATCTGGAAAATTTAAGTCTTATCTAGATATATGGTTTCTGCATTATCCCATCCTTTTTTCACCATTTTTTGTGTTAAGAGAATCAACTTTAGTATATTACACTATCACCTAAGAGATTTTTATAACTAGCTGATCAAGTTAGAACAACTTTTGTTTGCAACTCACAATGATAAAATAATCCTTTGTGAAGTTTTAATATTGAGCACTGTGCCATTCTAATTTCTAGATTCATTCAGTCTGGTGGAGTTGCTCAAAAGGGTTGTTCTGCTTTTGTACCAAAATGTGGCTCTCTGCTTTCTGTAATTCCACTGCAGAGACACCTTGTTGCTCTTTGCGGTGGTGATCAAATTCTAAGTTATCTCCTTCTTGTACCTGTAATTACAACTTAAACTATGAAATAAAACTTGATTTTTAGCTCCTTTCAGGACCTTATAAATGGCTGAAACAATGAAACAACAGAAGTGGCAAGATTAGCTCTCTTTTACCCATTACAGGGGGCCTTAGAATCCTATATGGGGAAAGAAATGTACAGCTGTAGTCCTAGTACATCAGCTGGAAAAGGACTGTCCTGGTAAACTGAGCAAAAAAAGATACAATCTGTCATAAATTGAAGAGACAGTAGTGTTTTTATAGTTTTTTTTTTTGAATAGTTGACACAGTTCTATATATATACTTGACCATCACAGGCATTACAAATAGGTCAGCTCTATTGTCCTGTGAGCATGTTTTCTTAAGCACACTTCTTCTGGAAAATTGTAGGCCACTGTTAATTACAGCACCTGCATTTTTCAGAATTAGAATGCCTATGTCAATCTCATGCTTTTTTTCTTTAGGTGGCTCCTATAAGTATAATTTCAGTCCATTATAGCACTGAGAGTGGTGAATGGACACCCTGTCTTCTAGCTTCTTACTGAGTATATAATTCCTTTTTTATTTTTGTTATATCTTTGTGGTTATTAAATACTACATCTGCCTTTTAAGAGTGCTGTATCCTATAGTAATTGCTTGCTCTGATAACGTACATTTGTCTATTTAAGCTTTATGGTATATCTTTTCTTTATGAAAAGTACAAACTTGAAAACATGTAGTGACTTACATATTGGAAAATAAAATCAGCTCAGCTGTTTCGCATCTGCCTTCAACTCAGGTCACCATCCCAGAGTCCTGGAATTGAGCCCCTCACTGGGCACCCTACTCTGCGGGGATCTGCTTCTCCCTCTCACACTTCCCCTAGTTGTTGTGTCTCCTCTCTCACTGTCTCTCTGTCAAATAAATAAATAAAATCTTAAAAAAAAAATAAAATCAGGGGTGCCTGGGTGGCTCAGTTTTTAAGCGTCTGCCTTTGGCTCAGGTTATGATCCCAGGGTCCTGGGATCGAGCCCCGCATCGGGCTCTCTGCTCGGTAGGAAGCCTGCTTCTCTCTCTCCCACTCCCCCTGCTTGTGTTCCCTCTCTCGCTGTGTCTCTCTCTGTCAAGTAAATAAAAATAGAATCTTAAAAAAAAAAATAGGGCACCTGGGTGACTCAGTGGGTTAAAGCTTCTGCCCTTGGCTCAGGTCATGATCTCAGGGTTCTGGGATCGAGTCCCGCATTGGGCTCTCTGCTCAACGGGGAGCCTGCTTCCTCCTCTCTCTCTGCCTGCCTCTCTGCCTACTTGTGATCTCTCTCTCTTTTTCTGTCAAATAAATAAATAAATCTTTAATAAAATCAATTTTTGATATCTTTAAACAACTATATAAAAATCTGCATACATAAAAATACACTTACAAACTCGGATCCTAATTTTGCTTGCAAAAATATTAGACTAAGAAACATTATTAATCTTTTATTCAGTCATGTCGAAGGTTTTAACTATGATGATTATAACCTGGGCTTTCCAAATATTTCTGTAGGACAGGAGAGTCATCAGGCCGTGGTGCCTGTATACCCCATCGACAAACTATTAAGGCAGTTATGAAAAAATATCTACATCCTTACTTTCTCCTGAAGCAAAGCATCTAATCACAAGGGCAAATTTGCCTCATAGAAGACTGGAATTTCACTAAGATTCTGTGAGGAAATGCACTTGTCTGAAAAAGTTGCCAAGCAAATATATCAGAGTGCTACTGGTATCTCAGCTTTCCTGAGGGAGTAGCCAAGACGATTGAGAGATACTTTCTGCAAATGGAAAAGATTCAATAATGATAGTTCAGTCGCCAAACAATGGTAATATCACAGAAAGATCTGCAATTAATTTTTGGAATTACATACTTAGCTGATTTTTATACTTTAATTTCACCCTGGAAGACAATTTTTCTGCAGGTAAATCAAGTTACTTGTAATTGAGTGTGAATAAATGAATAACATCACCAGATTGTGCTATTCCAGAGAAGCAAAATTAATATACTTTTCAGATGAAACATTTGTAAGAAACTTAATAGCAATTATTATTATATAATAGTTGAGTTTATTGAAATTTCAGGCATGATACATTGTCTTAAAATATAGAGGGAAAATTGCTAGCAAAAGCAATGAATTGCCCCGAGATGTATATTTTTTGACTTCTGATACAGTGTCATAAAGGCAGTGTATCTAGGCATTTTAATACTTTATCGCTGTATAAGCAGTATCACAGGGCGGGTCTTACACCTAAAAATCACATATTTTTATTAACTGTATATATACTGAAGAAATTTTAGTTCACTAATGAGCTTAAAGGGATAGTTTTCAAACATTTCTGTGAATCAATGGAGAGTTGCACAAAGTGAGTTAGGAGAGGCTGCAGATAATGAGGACAATGGTACATGGCTTTTATCTGCATTCTATAGTAGGCTTTTTTAAAAAAATAAGTTTACTGAAAGATTTTAATTCCTAAATAAACATTTGATGAGCTAATCATAAAACAAAATGCAACAAAGAAGTCTAAGAAGGTAATATTATGAAACTATAAAATTCAGTTTACAAGTATTCTATGTTCATTTTAAATGTTACTGTGAATAACAAGGATGTAGTTTTCTTTAAAATGCAGATGTCCAAACTTAATGCCCTGAGATAATAATTTAGCAGGTGCCCATCAGGATACTCAGAGACCATATTTGGGGAAAGGCAGATTAAAGACATCATTACTTCTTCATTGCCACAGTTTCTGTCAATGCTTTCATTCCTATTCACACTTTCCCTTATAACCTGGGGGTATAATTACATATGAAATGTATTTACATGTAACTACATTGCAAGTGGCTGTGACTATATTCCTTCCCTGCAGGTTCATGTTTGAAGGAGAAATAGAAATGAGACTAGTGTTGCAGATTTAGTAACTATAATTCTTGATTTCTATTAGCATCATATACGATCACATTTAAAAATAAAAAGGAAATAGATATAAAGAAAAATATTATGTACAAATAATTGTTTGAAAATATTCCATATATTGCTAGAGAAATGAAATGTAATTTTCACTGGAACATTATATTTAAGAGATCCTGAAATGTAGAATGGGACACAGCTCATTACCCTTTTTAAAAATTATTTTTAGAAAGATGTTATTTGAATTATTTCTGTGAAACTTTGTAACGCCTTTCAAAATACCATGAAATATGCTTTACAAGTAATTTAGTCTATTACATTTTTTTTTTATCTGGAAAGGGCACATGCATATTTCTGATTTTGTCTAATTCATCCCTCCATTGCAACCTCATACAACATACATACTAATCAGTAATGTGTTTATATCCACAGTCAAATGATTTAGGGATCTAACCATCACAACATTTCCAGGCCAATGAATTCACTTGTCGCTGAAATACTGTAGGTAGAAATGTTACTATGATTCTCTGAAGATGTGACCATATTTAAGAGCTACTAATCTTCAAAGGTCTGTACTACAATTTTATGCTTCATTTCCAGTGTTCTTAACCTTTATTAAATAATAACTATTCTACAATAATCATGTATGAGTTGAAGCTATTACTGTGCTAAATGAATCAAAGATGAAAATGTTACATATTCATTCAAGAAATAAATTTATGGAAAATCTGTTATACACACACACACATATTTTTTTGGTAGATATTACTGTATTTTGTTCTATTGTAATGTACTGAGGATTTCTGAAGACATACTAAGCCAAAGTGATCTAGGGAGGAATTCATAAAACAAGTGACTTTGGAGGATGAAAAGACTTTCATATGTATGGTATTCCTAAGTTACCATTACGTTAGTGTTACACTATCTCCTTTTTTGAGATCATAGAGCTGAAATGAGTCAAAGAAGAGTGGTTTCAAATATGCCTGTTTAGAAGGATAGGATTTCATTTATTTTATAAAGATGATTTTATCTAATGTTCTAATTATGTAATTGCTCTAATTGTCTAGTTTTCAATTGCTGAAAATTTTGCACATATTCTATGTTTGCAGGAAAATAGAAATATGAACAAAACCAACACAAGATTATATAAATAAGAGCCAAAAATATAAGCTCATTATATATCTGGGATCATACACTTAAAAATATTTTTTGTGTTTATATATTTGTAGATATGAGTGTTTTTAAATGATCAGTATTTTGTTGTTTTTACAAAAAGTGGATCATGAGACTGTCCTTTCCCTAGTCTATATTCTTGTCTCCTTTGTCACTAATTTACATAATCATGGGTTTATTCCTGGGTTCTTTATTCTGTCCCATTGATCTAAGTGTCTATTTTTGTGCCAGTACCAGACTGTTTTAATTTTTACAGCTTTTTACTATATCTTGTGGAAAACAGTATGGCGGCTCCTCAAAAGATTAAAAGTATAAATACCATATAATTGAATAATTCTACTACTGGGTATTTATCCAAAGAAAAAAAATTGAAAATATATATACACCTCTATGTTTGTTGCAGCATTATTTACCATTGCCAAGCTATGGAAGCAGCTGAAGTTCCCACTGATATATGAATGGATAAAGAGCATGTGGTGTGTATATATACAATGAAATATTACTCATCAAAGAAATGATGTGATCTTTTCATTTTGCACAACATGGATGAATCTAGAGGACATTATGCTAAGTAAAATAAGTCAGATACAGAAAAACAAATACTGTATGATTTCATTTATATTGGAATCTAAAAAACACAGCAAATGAATGAACAGAAAAATGCAGAATCAGGCCTATAAATACAGAGAACAAACTGATGGCTGCCAGAGGAAGGGGGATGGAGGATTGGTACAATTGGTAAGGAGGAGTGGAAGGTACACTTTTCCAGTTATTTAATGAGTAGGTCATGGGAATAAAAGGTACAGCATAGGGAACAGAGATAATGATATCCCGACAGTATTGCATGGTGTCAGATGGTAGCTACAGTTGTGGTGAGCATAGCTTAATGTATGGAGTTGTTGAATTACTATGTTTATACCAGAAACTAATGTGATTTCATGTGTCAACTATACTCAAAAAAGGAAAGAAGTGAATAATGAGGCCAGTTATGACCTCTTTAAATTTTGTATTTGCTTTTTTTTAAAATATAAAGCTAAAATAGCTATTTAGGTATTTTTTAACAGGCAATAGAATACATTTTCTCATCTATTTGAAAAAAATTAATAAATTTATGAGTAAATAAAAACCTAAAGTTGTTTTCTTCCTTAGTGATAAGCCCTTAAAACATAGTCCTTTTCCTATTATTTATTCTTTTTACTTTGGTTTAAATCCATTGAGTTCATATTAGTAAACCCCATTAAAATAACAAAAAAGCAAAAAAAAAAAAGTAAATGCCTGAGGTTGATGATAGATTTTAGTAGGCTTGCCACTTTATACTTATTTGTATATATAACGAGCCACTTACCTTACTCTAACATACAGTATGGCAGTTAGATATTCATGCAATTGAGTTAAAATAATCCAAATACAACTTTCAGATGATTGCATTATAAACATCACAAATAAATGTATTAAATGAAAATACATATACAAACCTGGAAAACCAAAAATCTTAGGGTCATTATAATCTTTCTTTTATTCATAATCTTCCTTTCCAATCCCTAGTAATAGCAAATCCTTCGTGCCACATTTTCAAGCATATCTAGAATTCTTTCACTTCCTAGCACTTTCACTGCTATCACCCCAGGCCAGTGCATCTTCATTTCTCATCCAGATTATCCCAATAGCCAACTAATAGGCCTACTTATTACTCTGTCTGGCCCCCTATGGTTTTTCTTCACCTAGTATCTACATAGATATTTCTCAATATACAGTATGATAAGCTTCTAAATGAAACACTCCAAAAAGCTATAATTCTACTTTTTTAGACTTATTTGAAAGAGAGAGGGAAAGAGAGTAGGGGGCAGAGGGAGAGAAAGAAAGAACCTCAAGCAGACTCCACACTGAGCATAGAGCCCAATGCGGGGCTTAATCCCATGACCCCAAGATCACAACCTGAGCCAAAATCCAGAGGCTGATGCTTAACCAACTGTGCCACCCAGAAACTCTGGCTATGATTTTATTCTTAATCAAATTTTTAAAAATATTATTAATACCCAGACTCTTTTTGACATTTTCCTTCCTCTTTGACCCATTCACTACCAATCTGCATTTTAGAACATGCAAAATGTGCTTCCTCCTTAAGGTCTATGTTAAACTAACAACATCACCATAGATATAGCAGTTTAAAACACTCATTTAACATCTCAGTCTCTGTAGGTCAGAAGTTCAGGCATAACCTAATTGGGTGGTCTTCTGCAAGCTCCACAAGGCTGTAATCAAAATGTCAGTTGGGGTAGCAGTCTCATCTAAGGCTTGATTTGGAAGGATATGGGTCAAAACTCAGATGTTGGCAGGAATTACTTTTTGAGGTCCACTGGCCCAAGGGCCCATTCCGTGATAGCTGTAGCCAGAAGCTGCCCTCACCCTCATTTCATAGCTAGTTGTCAGCAGGAGGTTGTCCTCAGTTTCTGTCTACATTAGCCTCTTAAAATGGCTACTTGTTTTATCTGCCAGGTAGAGACACAGTCTTCTATCCAGAGAGATATTGCAACCTTTTGCAATGTAATTGGAGAAGTGACATCTAATCAGCATTGCATTATTCTATCGATTAAAAGCCAGTCACTGTTTCTATCCACACTCAAGATTACACAGGTATAGCTATCAAGAGCTGAGAATCTTGGGACCCTCTTTAGAGTGTGACTGCAGTGGGGTCTTTGTGCCTGTCATTATGACAGCTCCTGTGAAATGTTTTTCTTTGAATATCAACCTGGCTCCTTCTTCTCATTTGCTGAAATCTGCACTCACATGTTACTTTATCATAAAAACATTAGTGTCCCCACTTCTATGAAGAGTACTTGCAGACAGTTTTCATTACCTTACCTTGCTTTTTCCTTTTTTGTTCTTGGCAGTTATCACCACCAGATACAGTACATATTTTGGTTCACTCTTCTGGATAAAAACTTCCTTATTTTCTGTCTTATTCTCAGATATATTTCCATCTTTTCAAAAAGTACTAAGTCCAAAGGAGGAAGATGTTTCAAAATCAGGTTTTTTTAAATACATAATGTGTATTTTTCTCCAACATGTAATATATAAGCTGTCCAATATGATAGCATCTAGACATATATGGCTATTCATTTTAAATTAGTTAAAATTAAACACATTTTAAGTATCAGTTTATCAATTATACTAGCCATATTTCAAGTGGTCAATAGCCATACATGGCTAGTGGCTACTGTAATGGATGGCACAGATACTGAATAACTCTACTGTTGCACAAAGCTCTATTGATCAACCTTATTTTATATAGTCACCAGGTTTTTTCCCCCTCCTTGTTAAGTTTTGAACTTTCATAGAGGATAAACCATGTCTAAATTATCCTTATATCTTCCATATCCTTATATCTTCCAATATAAAGGAGCCTAGTTCATTTTACAGAAAAGTTGGTTGAATAAATAGGTATTTATTTATTTTTTAAGTAGGCTCCACGCCCAGCATGGAGCCCAATGTGGCATTTGAACTCATGACCCTGAGATCGAGACCTGAGCTGAGGTCAAGAGTTGGATGCTTAACCTACTGAACAGTCCAGGCACCCTGAATAAATAGGTTTTTAATTGAATACAAACACACTTCCAAGTTAATAAGGGATTTATCCAAATAATGCAATGAATTCATCAACAGATATAACTGTTGTCTTGATTTCTGTTAATTCCTTACATGAGTTCACAAAAGTGAGTTTTATCATTAAATAAAAGGGGTAAGTCATCATGATTTTTTTTTTCAGAAACAAGGAAGTCACTGATGAAAAATATTACTGTGAGGATAGCACAGAGTAATGCATAGTATTAATTTCCCAAATGCTATATATTAATGTTCTCTTTTAAGATACCACAGTGATATACCAAATCATGCCTGAAGCCTGGCAGATCTCAGTAACACTAGGCTTGTTTCATCTTGCCCTGTGCTCCTTGAAGCTCATCACAAAATCAGTAGGATTTCTCTGTTTAAAGATAGATCAAGACAGAAAACTTCCCCTTCATTTTTGTGAAGAGTAAAATTTTTCTGGTAAACAACCTGTCAATTTTTAAAAATACAAACTACTATTTTTGGGAAAGTATATTGAACACAGAAAGAAATAATTATAATAGATAAGATGAAAAATATGCTTGAAAGAACGTTTGACAATACATCTATATCACACAGACATATATGGGTGTATATCTATGGCACTAAAGTTATCTGTTAGTTAAATCTTATATTATTTGTAATTGAAAAATATTTACAAATTCTAATTTTTGGTATTTTTTATTGTTTTAATTACCAATTATATATCTAGTAATTAACTATGAAGTCTTAGAAATTAAGTTTAATTCCTCTATTCATACATTGAATAAAAGGTATCTAATAGCATGTTTCTGATATTCCAGGTCCCAAACAATAAGACTCTTTAATTGTAATAAGTTCTCTCAAGGCCCATTTACAAGCAAGTTAGACAACAGCATATGAAGACATAAATTAAGCTTAAAACTAGGAGGATTTATGGAAACAAATATAGTACAGGCATACCTTGGAAAGAAATATTGTGGGTTGGTTCCAAACCACAGCAAGACAAATATTTTTGTCAAGACAAAGTGAGACAAATTTTTTTTGGCTTCCTAACACATATAAAAGTTATGTTTATATTATATTATAATCTATTAAGTGTACAGCAGCATATGTCTAAAAAACAATGTGTATACCTTACTTAAAAAATACTTTATAGCTAAAAATTGCCAACCATCATCTGAGCTTTTAGGCAGTTATATTTTTTGCTGGTGGAGGGTCTTTCATCAGTGTTGATGGCTGCTGACAGATCAGGGTAATGGTTGATGAAGACTGGGCTGGCTATGGCAATTTCTTAATATAAGACAGCAATAAATTTTGCCATCCTGATTGACTCTGCCTTTCACAAATGATTTCTCTGTAGCATGTGATGTTGTTTGATAACATTTATCCATGATAGAACTTCTTTCCAAATTGGAACTGATCTTCTCAAAACCTGCCACTACTTTATCAACTAAGTTCATGTAATATCCTATATCCTTAGTTGACATTTCAATAATCATCACAGTATCTTCACCAGGAGTAGTTTCCATCTCAAGAAACCACTTTCTTTGCTCTTCCATAAGCAGCAACTTCTTATCCATTAAAAATTTATTAAGAGATTAAAGCAAATGTAGTCACATCTTCAGGTTCCACTTCTAATTCTAGTTATCTTGCTATTTCCATCACAACTGCAATTACTTCCTCCCCTGAAGTCTTAGACCCCTCAAAGTCCTTCAAAGTCATCCATGAGGGCTGGAACGAACTTCTTCCAAACTCATGTGAGTGATGACATTTTGACCTCTTCCCATGAATCATGAACGTTCTTACTGGCATCTGTAGTAGTGAATCCTTTCCAGAGGGTTTTCAATGTACTTTGCCATCATAATAATCACTATTTATGGCAACTATAGTCTTACAAAATGTATTTCCTACATAATAAGACTTGAAAGCCAAAAATTACTTCTTGATCCATGAGCTACAGAATGGATATCATGTTAGCAGGTGTGAAAACATTAGTCTTATTGGAAATCTCCGTCAGAGCTCTTAGGTGATCAGGTGCATTGCCAGTGAGCATTAATATTTTGAAAGGAATCTTTTTCTGAGCAGTAGATCTCAACATTGGACTTAAAATAGTCAGCAAAACCATGGTGTAAACAGCAATGCTGTCACCCAGGATTTGTTATTTCACTTACAGAGCAGAGACAAAGTGGATTTAACATAATTCTTAAGGACCTTTTCATTTTTCAGAATGGTCAATGAGCACTGACTTCAATTTAAAGTCTCCAGCTACATTAGCCTCTAACAAGAGAGTCAGCCTGTCCTTTGAAGCCAGGCATTGACTTCTCTCTAGCTATGAAAGTCCTAAATGGTATCTTCTTCCAAAAGAATGTTTATTTTGGGGGCACCTGGGTGGTTCAATCCATTAAGCATCCAACTCTTATTTTTTAAGATGTTATTTATTTATTTGACACACAGAGAGAGATCACAAGTAGGCAAAGAGAGACATAGGAGGAAGCAGGCTCCCCGCCGAGCAGCGATCCTGACATGGGGCTCGATCCCAGGACCCTGAGATCATGATCTGAGCCGAAGGCAGAGACTTTAACCCACTGAACCACCCAGGTACCCCAAGCATCCTACTCTTGGTTTCAGCTCAGGTCTTGATCTCGAGTTCATGGGACTGAGCTCTGCTTTGGCCTCTGTGTTCAGCAGGGAAACCTGCTTCTCTTCTTCTGCTTCTGCCCCTCCCGCCCCCTGTGTGTGTGCACGTGTTCCTTCTAAAATAAACAAATAAATGTTAAAAAAAGATTATTTGTGCCAATGAAAATCTTTTTAGTGTAGCCACCTTCATTCATGATCTTACTCAGGTGTTCTAGATAACTTACTGCAGCTTCTACAGCAGCACTTGCAGCTTCATCTTCTATTTTTATGGTATAAAGATTGCTCTTTCCTTAAACCTTATGAACCACCCCCTGCTAGCTTCCTACTTTTCTTCAGTTCAGCTTTCTCACTTCCCCCAGCCTTCATAGGATTGAAGAGCGTTAGGTTCTTGCTCTGGATTAGGTTGTAGCTTAAGGGAAAGTTGTAGTTGGCTTGACCTCCTATCCAAACCTCTAAAACTTTCCCCATATCAGCAATTAGACTGTTTTGCTTTCACAACATTTATGCATTCAGTGGAGTAACATTTTCAGTTTCCTTCAACTACAATCCTTTGATATTCACAACTTGGATAACTGTTTGGTATAAGAGGCCTAGATTTTGGACTACATTGGCTTTTGACATGCCTGACTCAATAAACTGAATCTTTTCTAGATTTTGACTTAAAGTGTGAGTTATGTGACTCTTCCTTTCACTTGAACACTTAGAGGCCACTGCAGGGTTATTAATTGGCTCAGTTTCAACATTGTTGTTTCTCCAGGAATAGGAAGGCCTGAGGAGAGGGAGAGAAACTGGGGAACAGCCAACTGGTGAAACAGTCAGAACAGTCAGAATGAATGACATTCATCGATTAAGTTTGCCATCTTATATGGGTGTGGTTAGCAGGGCCCCAAAATAATTACAATAGTAACATCAAAGATAACTCACCACAGATAATCATAAGAAATATAATAATCAGAAGTTTGATTTATTGCAATAATTACCAAAATGTGACACAGAGACATAGAGTGAGCAAATGTTGAAAAATAGCACTGAAAGAAATTGCTCCTTGAGAGGCACAAGGGTGCCACATACATTCAGTTTATAAAGAAACCTACAATGGCTGTGAAACACAATAAAGCAAAGTACAATAAAATGAGGTATGCCTGTATATATGATAACTATGGCTGAGGATAAAATACAGCACCTTTGGCATCTTTTGAAATCTACCATCTAAGAAGATTCTATCCCTCTTAGAAGACATGGAAACATGACAATTTTATATATACATTCATGTATTTATTTAATCCCTACTGCGTTTCTTTAAGTAAGGGCTCTGCAGTAATGTGAAGAATACCTAAGGATGGAGATGAAAATTTAACTTTTTTGTTTTCAATGAAAGACCTATGCTGAGATTTTTATAGTCTTTGAGGATTAAGTTGAATTTTCATACAATATTTGTGTCATCTGGTGGATAACGTTTCCTCAGTCAGACATCCGTCAGTGTTAGATTTACTAAAACAAAACAAAACAAAACATACACAAATAATTTCTGAATTATATCTAAGTATCCACATGGATTTTTTTTACACTGCGCAATAATGTAAAATGCCCCTGATTATATCCCTTAGGCTCATAAATCAATGATTTCTTTTCATAGCAGATGGAAATAGTTTTTTAAAAATATATGATGCTGAGTTTTTCTTTTTTCCATGAAAGTTTTTAGTAACACTTTATTAGAAGAAAAATAAGAATTATTTAATAATTTAGAAGAAATATCATCAGAGGGAATACTTGTAAAAATAACTTCAAGTTCAAAAGAGCCATACAGAAAATTCCCCATTTTTTTTTAACCTGAGAGAATGCTATGTTCATCTGTGTTAGAAAAACTGAATCAAGCATATTGGATGTCAAGTATCTCTGAGTCAATTCCTTACTTTGCTCTTCATCTCTCCAGAGCTGATCTGAGCATAGAGATCCTTTGAAATCAATGGGAGGTTGGCAGTTGGATTAGTTCAGTGCCATCATGCATGACTAAGAACTGTTCCTTTGTGTCATTTTCAATATGTTTTCTCCCCTTGTGAGCTAATAAAGACAAGGAACACTTAGCAATTGCATTGAATCTTCTTATTAAGTAATTCAAGGCTTTTCATTTGAATTCATATATAAATTTCATGTTTTCATTGACTTCCTTAATTATCTGATTTTAACATCTATCCTACACACATAACCCTATTTTTTTCCCTTTATAACATTTAGCACTATGTAATTTTATATTACAGTACATTTACGTATATTTTGGGTATTTGTTTTGTTTTCTTTTGCTTATGGTTACAACCCTTGTATTTAGAACATTTATCATAATGCAAGTACTTAGTATATAGAAATCTCTAATTTATTTAAATGCACCTAATATTTATAAGCAGTCAGATATTTTGATAAATTGCCCAATATTCATTTGAAGTATAACAGCATCCCCTTTACCCATGGTTTTGGTTTCCACAATTTCAGTTACCTGAAGTCAACCATGGTCCAGAAACAGATGATTCTCCTCCTGCTGTATCAGAAAGTCAGTAACGGCCCAATGCTATGTCACCGTGCCTATGTCATTCCCCTCACTTTATCTCATCATGCAGGCATTTCGTCCTCTCACATCATCACAAGAAGGCCGAGTACAGTAAAGTATGTTAAGAGAACACATTTATGTAACTTTTATTATAGCATATTGTTAGAATTATTCTATTTTATTATTAATTGCTATTACTAATCTCTGTGCCTAATTCACAAATTAAACTTCATCATAAGTATATGTGTACAGGAAAAAAAAAAACAGTATATACAGGGTTCGGTACTATCCATGGTTTTAGGCAGCCACTAGGGGTTTTGGAACTTATACCTTATGCGTAAGTGGGGAGACGACTGTATTTACTGGTGATGACCTAGCTGGAGACTTTCTCATTATTCTAAAAAGTCTCATCAAGCAACAAGAAATGGAAAGCCTTTCTAGGTTTTTAAGGCAACAACTGTTATTGATAAAGGAATTAGTGATCTTGACATCCAATTCCAACTTCTAATACTCCCCAGAAAGTATCTGGGACTCCCAAATAAAGAACCATTCATCTTTATTCATTTCTTCTTATATTCCTAATGAAGGAAGACCACGCACTCTTATTTATCTTATATAGTTAGTGAAAAATTGTGTTGATTTCCGCCAGCAGATGAGGAGGCGGTGTGTGAAGAGATAAAGCAGTTTTCTGACTAACTCTTTGTTTATGACACCAAAGGAAAGAAAGAAGCAGATTTCATCTTGGGTACTACAAGGCACTGAGAATTCTCTACTTTCCATTTCTTGCAGAAAAGGAATCCCAGTAGAAGGATACTGACTATAAGAGCGATTACTATAAAGATAATTTTAAGAAAAAAAAAAGCCTATCATACAGATATAAAAGTAAACATGTGTTAAAGATTTTCTTAACTTACGGAAAAACCAGAAAGATTTTAAAATTATTTCAAAAGATAATTGAAAGGATGCATACATTTATATATCAGGAATAGTGAAATAAATATGTAAATGAAAGCAAAACTAATTCTTTCCACATAGTGGGAAGAAAGACAATAGAATTTCTATTGAACATTACAGAACTTGCATGTGTACAACCACACTCAAACTCTCTTTTGCAATATAAAAGATGTATACTATAGCCTCCACTCCTTAATGCTACATGTAATCTTTTTTTCATATGGAAATACCCCATAAATTCTCCAGTTCCTGAGTATATATTACTGATAGCTTCAGTCTATATATCACATTCACTGACTATACCTGGAATTTACTTGCATGTTAAACTTTGTACCACACTTCTGATAAGTATTAATATGATATATTAGTCACCATATCATTTTTAAACATTTATACCATTCAAATTTATTAATTTAATTTTTGAGTTATTAAAATATTCTTGAAGATCTATGATACATAATTCATATTTCCAGTCTCCTAGGCTAAAATAAGATAATTACCAAGTGAGAGATACTATCATTTGCTTCACTTTGTTTTCAATTGATGGAGTATTAATTTAATAACCCCAAATAATCACATGGAGAGGATATTATGGCCCTTTTTCATATTTCAGAACTGAGGAAATGAGCTTGCAATAGTGATAACCACGTTGCTGAATATTAAAGATCTCAGGAAGTATTCCTCTAGAATGTCAAATTTACAGAAAACAATCATATCCAAAGATTTTTAGGCATCTGTATGAGTCATGGATTATGTTTTCATACTTCCCTATAGAAAAAGGGAATCGAATAAAGGGGCAAAAAATTGTCTTAAACTGGTGGTCAAAACAGACAACTTCTCAAATATTAGTGCTCATAATAAAGTTTTAGAAAATCCAGTTAACTTAGAGTGCTGATCACTTTTCAACTGGATAATCAGTTTTCACTTAGGGGTTCCAATTAGCTATTGTGATGGAACTGACTGCTTTTTGCTTCTGCTTTACCATGCTAAGATGATATAATGGTGTATATTTCAGTGAGATGACTTTATGTTTAAAGACACAAAGGCCTTAGAGGAAAATACATGTGATTAGTAGTCCTTTAATGCGTTTATTCCATTTAGATTCCATCCTTAGGCTTTTGAATGTCAACTCATGACTATTTTTAAGAAATAGTATATACCTCGAAAAGTATGTGAAAGTTTTTATTTTTATTAAATACTCATTAGGTTTTCAAATTAAATTCTGACCTTAATATCTCCTAATTTCTACCCCTGTCTGTACCAGAGATAAGCTTATCTCTAGGTAGGTACTGAATGTATATTCTGCTTTATTTTAGAACATATTTATTAGCTATTATAAAGAAAAAGAAATCTCTAATGAGTACCTGTGGTAACAACTACAAAACTACCATGTTTTCTTTATCTTGCTCTAGACTGGCAGTATAAAATAGGATTATTAGTAATGATGTAATGTTCATAATTTGTACTATCCTATATAGTCACCACTAGTCACATATGACTATGGAGCACATGACATGCAGCTTGTGCAACTAAATTTTTAGTTTTATTTAATTTTGATTGACTTAAACTATCACATGTGGCTAGTGGTGAACATATTAGAGCAATTATAGACCTTAAATGGGGTTTTAAAAATGTTTCCTGCAAAGCAAGAGTTTGTTATGCAGTTTCAGGTCTGGTTCTCCCAGTAGAATTCCGGGAATAAGAATAAATGATGAAGAATCTGTGAATAAATAAGAATCATGGCACCTCAATTACTCTGTTATAGAGTAAGTTTGGAATAAAGCTATTTCTGATGCTTTTTCACAACACTTAATTGATTTGTGTGATTTCTTCTTTTTCCCCAGAAATGGAGTCAACGTTTTCAAAGGAAAAAGTCCTATTTTGGTAATAAAAGGCTAGAGATTAGATTGATCTACGTAAATCTGTTATTTCTACCAGAAAAACAATCAGATCATATGCTGGCTAGAAGAAATGTCAACTACATATATAAAAGACATTTAATGTTTTTGCCTCTAAAATTCAGAAATTCAGTTTTGAATTATAGGGATGTCTGGATGGCTCAGTCGGTCTCAGTCAGATGTCTGACTTTTGATTTTGGCTCAGGTCATGATATCAGGGTTGTAAAATTGAGCTCTGCTCTGTGTCAGGCTCTGCACTGGACATGGAGACTGCTTAAGATTCTCTCTCTCCCTCTCCCTCTGTCCCCAACTACCTCCCCAATTTTTTTTAAAAAGTCTGTTTAAAAACATAAAATTATATATGTATGTGGTTTATATTGTATAATTTGGTGAAACTGACAGTATTTTGATTTTCCTATTCAATGAAAATAAAATATATAGTAAACATTAAGAATGAATAAAATAAATATAATGGAAATAATGATGGAGGGGTGGGAAGATATACTATATCTACTTTAGTTCCACTATTCTATAAAACTATATGGATCTGGTGAATTAATAGGCTAATTGAAGCTTTAAAGATAGTTTTCTTTTTTAAAAGATTTTATTTATTTATTCGAGAGATAGAGAGAAAGCATAAGCAGGGGGAGAGGCAGATGGAGAGGGAGAAGCAGTCTCACTGCTGAGCAGGGAGCAGGATGTGGGGCTCAATCCCAGGACCCTGAGAACATGATCTGAGCTGAAGGCAGATGTTTAACCAACTGACACACCCATGTGCCCTGCTTTATAAATAGTTCTATGACTCTTTCTCTTATGTCAGCGCTATCAAAAGGGATTGGTAGTGGAGCAATTGGATGTGAAGGAAAATATTTTCTTTCACGTGGAGTTAAGGAAAGTCCAAAAGGCTCTAATCTGTCAATGTGATATCCAGTGCTGTTATAAAATTGTTCATTGACATGCAATAGGATGTTTTTCTAGAAGAAATTTTCAGTAGAACTGGTTTGCTCCACATAAATTTATTTATCTAAGGCAGAGGCTGCTCCACTTAGGGCCTATTTGTCATGATTTTAGTCTGAATGCTCCATGAATTTGAAAATATCAAAGACTCAAGATGTCATGCCATGTAAAAGCAGCAATTGCCAATCATGGTTCCATTGATTCCCAACTGAAAAATGGTACTTCCGTAAGAGGAAGTGCCACTCACTGCAAGAATGATTATGTGAGAAAATCTGAAAAGAGAGGGAAGAATTTAGATAAACTCTGAAGACCATTTTTAAATGTATACATAAGTTTAAATGAATTTCTACCTTTAATCTGGCTTCTACTAGGTTTTCACAATTAAGTCTTGTGCTGGCAATTTATCTAATGTCTACCAAGCCCCATCCATGTCTCTCTCTGCTAAATTTTGTAGTGCTGGATATGAAAAATCTATGAGCTGTATGTCGCAGATAACATTGTGTGATAGATTCATATTCGAGTCCTCTTCTGACTGAGGGCTCTGTTCAAAGAAAAAAGACCAGGAAGGAAAGAGAATTGTCTTAATTGTAACCCTAATAGCAAAAGTGGTAGCAGGAAGTTGATAGAGATGTTAGGAATGGAGCACTAAGAAATTCATGGAAGTGTTAAACCATTATATTGTATACCTGACACTAATATAACACTATGATATATTTGAATGAAAAATAAACACACAAAAATAAGTAAAAATTAAAAAAATAAAAATGTGTTATAGCCAAATAATAAAAACAATGATAATGATGAGGATGTAATAGAAGCAGGAGCAAAAACACTTCCAGCACTAAAAGGGTCAATGTCCCTAATGAAGTGGTCAGTGTTGGCCAGTGAGCTTTAGCTGAAAGGTATAAGCAACATCTGGTCAGATACTATTACTGCTCATTTATCTATTCCTCCAGTATCTACCATACCACTTTTGTGCCTTTGCTCTTCCAAGACTTTTTAACCTTTTCCTTTTATTAAACCCACCCCTGAATTACTTTGTTTTACTTTACCCAGCCCTACACAAATGCCCACATAATTTATCAATTTACTTCTCAAGAAAATATTCTCTTTCAATTTGCTCAAGATCCCATGAACATGTTATAGGTCTTTTGTCTTCCTTGACTTTGTTTCTTCCATTCTCCTATGTGAAACTTAATGTGTTTGTGTATCAGGGACACAAAACTTAGACCTTCTATAAGTATAAAAGAGTTTAAATATGGACCAAAAAAAGGTAAGAGAATGAAGGCCTTCAGAATTTGAAAGAACAGTTTCTATACTGAAGAAATAAAACCATTAAAAGACAAGACATTATATTAAATGTTTGGCTAATGGATTTTAGTGTTTTCAAAGCAGTATAGTTGTTGTGTTAAAAAGGTGCAGAATGTGAGCACTGCTATGGAGTATAAGTGAAAAACAACTATATTTAATGAAGCCAAGGAATTTCTCCCTCTATATTTTAATTAGTATTCTAGATAGATTTTAAAATAGTCCAGGGTAATCACATACTTAGTGGTAGGGAATAAAGCTGAAATCCTTTTTACCCATGTTCTCAATGAGTGTAGAGAATTGGTGCTCCAAGTTAAAAGATGTCAAGGGCAGTACATAATGAAGCTGATGGAATGAGCCTGAATAAAATCCCAAAGGAGAAAAGCTTATTCTGCGTGAATTGAGAAATGGTGGTCTGCAAATAATAACAAGATAATTCTACCTCTGGGCTCTTTATGAAGCAGAATATGGGAGAAAACATAGTTTCTCATTGACAAGTCTGCAGAAAAACATCAGTGTAAGAGACCCAAGTTTTAATTATGCAAGGAAGGACAGAAACTTTTCTATGAAGAGAATGAAGATGGAATTTTTGTTATAACAGATGGAAATTCTAAATGATGCACAGGGGAAGTGGACATAAGTGAGACTCTGATCTGGAAGGACATGATGAAAGAGATAAGTGAAAAATCTGAGCAGATAATAGAGAGATCTAAGGGGCCTGTATGTTCTTCAATGGCTGAGCATCACCAACCCCAAAATAATGCAGTTTTGCTCCAAGAAGAGAGTTAGGCTTAGGATCGCAGGCTACAAATTCAGCATGGGGATACAGATTTCCAAACAAACCAGTGGCATTCCAGCGAGTATTTCTGGAGAGTCAGAGTGATAAAAAACTGAGTCACAAAGTAGATTTGAGGATGGTACAGTTAAGAGGCACATCGGATTCACCCTCTTGATGTCCAGGCAGTGATATCATGGCCTCAAGTGTCCCCATACTCTCTACCTAGATTATGAATTTTTTTTAAAGATTTTATTTATTTATTTGACACAGAAAGAGAGATTACAAGCAGGCAGAGAGGCAGGCAGAGAGACAGGGAGAGGAGGAAGCAGGCTCCCTGCTGAGCAGAGAGCCCGATGCGGGCCTCGATCCCAGGACGCTGAGATCATTACCTGAGCCGAAAGCAGAGGCTTTAATCCACTGAGCCACCCAGGCGCCCTAGATTATGAATTTTTCAGGTAATTGGTGCTCAATTAACATTTTATTTGCTCCTCTTATTATATAATTCCTAGCGACTTTGGTGCATGTGACTGCGTGAAATTGAGCAGGGAAATAATATTGAGGGTGTATGTGTCTATAAATAACCCAATTAAGACATTAATAATGTTTCATATAGCAAAAGTATTAATGTACCATATAATGAGAAACAATAGCAAAAAATATTATGGTGATGTTTAAAACTGAAAATAAATGTCTGCAGATTTGGTATCCATCACCAAATAATAGGCTCTGATTCTACGAAAATGCTCAGTCACAGCCAAAGCATAGTTTCAAAGATATTGATCTTGTGACAACATTCTTTTGAAATGACTTTATTTCAATTCAAACAAATGACTCAAGCAGATTTAAAAATGAGGTTGAAGCCACATTAAGGAATTTACCTTGGTATTATGAAACTGCTTATTTTTACTGGCTGGGAAAGTAGTGTCTAATTGCCCTAACAGAAATATGAAACACTCTAAATGATGGAATGCACTGTAGGCTTTATGAATTAAACAGTTTATAATTGGCAATCAAGTTTCAAAACTATTTTCTTCTGATAATCACCAAATATTAATGCCTCGGTGAGATTTCATTTAACAAGAATTTGATAACTTTTAATAAAGCTACAATGAGTTTTATTAGGGACAAGATATGATATAATTTTTTTTAAATCCATAAGTTATAATAAAATTTCTATATGAACTATCATCTTTTGTATAGATTTACATATAAGACTACATACAACCATTCTTTTTCAGGAAGGCTAATCTAATTTAGAAATAATTCTGATGGTGATATTTAAGTGTAAAGTATGTGACTACATTTAAAAAATGTATTCCATTTTCAGATATTCATTTCTATCCATGTTAGTCCCTTCAAAGGAGCATAAACATGTCATAATGAATTTGAAAAACTGGGTATGTGAATGAAGCAAAGAAATATGGTAACAAGAAAGGTAGTTATCAAATATCTAAATTGTTTGAAATATAGTTGTGTTGTCCTTTTCTTCATTTACTCTCCATCTGCTTGTCATAGATATTGGTTGTGGCTTACAGCAGTTCAAAACGGTTACATTTGATCTTAACAGCATTTTCACCCAGATAATAAAATAGCACTCGCTGCACAGCACTATGTGGACAGGTGATAGAAAAAGACAAGACAGTGCTTCATAACATTATCTGTCAATCTAAAATAAAATAACCTGAACAAGCTAGTACGTGATAACAGAGAATACGCATGCATGAAGCCTGTGTGCAGCATTATATGTTGGGAAAGTACTTAAGAGAGCCACACTTAAGAGGAAATCTTAACTGTGCGAAGACTTGCTATGTACATTGTTGGCAAAACATTTACTAATTAAAAATATAACAGTAGATGGAAAATTTATCAAGTGCAAGTGAAAGCCTAAAGAAGAAATATAGAAAATTGGAATTGATGCATGGCCTCCTCAACACGGAGTAAACATTGAATTGACCTTAATGTTATGAGCATCTGGTAATTTTCCAGAAACAAATCTAATCATTATAAACACAGCAAAATATCATTGGAAGTGGTGCTAAAGACAATATAATTTTGGTATATGTTTTTATAACTAATTCCACATTTCTTACATGATCAGAATTATTTTATTCCATCTGTTATCAGGCTCTCTATCTGGGTATTATTACACCCCTCACCTTAGAATTTTTTTTTTTTTTTTTAAAGATTTTATTTATTCATTTGACACAGAGAGAGAGATTACAAGTAGGCGGAGAGGCAGGCAGAGAGAGAGGAGGAGGCAGGCTCCCTGCGGAGCAGAGAGCCCGATGCGGGCCTCGATCCCAGGACCCTGGGATCATGACCTGAGCCGAAGGCAGCGGCTTTAACCCACTGAGCCACCCAGGCGCCCTCACCTTAGAATTTAACATTCGCAAAACCAAGTAAATCCCAAGGACTCAATTTTACTTTTTTCTATGGGTAATTCCAAGTAGTCATTTAAAGCTTTCCTTTTGTGTTCGAAACTACCATTAGCAAATTACATTTTGAGGTAAAACAAAATGGGAAAAATGAAACTAAATATTTATGTTCCACCTGATACTAGTTTGTAACCAAATTCTGAAAAAGATGATTTCCATTATTCATCCTACCTATTCAACCATCTATCTACTGAAAAATAAATCCACTGAACATCAGCTGTGTTATATGTGGAATAAAGAGATTAATATAACAAAGTTTTATATAAGTGAAATTAAGTGTCTAGAAGTGAAAAGAGATATAAAATAAAATAGTAGAATTATATTATCATCTGGGGTACATTTATCATTTGTAAAGTATTTCACATATACTTTCTTATTTACTTTTCAGATAATTTTATGAGCTAAAGATCATTATTTCTATTGTACAGGAGAGAAAACTCATGTTATAGATATTCAGTAGCCTGTCTTATGTTCAAAAGATAGACTGTGTTTGGGGATTTAAAATATCTGATCTATTTCAAAGTATCTGTCCTTAAATGCTTTAATATTACCTTAATGCCATGGTTGCCATATGAGACTATGAACACTGTTTCTGATAAATAATTACATCACATCCCTTTGATATTAGTTTTCTAAAATGAGTTTAACAAATTGCTACATATATGGTGGGTTAAACAACAGAGACTTATTCTTACAGTTCTGGACAGCAAAAGACCAAGATAAGTTTTTCAGCACCCAGTCAGTAGCGCTATGGTCTCTTCAGAGGCTCTAGGTGAGAATCATTTCTTGCCTCTAGAAGCTGTTATTCCTTTGTTGTGGATACATCACTCCACTCTCTACCTTTATGGTCACAAGACCTTTTCTTTTGAATGTCAAATCTCCCTCTGCCTTCCTTCTATTTATAAAAAGGTATGGGATTCCGTTTAGGGCTCACTCAGATAATACAGAGATATCTCTGTATGTCAAGATCCTTAACATGTACAGTTTTTTTAAAATTTTCTCTCTCCCTTCTCTCCTTCCTTCCCTCTTTCCTTCCTCTCGCCCTCTTTCCTTCCCTTTCTTACCTCTTTTCTTCCTCCCTCTCTCCTTTCCTTCCTTCCTATCTCACATAGAGTAATATTTATAAATTCCAGAGGTTAGGATGCAAATATGTTTTAGGTGACCATTACTAAGTTTACCACACTATTCTAGACCATACTAAACTTTACCTTGAATCCTGGTTTTAATTGGATTCCCAGTTTACAATTTCCTCTTTTCTAAACATTTTTTTATAAAACAGCAGATCACCTTCTTTAGATTTTTTTCTATTCTAATTTTTTTATAATTCTAATATCCACTGATTCATATCTGGAAAACCTTCCCTTCTAAAAGACTTTTTAGATCTTACCTTTCCCATCCAACTAACTTCCTTCTGTATCAATGCACATTTTTGACTCTGGTCAGACCAGCAACATCACTCTCCAATTAGGGCATAATGCTCATTCCTTATGCTGTTTCTTTGCTTATGCAGATTATCCTCACTTGAAAACTCCTCCCCCCCCGATTTAACTATCTAAATTACGTTTTCAGAAAAATTAATGGAAAGGGCAACATCTCCAAAGGGGGAAAAATAATAATAACAGGCAAAGAATGTGAAGAGAAAAACCATAAAATGATTAATATGTAAAACTGTTCCATATCAAGCATAAGAAAAAAGGAAATTTAAAAATATAAAATGAGTATTTCTATACTCATGTCCGTATACCTAAGTATTCACAGGTGGATTAAAACCGTCATTCTCATAATCTGGCTTTCGTATTCTCCATTTCATTTTTTTAGTAATTACATTCCTGTTATAATTCCTTATTTGCTTGAACTCAACCAGTCTAATTAATATCCCAATCTTAGCTTCTCTGGGCTTTTCCATGTCTTAAACTTCCTAAATCTAATGTGATATAACGAGTCAATACCAAAGATTCCCCCAGTTATGAAAAGGCCATCTGTATTGTAATAGAATAAGAAACTGAACTATAAAAGAGTAAAATTTTCAGGGCGCCTGGGTGGCTCAGTTCGTTAAGTGACTGCCTTCCACTCAGATCATGATCCCGCAGCCCTGGGATCAGGTCCCGCGTTGGGCTCCCAGCTCGATGAGTCTCTTTCTCCTTCTGACCTTCTCCCCTCTCATGCTCGCTCTCTCTCACTCTCTCAAATAAATAAATAAAATCTTTAAAAAAAAGAGTAAAATTTTCAATTGATTTTAAAGGCCATTGGATGTCCAACAAAATATGAAATTATTTCAGTGCAAAAACCAAATTATATACTACTTATTTATTTCACACAGTATTTAAATGATGTTGGAAACCTACGTAATGTTAAATAATGCTTATAAACTAAGCTAAATGTATAGCTTCTTTCCTTCCACAGCAAAGTGTAGTTAAAATGGAAGATTATCTACCATAAACATAAACAAAGACATTTTCATATGAGATAGTCACATATTGCAATGGCAGAAAATGTACAGTTGTACACAGTATTTTTTCCCCAATCACTACTAACACAGAAAAAAGCCAAATGTGTAGAAGAAAACTAGAAATTTGGAATAGATGTATATTTCAATATTTAAAGAGAGGGACCTAACTAGGATTAAAGAGCCTAGGGGAAAATCTTTGATTCATGTCATACTTTGTGCTGCTCCTTCTCCAAATCAAAGGAAATTGATTTATGGCAAATTCTCATGTTTGCATTGCTTCATAGTCCCCTATGAACAGAGGTGTTAGAGGTGTATAGGTAGTTTTGTCTTTTTCTGGTAGTTCATCCAGAAAGTAATTTTCTGTTGTTCTCTTAAAACAATAAAATTGATTCTCATAAAATAGAGTATAAAAACACACATTTAAGTCTTACTTAATGTGTTTGTTATACGGAAATATTTCTGGATTTCTGAGAGAACTACTTGTATCAATTTACTAAATGAAATACAAGCAGTCAAAGCCAGGTCTTTTATGACATGAAATAGATACCTAAAATATTTCTAGCTTATATTCTTCAATTGTAGTTACCTGCTCTTTAAAAGTCAATTCAACATTTCAAAAAATAATAAAACACATTTATTTTTATATACTACCTAAATATTCACTGAAGCTATTTATGATTTCCTCCCATTAATTTCTGAGTATATTATTAACCTGCATAATTCTTCTTTTAAGGCAGACATATTTTAGGATTTAATAATGTCACTAACAATAGTTAAGAGAACCTGAGCATATATTCTGGCATTCTGATCTTGAGCTTCTAGCCTCTAAAACTGTGAGCAATACATTTCTGCTATATATAACTAGTTTATGGTATTTTGTTATAGTAGCCTAAACAGACTAAGACACCTCTCTTTACCATTTAATGCTATTCTTTTCAGAGCTCTGCTCTTTGCTTTATTCTCTTCTTGTTCTATAGTCACCATGTAGCAGCTACCCATACGCCTACGGAGTATGCTGTTACTCTGGCTCAGTAGTTCCTAACCAGGGATGATTTTGACCCTCCCTACAGGGAACATTTGACAATGTTTATGGAATTTTTTTTTTTTTTGTACAAATAGATGATGGTGCTACTGGGATCTAGCGGGTCAAGGCCAGTGATTCTGCTAAACATCCTATAATATACAGGACCTTCCCCTCACTACAAAGATGTATCTGTCCACAAAGCTCAGTGCATCCTCACTGCCATAGCTTAAGGTATTACAAACTTCTACCTCAAATATGAGAATGAGGCAAGTACATTATACCTGCCTGAGGTCCTAAAGACCACTTAGCTTCAATGTGCCCATCACTGACTCATCATGAGAAACCACATGTCTTTCTAAAATTCAAGCACCAAATTCATGAATATCAAACCAACTATCTTGTTTCATACCCTAATTCAAGAAACAAAAACAATAGGCATGTGAATTATAACTTCCTATGTGTTTCCAATATTCCATACTCCTGTCTCTCCCTAAGTCACCTTTGTATGTAAAGGAATATTATCTCTTTCTAGAATATTTCAAAAGCTTCATTTGTAGTCTTCCAATCTCTTGTTCTACCATTTCCAATCCATGACTATAAGATGCTAATTTTTGCATGTAATATTGTTGCATCATTTCTCTTTCCAAGGTAAATGTTATGATTTTTGTGCTTATCGTATAGGTCCACTTATAATGTCATAGTTGCTTACCTGTCTGGCTTCAATTCCTGTCACTTCGTTGAACACATTCTTACTCCAGCAATACTTAACTACTTGTGAATATACAGTATTTTATCAAACACTCCTATATTGAAAAATAGTCTTTTCTTTGCCTTCTCTTGTCCCCTCAGCAAAAGCATATGTATTCTTTAAAATTTGGCCAAAATGCTGCCTGCTCATTAATTTTCCATTGACTCGGTCAATTTAGATTTTTCTGTTTTCCCTCTGCTCTTAATACATATCTCTATTTCAGTAATTATATTATTTGCACATTATTGAATAATACCTGCTTTCATTCATCTTATAACTGACTTTGAGCACATGTCAGAAAAATAATTTTCAATCATTCCCAAATTATTTACCTCTAAGGACACCGAAAAAGATCCTATTGAACCCATATTCCAAAAAATATGACTAAAACAAACTGATGTCCTAGATCTCATGTGAATTGCTGATCCCTGGAGCAATTAACTTAAGTCACAAAATGAGTAGCATATGCAAAGCCATCAGCTTCTTGGAAAATATATGATGGAAAGAACAAACTGAATGGGAAGAAAGTGTATTCTTGGAAAAAAAAATGCTAAATATCTACTTACGTGGTCTCTTTGCAGACCAAGGACACTTTATGTTTCAAAACCTGAAATTCCCTAAATTTCCCCATTAAAGTGGTACTCTATTAATGAAAAAATATACAAAGAAAAGATTCTGTCTTCATTAATTTCCCTAATTATCATGACCTTAAAACTACCGTGTCTCATGATGATAACAGAGTCTACTAAATTACAGAAATATTTAGGTTTGGTTTGACACCCGATCCATTTCACCCAACATATATTAGAATCCCCCTTCAGGGACAGTGGAATGAAATTGAAAGGATGCATGAGGAGCCTTCAATGTGGCATATTTGAGACTGAGATTTTTCTGTTATGGTTCTGCTTACTGAATAACTGATCTGCAATAGATTAATCCAATGCATTGGCTGGCAGAACCCATGTTCTTAATAATCTTAATCAGTATCCTGCTCTTAACCAATCTCAAATACCTATGCAATCTACCACATTTGATATGGAAATGTAGGACTCTTCCACTAGTGCAGTCCTCTCTTGGCATTTAAACAGAATATTGTCCAGAAGCCTCCTTATTTAGAAAATCCTATGTATTCACTTGCTTATTTTAATCTAATCCATGTCTAGTCATTATTCTTCTTCTTGAGGAAAGGAGCAAAGATCATTCAATGACACAGGCTAACACTCCAAAAATATTTGGTATTAGTTCTAATACATTAATTAAGGATAATTCAAGTGAAGAGTTAAAAAGAAAATGTTAGGGAATATAGAATTGTCATTATTAACAATGCAAGGTCCAAAAGAATAATACCTCCTTGACTTTTTTCTGAAAGTTATATGAGTCTATGCTATGAAACTAGTATGTCTAAGAAAAGGTAATCTAATAAAAATAAGAGTATGGTATAATTATCTCTGAATAATTCTTTTGATGATTTAAACTAATTAGCCATTAATGTTGCTATAAATAAATTATATAGATTCATTAAAATTATAATTATTATAGTTTTTATGGGTTTATAAAAAGATCTATTCTACGACCTCTATTTTGGCAGCCTAATTAAGGTGGGGGGACTTAAAAAAGCCACATTGCATGTATTTTGAAAGTTAAAAAAGAAAAAAAGTCATGAATGAAGAAAAGTAACTTTGAAATCCTGTGTAACATTTACAATTTTTTTTTTGTTTCTTTTTTTGCACTGCCCAGAAGATATGTTTGGCATATCTTGAAGAAGCAGAAACATCACTGTAAATATCCATCAGGTGAAGCAATTTTTTATCCTATTAGGAGGTCTATGAAAGACATGAAAAGACAAGAAAAATAATTTTAGGTTGAAGAGAAAATGTACATAGTGTTACCATCTGCTTTGAAAGAATGCCACGTAGATAAGAGTGAAAACCCATCTGATGGTGCTACCCTGTAAGGAACTGGAATAATGAAATTTTATTTCTTAAAGACAAAACTCAGAGATGCTTAAGAAAATTGGAAAATGCCAAGCAGACTGGCAGCGAACAAGACAGACATACTGTCTATATTAAAAACAGAGTCTTACAGTGATAGACAGAGCTCTTCAACTACATTTGCTTAAAATATGATGTATGGGATCCATAAATTATCCTATATTACTCATTATAAAGAGTATAGCTACATATTTTGAATCAATAATTATTTTAATGAGTGCTCTTTGTAGTTAAAGAAAAATGAGATTTCTGCTTTGGGTAAATGATACTTCGTTGAAGGTAGTTTCTATCATATAATAAAGTCTGACTCCATTTTGACTGTCTGACTGTTTCACAGACTTCAAGCCCTACCAGCCCTCCTTCTCCTTCTTTCCCACAGCTAGGACTCATGAGAGACTTTCTCCTATGGTACCAGTGGGAAGTTAAAAATATACAAGCCCCTGCCCACCTGGGAACTCTCCTCAGCTCCACCCCCCAACTACAATAAAAGCCAAAGCATTTGTCCTTCTCTGCTCTCTCAGATCATTTTCAGACCAGTTTAAGCGTCTGCCCTGCTCTCCCAAGGAAACCTCATATATGAGTAATAAGTCTCTTCATACCTTCTTGATGCATGAGCAAGGTCATCAGCTCTAACATTTGAACCTAATTCTATGTGATGGCGCCTCATCCCACCATTGCGGGGTGATTATAACACACTTTAATACGTGAATATATACATAAGATAATTCATAAGAAAGACATATGATAGAAGTTTCAGATTATAGGAAATATCCTAATGCAATGTAGCTCACAAATTTTAACCAAATAAAATATTTTAGCTTACTCTTAAATATACAATTAGGTGGGCGCCTGGGTGGCTCAGTGGGTTAAAGCCTCTGCCTTCGGCTCAGGTCATGATCTCAGGGTCCTGGGATCGAGGCCCGCATCGGGCTCTCTGCTCAGCAGGGAGCCTCCTTCCTCCTCTCTCTCTCTGCCTACTTGTAATCTCTCTCTGTCATATAAATAAATAAAATCTTTAAAAAATATATACAATTAGGTTACTAACTACCCAGATTAAAATAGTTAAAAGTATCATTCTCCAATTACAATTTTATTTTCAATATTTGTATATAGGTACTAAAACAGGAATTAAAGTTTAATGTTTAAATGAAATCTTAACCAGGAGAGTCTGCAGTCACAATGATTTGTAGAATATAAATTATGAATGCTTCCTGAAGATACAAAATCTGCATATTAATAAGTGCATTTAGAGAAGAGAAAAATATAACCATTAATTTTATGCCTTGATTATTCTATTCAATCTTAACCTTGACAAATATTTATAGAATACAGGGTTAATAAGTTGTGATACAAAACAAAAAAAAAAAACAGTTTTTTGTTCCTCACAAAGTTAATTCATATGTTTCTATCTGTGTATCTTGATGGAGACATGTAGCTGACTGGGATAGGAATTTATATACTGAATTAATATTTATTCACTACTACCTCTAAATTCATGTTGATTTCAACCACTGGAGTTTAAATTCGTTATGCACACACAGACACAGACACACACAGACACACACACACACACAGAGACATTGGTACATATACATATGCATATAGAGATTATATACGATATATATATAAAATACAAGCTAGAATTATATATATACATGTATTTATATAGCATATCAAGTTTGAAGGGGTCAGGGATACACAATAATATATATACACAAACTTAAATAGTATATACAATATAAGGCATTGCTTGATCATTCTTACTTCCAACTATGGATGTTTCTAATAAAAATAAATATTTAAAAGGATCAATAATACTCTAAAATGCCCTCCAAAATATATGAACTCTTAACATAGTCTATCCCTGTTAGTGAAAATCTAAAAATATGAAAACTGAGTCTTCATAGCGGCAGCAATGAATCAAACCTATTACTGAGACTTTAAGCCACTCCAGCTGCATATGAAGGAGGTGTGAAAAAATGAAAGTTCAATAATCTAAAAAAACATAGTGCCTTTCCGCACTTTGTGGGATGGTGGTGATTGTGGAGCACACAGAGTAGTATTCACTCAGTGGGTGATTTTTGCAATAGCAGTCTGATCTAAGACTAAATCCTAATCCAAAATTAAAACTCAAAATGTGTTTCATTGCACTGGAGCCAACATTTTTCTGACACGTATTCTCTAACTAAGCTCCCCTAAATCTCTGATTGTCTTAAGATTTTACCTTATTTCAATGTATATCTTTAGAACATCTATTTTGAAAAAAATACCATTTTAAAACACATATGTTTGGATGATTGCTTCTTATTCTCATTACCTCATTTGGGAAATTGTAGCTACTCTCTTACATATGGCAGAATAATAAAATGGAGTTGAAAATACATCCAGAATATCATTTTTCTTTTTGTGATAACCTGGAAGATACTCAGATACTCAATTAACAATTGACAAACATGAATTATTAAAGTAGCTGAATTTTCTTTTGGTGGGAATACAAATATTGATTAATTGCTATTTTTCATTTTTTTTATGGTTCTGTCATTTAAAGAAAATAATAAGGTAATAACACTGATACTTTTTAAAATGAACTAATTAATGAAAAATCATACTTTTAAAAACATGGAAGAAGCTATCAGTAATTGCTAATCTACATGGGGAAATTAAGTGTGAGTTAAATCCTTTGAACATAAAATACATCTAATAGAGCTTTGCTTCAGGAAGACATGAGATACACAGACTTATGAGAAACATTTTCCTAATAAGCAATACTTTACTTAACACAAGGATGAAATCATGTGGCAAAATATTGGGTTGCAAATATATGTGACAACTTAGATGACAATAAATGTTAGATAAAATTTCAAAAGTGTAAAACCAACATTTGTTATATACCAATCATGTTTATTGCAGCAGTATTCACAATAGCCAAGATTTGGAAACAACTTAAGTGTCCATCAACAGATGAATGAAGAAGATGATACACACACACACACGGGTATATATATATGTTTATTTATGTGTTTGTGTATATGATATTTGTACATATATGTTTATGTGTATATGTATGCTCTTTGTATATATTTATATGTGTTTATATATGTGTGTATATATAAACACATACAATAGAGTATAATTCAGCTGTGAGAAAGAAGGAAATTCTGCCATGCGTGACAGCATGGATGAGTCTTGAAGGCATTATGGTAAAGAGAAAAGTCAGACACACAAAGACAAATATGGTATGAGAGCACTTGTATGTGGAATCTAAAAAAGCCAAACAAAAAATAAACATTAAAAAATTAAAAAGGAAAACTTATAAAAATAGAGTAGAATGGTGGTTACCAGGGGATAGGAGGTGGGGGAATTAGGGTGAAGTTTAAGGATACAAACTTGCACCTAGTAGATAAATAAGTTCTAGAGACCTCATCTATAGCATACTGATTATAGTCAAAAATGTTATATAATAAACTTCAAAGTTGCTAAGAGACTAGATCTTCATTATCCTTACTATACACAAAAAGATAATGACATGACAGAGGTGTTAATTAGTACTACGGTGGTAATCATATTGCAATATATAAATATATCAAATAAAAATATTATATACCTTAAACTTACACAATATTGTATGTCAATTAAACCTGAATTAAATCCTATCAGGAGCATCCTTTTGTTTTGTGCTGCTTCACTGTCCACCAATTCCCAATCTCACTAATATATTTATATAAGGAAGTAATGCAACTTATTAAATGCAGTGGCACCATACTAAAAGACTTATTTAAAAAATAGACAAAAAGAAACCAAGTAATAGAGAAAATCTTGATAGAGTGGCAACAACCTATGGTATTTTGGCATCTAGAGTATGTTAGATTTTAGTCTGTCTACTTGCAAAGTGATCTATTAACTATAATTCTACTGATGCACTAACATTACATTGCTTAAATACTGGAATGAGATCTAGGGAGATAATGTATGCATGGCATCTGCCACAAAACAGGCACAAGATAAAATTTCCAAAGTGGCTAGAAATTTGGGCAAAAGTAAATCATGTAAGATTGGAAGGATTGTTCTGTTTTGTTTTAGGATAGAAGGGTCTTTGATTCTATGGATAAGAAAATGTTTTGTTCAGAAATCAAAGGTTGGGACAAAATATAGTAAATAATATGATTTTCTCAATAGACCCAGAGACAGAGAATATAAGATCTAATACCCTTCCATGATAAAAATATTTGACACACTCAAACTCATTTTATCAGGCCAGCATTATTGTGATCCCAAAACAAGACAAACACCCATCAAGAAGTAGAATTGCAGACCAATGATGAATTGCAGACTCTGATGAACATGGATGCAAAAATTCTCACCAAAATACTAGCCAATAGGATCCAACAGTACATTAAAAGTATTATTTACCACAACCAAGTAGCATTTATTCCTGGACTGCAAGATTGGTTCAACATCTGCAAATCAATCAATGTGATACAACATCATTTCTTTTTTTTTAAAGATTTTATTTATTTATATGACAGAGAGAGAGATTACAAGTAGGCAGAGAGGCAGGCAGAGAGAGAGGAGGAAGCAGGCTCCCTGCTGAGCAGAGAGCCAGATGCGGTCCTCGATCCCAGGACCCTGAGATCATGACCTGAGCCAAAGGGAGAGGCTTAACCTGCTGAGCCACCCAGGCACCCGATACAACATCATTTCTTAATTAAAACTCTTCACAGTTTAGGGGTAGAGGGCACATACCTCAATATCATAAAAGCCATCTATGAAAAAACCACAGCGAGTATCAGTCTCAATGGGGGAAAACTGAGAACTTTTTCCCTAAGGTCAAGAACATGGCAGTGATGTCCAATTATACCACTGCTGTTCAATATAGTACTAGAAGTCCTAGCCTCAGCAATCAGACAACAAAAAGAAATAAAAGGCATCCAAATCAGCAAAGAAGAAGTCGTCAAACTCTCACTCATTGCAGATGATATGATACTTTATGTGGAAAAACAAAAAGACTCCACTCCAAAACTGCTAGAATTCATATAAGAATTAAGTGGCAAGGTATAAAATCAAAGCACAGAAATCAGTTGCATTTCTATATGCCAACAACAAGACAGAAGAAAGAGAAATTAAGGAGTCGATCTCATTTACAATTGTACCCAAAACCGTAAGATACCTAGGAATAAACCTAACCAAAAGGCAAAGAATCTGTACTCAGAAAACTATAGAATACTCATGAAAGTAATTGAAGAAGACAAAAAGAAATGGAAAAACATTCCATGCTCACAGATTGGAAGAACAACTATTGTGAAAATATCTATGTTACCTAGAGCAATCTACACATTTAATACAATCCCTATCAAAATACCATTAACTTTTTTTTCAAAGAAATAGGACAAATAATCCTAAAATTTATATGGAACCAGTAAAGACCCTGAATAGCCAGAGGAATGTTGAAAAAGAAAGCCAAAGCTTCACAATTCTGGACTTCAAACTCTATTAAAAGCTATAATCATCAAGGCAGTATGGTACTGGCACAAAAACAGATACACAGATCAATGGAACAGAAGAGAGAACCCAGAAATGGACTCTCAACTCTATGGTCAGCTAATCTTCAACAAAGCAGGAAGGATGTCCAATGGAATAAAGACAGTCTCTTCAACAAATGGTGTTGGGAAAATTGGACAGTCACATGAAGAATGAAACTGGACCATTTCCTTACAACACACACAAAAATAGACTCAAAGTGGATAAAAGACCTCAATGTGAGATAGGAATTAATCAAAATCCTTGAGAAGAACATAGGCACTAACCTCTTTAACCTCAGCCACAGCAACTTCTTCCCAGACACATTGCCAAAGGCAAGGGAAGCAAGGGCAAAAATGAACTATTGGGACTTGATCAAGATCAAAAGCTTTTGCACAGCAAAGGAAATAGTCGACGAAACTAAAAGACAACTGACAGAATTGGAGAAGATATTTACAAATGACATATAATATAAAGGGCTAGTATCCAAAATCTATGAAGAACTTATCAAACTCAACATCTAAAGAATCAAGAAATGGGCAGAAGATATGAACAGATATTTCTGCAAAGAAGACATCCAAATGGCCAACAGACACATGAGAAAGTGCTCAACATCACTCAACATCAGGGAAATATAAATCAAAACAATAGTGAAATACTACTTCACACCAGTCAGAATGGCTAAAATTAACAAGTCAGGAAACAGAAGATGTTGGCAAGGATGTGGAGAAAGGGGAACCCTCCTACACTTTTGGTGGGAAGGCAAGCTGGTACAGCCTCTCTGGAAAACAGTATGGAGGTTCCTCAAAAAGTTGAAAATAGAACTATTCTATGACCCAGCAATGACACTACTGGGTTTTTCCCCATGCAAATGTAGTGATCTGAAGGGGCATGTGCCCACCAATGTTTATGGCAAAAATGTCCACAACAGCCAAACTATGAAAAGAACTGAGATGCCCATTGACAGATTGATGGATAAAGAAGATATGATATATATATATATATATATATATATATATATTCATTTTTGATGACTGTATAATATTTTCCATAACAATGGACTATTATGCAGTCATCAAAAATGAAATATTGCCATTTGCAATGATGTGTATGGAACTAGAGGGTGTTATGCTAAGTGAAATAAGTCTATCAGAGAAAGACAATTATCATATGATCTCACTGATACATGGAATTTGAGAAACAAGGCTGAGGATCATAGAGAGAGAGGAAAAAATGAAACAAGATGAAACCAGAGAGGGAGATAAACCATGATACTCTAATCTCAGGAAACAAACTGAGGTTTGCTGGAGTGGAGGACGGTGGGAGGAATGGGTGACTGGGTGATGGACACTGGGGAGGGCATGTACTATGGTGAGTGCTATGAATTGTGTAAGACTGATGAATCACAGACCTATACCCCTGAAACAAAAAAATACATTATATGTAAATAAAAAATATATTTGACACACTCAGAAAAGAAGGGAGTTTCTCAACCTCATAAAGAGCATCTATGTAAAACCCAAAGATATTATCAAACTTACTGCTAAAAGTCTGAAATTGCCCCTAAGATCAGAAACAAGACAATGATGTCTACCTTGAATATTTTTAAGGTGATAATTCTATCCAAGTTGAATTATAGATTCAACACAAGACCTAACAAAATACAAGCTGTCTTTTTTGCAGAAATTGGTAACCAGATCTTAAAATTTCTCTAGAAATTCAAATGACACAGAATGTACAAAACAAGATTAAGATAGAAGTACATAATTAGAGGACTTACACATCCTGATTTCACAGCTTATTGCTAAGTAATAGCAATCAAGAATGTGTGGAACTGGGGTGCCTGTGTGGCTCAGTAGGTTAAGCATCTGCCTTTGGCTGAGGTCATGATAAAGTACTGCGTTGGGCCCCCTGCTCAGCAAGGAGTCTGCTTCTCCCTCTGCTCTTCACCCCACTCATGTTCTCTTTCCCTCTTGCTCTCTCTCTCTCTCTCTCAAATAAATGAACAAAATCTTAAAAAAAAAAGAATGTATGGAACTGGTATAAGACTCGGTTTATACATCAAAGGTATGAAATGGAGATTCCAGAAGTTAATCTATTGATTTTGTGTATATGTAAGTGTATATGTGTATGTATGTATACATATATATGTGTATATATATATATACACACACACATTCAAATGACACAGAATGTACAAAACAAGATTAAGATAGAAGTACATAATTAGAGGACTTACACATCCTGATTTCACAACTTATACCAGTTCCATATATTCTTTATATTCTTCAACATGAGTTAACCTTGAAAACATCATGCTAAGTGAAAGAAGACACGGGGCGCCTGGGTGGCTCAGTGGGTTAAAGCCGCTGCCTTCGGCTCAGGTCATGATCCCAGGGTCCTGGGATCGAGGCCCACATCG